>JBCLNQ010000015.1:0-346458 GCA_039119965.1 Talaromyces sp. DC2 | reverse complement strand
TCTTGAGCCAGGCCAGCCATCATGTTAAGCGAAATTTCAAGGCCGCGGATCAATGATTCCTGTGATCTTCGCGGTATCGGGAACCCCTCTACAACAACTGCGTTTCTGAACAGATTATGCCAACAATTTCCATTGAGAGTAGATGACACTCTGCTTTCGGTCTCATTGTCGAAGCTAATACGGATGTAATGCGACGTCTGAAAATGAACCTGAGGTGTAATAGAAGATATTCCATCAAAATTTGGTGGTTGAAGAGCGGCGCTAAGCCAAGCCAGCTGTTCACCAATTTCCGCGATAGCATGCGCAGTAGCTGTCACGTCAATTGTGAATGTTGACGATGTAGGCACTTTTGAAGGAAGATATAATACAGCAACATTCGCTCTATTACTTAAAGTATCTGAAAATATCTCATTAGGGTATGGTGAAGAGAGCGTTAAGCTTGAGGACTTACATGAACGCTGGAAATCATCGTCAGATTGCACAATATCTCTAACTAACTGTAAAATTTCCAGTCCAGTTGACGGCCACGTCTGGCAAAGATACTGTCGACAAGTTAGAGCCTGTGCATCTGTAGTGGATCCTGTTACGGTGATCGCTTTTTCAATGGCATCTTCTGGTTTTTCTGAATATTTTTGGCTCAAGATGAAAACTTTGGGGTCCCAATCGATTGTGAAGGCCATATTACAATCTTCCGAAGATTGGTATGTGCTGGGATTTAGTGAATGCGAGAGGAGATTTAAGATAGTATCTTTAATCCTTCCCATCGTATTCGGCTGTTGCGATGCCCAGAGAAATTCACTTTTCACATTCGCCAAAAGCGACTGAAATGCCGAGTTGTCAGTCAATAAGCTGCGATATGACTTCAGGTCAGCTGTTCGCATTTCGCTTCGATTAACCCTGTCCTTTGTCTTTTCAAGTTCCTCATCGACCACAACTATACCACTTCCGGAATCGTCGTCCTTGTCATTGTTTCTGGGCGACTCTGGGGAAATGATTTCTCGGCTGACCTTGTCGTCGTTACTAGCCCAGAGGTTCATAATATCGTTCAAGTCCATTTCAGCTGCTCCTGCTGATTCTACTCTTCGACCAGCCCAAAGCTTTTTGAAGGTAGCATTCACAATATCCCTAGGGCATCAAAAAGATAAGCATCTCTTCTACAAATAAATCTAATAAAATATTACCTTGGACTGTCCCTAAAGTAACCTGCGACATGCCTTTCCACCTGGGTAGTAGCATTGCTCTCAGCTTGGATCGCGAAGTCCTTGATTAAACCAGGCAAGACCACAGAGAAGCGCTGCAGCATTTGCTCATCGGGTTCATGATGTTGAATAGTTTGTGAAAGCTGTTCCGCAAATTCAGCCACATAGATTTGCTTTTCCTTTTCCGGCGTGATAAATACATCGGAAATAATACTCTTGGAATTGTCTGGCTCAGCAGTTGCAATAATGTCAATTTTCGGACGGTATGCCATCAACTCGTCAATATCGATCTCGTCAGGGTTAATCTCATGAAAGGTCGTGGATTCCTGGCTCATGAAACGACTGGACGTGTCTTCCACCGAGGATCCCTGATCGTCTCTTATGGCACTCGAGTCTCTCTTAACAGGAACATATTCTGCGCCGGGCATCAATATGCCCTTCCACAAACGATGCTGGTCATCATAGGTTCCTTGGACGCTATCTTTGGTCTCCCTCTTGGCGGGTGGAGTGCCCCATGTTTGAGAAAAGCTGTTTCGATTCCCTCGCCTGCGGGTGGTAGGGCGAGCTTTGGATTTTGTGAGGCCTATATTAGGTCCTTGATTAGCTCCTCGCACGGATTGAGAAGACAGAGGCGTACCCAAGATGTTCGACTTCAAATGGTCCTGGCTAAATCGAAGGTCTCGGTTATGGAAGTCGGATTCATCATTGTCATCGTCATCGTTGCCATCGTGACGTTTTTCAAAATCCGGCGGCTTGTGTTTCTCCATGGAATGCACATCCTCGTCACGCCCCACTTCAGCTAATATCCTCTGGCTAATAGCCTGACTGGACACTTCTTGCTGTATAGCATTGACGATACAGTCATTTAAGTGTTCGTAGAAGTCTTGAGCATTGCCAAATGTAGCAGAACAAGTAGAGCATTTGTCAGAGGCCTTGTCGCCGTCCCCGGCGAATGTTCTAGTGCCTGAAAGGCCACTCTTGCGGCAGTTGGGTGCGATCTGTTCCACACCGTGCACCACCATTAAATGACGCTTGAAGACATCGACCCTGTTGAAGCTCCTCTTGGCGGCCGAGCCAGAGGCAGGACAAAATCCGCAACTATAGTTCCCTTGTAATGAGTCAGGACGTGCCTGACCTTGTCGCATCTGCGTACGAATCCTTTCCGGTGGTATTCGCAAGTAACGATTGGGCACTTCTCCGGTCGCTCACTTTGGTGGGTGAGGATGTGCCGTTTTAAATCTTTGAATGATCGGCCACAGGCTGGGAACGGGCATCGGTGCTTCTCGCGGCATTCGTCTTCGCCGTCGGTGATGCTCGCAGCGGGTATAGGATGCGAGTGCCGAGAGGGAAAGGCCACATTTGATCTTCTCTCGTAAGCACCGGCTCCATTGTCTTCGGGGATCTTATGCCCTAACTGAGGAGGGGGGGGGGGGGGGGGGGGGGGGCAAAGAGTGGCTAAGATGAGAGCGAGAAAGAATCCCAGTTGACTGCGTGAGAGTAACTTGCAAGTCTTGAGCAAAAGGATCGGTGGTAGGAATTGGAATTTGCTGAATCCATGGTGGACCTGCGCCATGCATCAGCGTGTAAGAACCAAAAACAAGTCTTGGTTATACTGTAAACTCACTAACAAAACTGGTGTTTGCGAATTCCGGGGAAATTTCTGAGTACGCATCTGGTATCGAGCTGTAGTCGAGTTCTTTCACGATATCAATGGGGAGACCATGAGAGGTATCAGTCCATGAATCCTGAAAGGTACTAGAATATGTCAAGCCCGTAACGGACGAGGGAGTCTTTGGGGTAGACGTGTCCGAAACGGTGGAGTTTGAGATAGACGGTATAGACCAGCCCGGAGCTGAGGAGTCTGTAGACCAGCTTGGAGCGCTTGAGTCATAGAAAGGTTCCATTGATGGTGGTGAGTTAAGAATTCCAGTGAGATTAGAGTGGATAATAATTTTGACGATTGTGAATAATGGGGTGTGCACGGCAGAGTACTGTTGA
Source organism: Talaromyces sp. DC2 (assembly GCA_039119965.1). NCBI lineage: Eukaryota > Fungi > Ascomycota > Eurotiomycetes > Eurotiales > Trichocomaceae > Talaromyces > Talaromyces sp. DC2. The sequence continues at coordinate 343,261 of JBCLNQ010000015.1, read as the reverse complement.
ATGCAAGGCTGACAGGACTGCTTCCTCATATCGGATCAGTAACACAGCTAATCAGAGATAACCACTGTCCTGTGCTGATCCCTTGTTACGAACGCAGAAACTAGCCTGGATAGGCTTAGACTGGACAAACAAGCATCCAACCAAGTTAATACAACACAGCACAATAATAATGACTAGACAAGACTAGGCAGCAAGCAAGGCTAACTCGAGGGAAATCACGTGAATAAAATATGCTGTCAACCTAGTAGGGTGAGCAGCCCCTTATTAGGAACGTAAATTGCTGATCCTCCGGAATTAATTGGGATTAGTCGACAGGATCAGACTACGGATACTGAGGAAACCCCTACAGAGTATATAAGTTGATAATCTCCTTTTTAACTTAGAAAAACATGCTCATCCTGATCATTAATTTGCCACATATCTTGAATCCCAATGATTTATACCATTTTTGCCTTCTTATTAAGCAGTGCCAAGATCCCGCAGTTCGATAAGACTTGAGTTAGTCCAGTCACATGAACGGCATCTGCGTTGACAGTTGTTGCCTATCTTGAGATGGCTGATGCCTTAGATACCCAAATCACACGAATTCAGAGCTTGACCACAACGGAGCGCGGAACACAGCATTAGATATTTCAGGATTTTTATATAATTTACCATCTTTCTATACTTCTAATAATGATTAAGCTTGCTTTATAAAGTGGCCAAGCCGGCCCCACTTGGCGGTCACTTGACGGTTGCTTGTCAGTATTACATGTGATACTCATGTTACAGAGTATTACTACCAGGTTTCTGTAGCTGTTGTTAATACATTACTGCTATAAATTACTTGTTACATATGTACTATGTATTGACATCTCTCCTTGATATTTGGAACTTCAATATGTATCCAATTTCCAAATACAATAAACGCATACTCAGCTATCAAATAGAAAATCCAACCGCTTGTTGCCCAGATCGTTCGTCGTCTCAAGATACGTGGCCTTTTCCTGCGAATTCATCTTGTCCCACTGCTGTTTCTTCCATCGATTCCTTGCCACATAGTATACCTTTGACAGGGCATAGACAACAATAGTAGTAATATTGATCGCAATCAACTGCGAATTACCGCGGCGGTAGAGCGGGGAATCATCCGAGCGGTATATATTGGAAGACGCAATTCCCGAAAGCTGGATGGTGATGTTGAACAGCGCAGCGCTCACTGCCCTGGTTCGAACAGAGTTGCTCAACCGCGAACACCAGCCCACTTGCGCGGCTTGTGGGGATGGCCAGCCCAGTAGAATAAAAGAAACTGCATACAGACCCCAGTTTGACAGCTTCCCAGAGGAGGTATAGAGAATGATAAGAAGCGGGAGAGACCAGACCTGGGCGAGAAGGCCGAACATGGAGATCTGGTGGAATCGTTCGGTCAACTCGGTAATAATCAGCAGATTAAGAGCTGCAAATACGGTAACGGGTATGGTAAGCAGCGTTGTTTGAAACGATGTAAAGCCAATATGGGTTAAAGACAGCGTGAGATATGACTTTGGCGGCGCGGTGGGTATTTCGAACAAGATGCCAATAATGTAGATAGGCCACAAATCGTAGTCTTTCAAGCTCTGCCAAAGCATCTTGAGAGATAATGCCTGGCGATTGTGCATGTCGCCCTTGGAAGGATCATCGCGTAGAACTCGATTGACAATAATCTTCTCTTCCCTTTCGGTAAAATACCCTTTGGGGTTCCACCAGGTCTTTGTCTGCGTTGGACCCGGCACGAGGAACAAAAAACTAAGAAATCCTATGACGATACTAATTAGGGCTTCGATCAGAAACAGCCATCGCCATCCCTCACGCCCAGCGACACCGCCCATGTGCAATACCCCATAGGCGATAAACGACGCTATCACACCAGAAATCGAGTCTGTGAACCAGAACAGTGCTAGGCGAAAAGGCATTTCCGATTTTGTGTAGAAGTACGACAGGTAAAGGATCGAATCCGGAATAAACCCGCCCATGAACAACCCGATAAAAAATCGGCATGCAAAGAAACCAGCCCGGTTGTGCATGAAGAACTGACCGCCAGATGCCAAACTCCAGATGATAATTTGAACTGGAATCCATCGATCAGGTCCCAGCCGCTTGCCCACCATCTGCGATGGAATCTCGGCAATGAGAAACCCAATGCGGTACATGTTCTGGGCATTGTTGTAATCGTTGGTGCTCAGGTTGAGATCCCCAAGCAAGTTACCGGCCGCTGCATTGGCCAGGTTCCCTCGATCTAAATTCAAGCCAAAGAACATCACCAGTATCCATAGTAATATTAGCCAGTCGGTCTTTCGGCGCACCCTGGCTTCTTCGCGGTACGTCCATCTTTCTTCGATGTCGAATCGGTGGAGGTTCTCGTATTTTGGCTGGGGCATGTAGTATTTCCAAAGCAGTGGATCGTCAAACACACTCCGCACGGTGGCAATGGCATCTGGGTCATAGTTCCTGCGGCGTGCAAAGAGAGACGACAATACTGATTGATATTCGGGTGTCTCCTCCGGCTCGACGAGAGTGATAACAGCCGGGTCCTTGGGGTTTGGCTCGTCAACAGCATGCAAGTCGGATTGAGACACTGACGCCTCTTTGACAGTCGGAGATGCCATGGCGATATCAATTAAGAGACACCAAAGCCGGGGCCGTTTGACTTGATGTAAACTTTCAGAGTTGTCACTTCAGGTCGGGCCATGTCCTCCACAACGAGCGGAATATAAATATGGCAAAAGTCCAAGCTGCCGTACCAACATTACAAAACCGGATAATTTCCACGTAAGTAGGATTGACACAACGCGTGCTTGGAGCAAGTCATGATGCCATTCACGTGGCGACCAAGTTAGCCATGATAACGACAAACTGTGCAGTATGGCTTTGAAAGCATGCGGCATCGGCCTGTCGAATTGATTGCTATCACATACTCTGCAGTGTCAAATGTATTGAGAATTGGGTTAATTCAGCTGGCGCCCCGCGTTGTGTTGACTGTTGCTGTGGTTAGCTGCGCTCGTCATCTAAGTGCGCATGGCATCACTCCTGACTAAATACGCGTCAACCATCAGCGGCACGTACCGACTCAAGGACCACGCAGGTCTAGGTACTGATGCCTGCATGTTCATTTCAAAAGGAAACGCTCACTCACATTGGTGGAAAAATAAATCAAGCATGAATTACTACTTTTTGTTGTTGGGGGGGGGGGGAATCAATACCTGACCATCCATACATTTTCTTTCGTCAAATGACAAAGGGTTGATTCTTCCTTTCGATATGACTCAGAGACACCATTGGTAACTAGGTACTTTTCCAAAAGGTATTATTGCCTGTTTCAAGTGTTGAATTGAGAGCAGAAGTCTTGTGCGAGCCATTTTGTACGCTCAGGGATTCAACAACACTCACTACAGTAAGCAAAGCACGAAAGCCAGTTTCGGAAATCACCTTCAAATAGAAAGCTATGCCAATCCTTGACTGGATTGGCGACAGGCCGTCCTGCAGCTCCGGTCTGACGTTTGCTGTGCCCTGGGCCCAGGGCAGATGCTGGCCTGACCGCAGTAGTCTACACTGCGTTGATCCGAATGGCCAGAGCTTGCCATTACAGAGCTGGAATACTGCCTACTGGCCGGACGGCTCGATCAAATGGACGGGCCATGCGCTCCCCGGTCTGTCGCAATATCCTACTAGTGTTTCGGTAGATTGCATCCATTCTTCTTCGGCTGCCAACCAAAAGACCACGGATTCCACCAAACTAGCAACACCCACAAGGGTAATTTCAACTTTGGATACAATTTTGGTAGACACTGGCAAAATAAGAGTGATTTTTCCGACTTCTGGAGATTCAATAGTTGACAGGATAGAACATTCCCATTCTGGGAAGGTGGTTGCCGAAAATGGACACTTGGTACTTCAAAGTCAATCCTCACTTCCACTCGAGGGCGAGGAAGTCGCCTCTTCCCCAACCATACATGCCTTGAGGGGGAAAATTTTAAAAGCCGAAGTAGAAAACGAAGGCCCTGTTAGAGTGGTGGTTCGCATTGAAGGAAAACATCAACAGGCCGATGGTCCATCATCGCCCGGTTGGCTTCCATTTATCCTCCGCTTTTATCTTTACGCCAATTCCGACAGTACTCGCATTGTCCATACACTGCTTTATGATCAAGACCCAGAAAATCAGTTCATAAAAGCAATTGGTGTGCGATTTCACGTTCCAGTCGAAGGCGAATCCGCATACAATCGACACATACGATTCGCAGGCGTGGATGGTGGTATTTTTGGCGAAGCAGTGCAAGGCGTCACTGGACTATGGAAGGATCCTGGAGTTCAGGTTCGGCAAGCACAAGTTTGTGGCCAACCGACACCTGGCATTGAACAGTGGAACCCGGAAGTGCAGTCCAGACTGCAATGGATTCCTCGCTGGAATGACTTTTCTTTATCGCAATTATCACCTGATGGCTATACCATGAAGAAACGAACAAAGGCAGGTCACAGCTGGATCAACATACCAGGAGGGACCAAGGCAGATGGCCTTGCGTATCTTGGAGGAGCGACAACTGGTGGTCTGGGTTTTGGAATGCGCCATTTCTGGGAGAGATATCCTACGCAGATTGATATTCGCAAAGCGGATGCAAATCGTGGAGAAATAACCATGTGGATCTATAGTCCTGCAGCCGAGCCGCTAGATATGCGTCCTTATCATGATGGCTTGGGCCAGGAGACGTACGATGAGCAACTGGACGCGTTGCAAATCACGTACGAAGATTGGGAGCCAGGTACTGGGACACCGTACGGTATAGGCAGAACTAATGAGCTCTACCTGTATGCATTCCAACATACGCCAAGCAACGAAAAACTTTTAAGAATGATAAGAGATATGTCTAACCCACCACTTTTGGTTGCGCAATCTGAATATATCCATGAAACAAGAGCATTTGGAAACTACTGGGTCCCTTTCTCGTTGAGTGGTCACGCTACTGGCCGCAGCCCAGCAACTAGTGAGATCCTGCAAAATCTCGATTTTCTATTCGACTTTTACAAGACACAAATTTCCCAACGGCGGTGGTACGGCTTTTGGGATCACGGAGATATCATGCATACATACGACGCAGACAGGCATAGCTGGCGATATGATGTCGGGGGTTATGCTTGGGACAATTCAGAACTTTCCCCAGATCTTTGGTTGTGGCTCTATTTCCTCTGCACACGGCGCAGAGACGTCTTTCACATGGCCGAGAATCTAACTCGACATACCTCAGAGGTTGATACGTACCACCTTGGCGTATTCAAAGGCCTGGGGACAAGACACGGAGTTCAACATTGGAGCGACAGCTGTAAGCAAGCCAGGGTTACAAACGCACTATATCGGAAATATTTTTATTACCTGACTGGTGGAGATGAAAGGACGGGTGAAATCATTCGGGAAACGATCGAAGTTGAAAAGACGTTTCTAGTCCTAGATCCGTATAGGAAAGTCCGTAAAGATCGGGACTTTGTTACTCAGGACCCTGAGACTGGGATTTTAATCTCTTTGGGCACTGATTGGTCTGCTTTAGTTGCTGTGTGGATGATGGAATGGGAGAGGCGAGGTCCGAGCTGGGAATTACACCGAGAGAAGCTAATTACATCGATGAAAGGAATCGTGGCGTTGAAGAATAAATTCGTGACGGGTCAGGCTCGAATGCATTTAGAGACAGGCAAAATAAGTCCTCCGCCGGCCGATGTCGGAAATAGAGGGCATGTGCAAGTATCTCATCTTTCAGCCATGTTTGGCCTCGTTGAGACGTGTGCAGAGATTATTGATCTAAAGTTTGCAGAAGAAAATGACCGCAATGTACTGGAAGAATTCCGGTCCGCATGGCTGGATTACTGCTTCTACTACAATGCAAAAAGCAGCAGTCAAATAGCTCGATATGGCATCAACTTTCCCAAGCTTATTCTTCAACAAGGCCACTCTCGTTTAACTGCGTACGCAGCTCGCATCTTGAAGGACCCGGAGCTTGCTCATCGCGCGTGGAACGAATTTTATCAAGGCGATGGCTATGCGCGGTCATTACCTTGGAAGACTGAAAGTGTTAGTGGAAGCAAAGTGGCCCTTCCTATAAGCGAAGCTAGCTGGGTATCTACAAATATCACCGCGTTGTATGGACTAGCAGCTATCCAGGGGTTGGCTTTTGGCGCTGACTATCTGCACGCATATTGGGAAACGAATATCGAAACAAAATAATCATTATCAGGCCTACATCATATAATACAGATGTGTTTTTTTTTTTTTTTTTTTTTTTTTTTTTTTTTCTCCCCAAAAAGATTATCATCTCCAAATTTGAGCACCATTTTCATGATGGGTGTAGCGTAATATGGCAGAGGCTCCCAAATAACGCAGACTGCAGGCTTCTATTTTAGGGAAATATAGTGATCAAGTGTGTGTGTATGCATGGATCAGAGAGCAGCTGAGCAACTATTGAACTAACTTTCAGCCGTGTCCTTAGTCGACGAGTATACATATAACAGTAGTCGGTACTAGGAGCAGTTGATTTTATTTTAGCCTAATTAGACAGAAAAAATGACCCCGATAGGTTGTTCAACCACGGAGACGACTTTTGGCACCATCTGGTTTTTGTTTATAGGATTGCGGAACGGGTGCCATCAACTCTCCTGAAGCACGCCATAGTTTTTCCGTCCAACCAGTCGCCAGAAACTTATCAATGAGACCTTAATTTGTCAGATGCTATAGGTGACCTCTTTCCAGTTCGTGGTTTGTTCGCTGCTTAACTACAGTGAACATGACGTCAGCGATGAGATCTAGTACCTGAACAGCCTAAAGAATACCAACATCCATGTTATAGTATTAAAACTCAGTTGCGCAAGAGGATCCCAGCCCATTAAACTACTCTGTTTGTCTGATCGAAACGCGTTGGAAGGCGTGAATGCATCATCCCCCACGCCGATGGCGAGCTTGCTTCCCCGCCAGCGACGGCTAGTAGGAAATTTCCATTTTTGGTAGTATTTGGCCGTGTGAGGGTCTAGTTCTATGTCTAGAGAGGAAATGGTACATTTTTCATGGCTCCTAGAGGATGGTGGGGTCATTTTGAACCCCAATACTATAGCCAGCGACTCGCGAAGCGGAATACTCTTCTTCCATTTCCAGGCACGTTTTCGCCTCAACCAACTGATTTCAAAACGACATCTGGAAGATCGCTTATTGTCCTCGGTATGGGAGACAAGAAAAATGTGCTTCTGTTAATAGCAGATGACCTGGGAAAGCAACTAAGCAGCTATGGAGCAAAAGTGATCCAGACACCAAATATCGACAAGCTGGCCTCCCAGGGCACCAGGTTCGATTATGCATTTGCCAGTACGGCTTCCTGCAGTGGCAGTCGCTCCGTGATTTACACCGGTCTGCATACTCACCAAAACGGACAATATGGCCTAGCAAGCCATCGCCACCACTTTGTGACATTCGATCATATTGAAACTGCCCCTTATTTACTCAATCAAATCGGATACCGTACAGGAATTTTAGGCAAGATACACGTTGGGCCCGCAGCTGTGTACCCGTGGGAAGAAAGACAGGAAAGCACCACGCGCGACGTTGCAGTCATTGCTGATCAAGCAGCGACTTTCTTTCAAAAGTCAAAGACTGATACTAGGCCATTTTTTCTAACTGTTGGGTTCCATGATCCACATAGAGATAATACGAGAGGTGGCTTCGGAAACGACCAGGAATATGATAGTCGCATTACCAAGTCTGATTATAAGGCTGAGGATGTTGAAGTTCCTGGTTTTATTAGCGATACTCCAGGGACTCGCTTGGAGCTGGCCGAATACTACAACTCCATTAATCGACTTGACCAGGGTGTCGGATTTATTCTAAAAGCCCTTGAAGATTCTGGCGATGCTGACTCGACACTGGTAATATTTATCAGCGACAACGGCCCGCCCTTTATCAATTCCAAGACAACCCTATATGATGCCGGAGTTCGACTGCCTTTGATTATCAGACATCCTCAGATTAAGAGAGCAGTTAGCCAAAACCTCATCTCATATGTCGATATTTTGCCCACTGTTCTTGATTATGCAGGTCATTCGGACATAGTCGATCAGAGTAAAAAGCGACTAGGCTGCTCTCTTATTCCCCTTCTTGGCAATGATTCGACTTTGCCAGACTGGAACCAAGTCTTTGGATCACATACTTTCCACGAGGTGACAAACTATTGGCCTACCCGTTTTATTAGGAACCGCCGGTACAAGTACCATCGCAACCTCGCATGGCGTTTAGACTTTCCGTTCGCGGCCGATCTTTATGGGTCATTATCTTGGGAGGACATTCGTAATATCGACTCGACCAAGGGCGACACACTTATTGGTGGTCGAAAATTAAGGGATTATTTCTTTCGCCCCCCTGAAGAGCTTTACGACCTAGAGAACGACTCAAACGAAGTACATAATTTGGTTAAAGATCCAGAACACGCCGCTATCCTTGAAAACCTCAGGAGGAAATTAGAGGAATGGCAGCTTCGGACGGAGGATCCTTGGTTATATCGTGATGGTGTTTCTGTCTGGTTTGTGCGTAACCATTTAAAGGCAGGTCTGAACCTTCCAGATCGGTTTGATTTTGATGCGGAGCGACCGGGCAATAAAAACGAGGCTGGATTTCCGAACGATGTATCTTGGGGTGCTGAGGTGGATTGGAAGCATTCTTGAATCTAAGCATTATACATGTGAAAATTCTAGTTCTTAATCTGTTTAAGTAAGCCGTAACTTTGTGGTCTTTTTCTTTTTCTCCACCCGAAGATTTTTGGTAAACCATGGTCACTCTTTTATGTTTTTGGATGACCTGGAGATCAGTCATGACTCATTATTATGCAGAGATTCCTTGCCAAGTCGGATCTGCTACTTAAGAACCGTCCAGAAACTTCAGCACAAGCCTCTAACAGTACGGCGAAAGTTTCAGAGTTAATTCTCAGCGGCTTCCTATCGCTCAGGCAGCTCGGGTGTTGTTCCAGGTCCACAAGCTTGTAGGATAGACCGCGCGCACTTCCTTCGTTGTACGGAAGAGCCTAAATGATACTCTACTACGAAGGTCTGTAACTGAAAATTTTGTTTACTGTGGTCGAGCGTTTTTATTTATAGAACGCCATCAGGGTATGATGATCGTTATAGTTTTTGATGTCATTCAAGTGGATCTTTTTGCTTTTGGTTTTCCTTAATTGCTTATCCATTGCTTGACCGTCTTTTGGACGACAAAATGATAAAAGCCATCGGCAATATTAATGTGAGCCGAAACATTGGAAAGCCAGGAGCCTCAAACTGCTAATAATACACCCTTGCGAGGGTCGCGTACAAAATCCTCCAGACATATTGCGCCAAGAAGTTGCTGCCTGTGGTCGATCAGGGGCGAAATCAACGCATAGAACGAGTATTATTGGACAGCGCAAAATTTAAAATGAAGCTGATAAATGCCAAGGGTTTAAAGTGTGTGTAAACATGTTACAACTTACCACCTTACAAGTGAGGTGACGTGATTTAGAGCACCTGTCATACTCCTACTACGCCAATTAGGATCGAAGACACCTCCATGCTGGCAATTCTAGGTGTCTCCGCTCTGAGGCTATGTAATAGGTTGACTGCTTGGCATGTAGCGCTGCATTTTCAGCTCCGCTGAATGTTTATTGCTTGAACATCCATCGTACGAGTATATAAGGGGGTCCGCTCCTCAGCCTTATTTAGAATATTCCAAAACAGTCAACACACTTCCACAATAAACCGACGTACACTATAGTTAATACCCAATAATATCGCCTTTTGATATCTCATTATACAACCCTTCTCGTCAAAATGAAGCTGACAACCTCGCTCATCTCTGCCGTCGCTCTTCACGCTGCAGCAACTGTCGCTCGTGGTGCGTAAGGCCCATGCCTTCACATGGGCGTCAAAGAATAGGGTTAAATGCTAATTGAAACCCTTTAATAGAGACTGCAAGTGGCTGCAATGTTGAAGGAAACTTTTTTCAACTAGAAGCATTCGGAAAACTCATTCGCAACGAGACCATCGTGAATCAAGTCAAGCTCACTCCATGGGGCGAACTAGGCACCGACTCACTGGCTGTCTTGGATGAATACAACTCCGGCCAGGAGCAACGTACAGCTGTCTTCTACATTAACAAAGCCAACAACCGCCTGATTGTTCTTGATCCCTTCAACTACATGTCTGCCGCTAACGCTTATACCGAGACTCCCGAAGGCGGAGAATTGAAGTTCACTTTCTTCAACGATACAACTCGCACCTTCTACTGGCCCTCGTTCGACATCAACCAGGACGGACATTTGACCGCCAATGGCAAAGCCGATGTCTTCACCCACTGCGGCGGCAGCAACTCCACCGATTTGCTCGAGGGTTCCCTTGCTATCGGACATGTCGACGGCAAGAACTGCAAGGCTTTGGATTACGTTGATATCTACCCTATCAGTTCTCAATTGAGCATCGAGTAGATTAACGGTTTGGGCGATATTGTATAAAGTCTCTTTGATTTACGACATTTAGAACACTGAGGAAACCGGAGCAGACATCGGAGTAAAAATAGAAACAACACTTGAAAGCCAGTACATAGAATGCATTTTCATAGTTCTAATCAATAGAAAAACATGTATATTTTCAATAATCATAGGTTTTTTAGAAAGAAATATTTTGGATAACATTTCTGTTAAGGTGATATGATAGCATATATTTATCGTCAGGCTAAGTGTAGACCAGACAACATAAAAATCGTAACGAAAATGGAATCTTAATATATCCAATATCTTCATAGGATATTGGTTTATGGGAGCAGATTTAGTCAGTAACTAATAAAGAAAAACAAAATTTGAAATCTAAAACTTTCCGTAGGATTTGACGGGCTGTTTGAAGTGAATAAGCGACTTCGTGAAATGCAGCCAGAATTTTAATAGCTTGACAAATAATCATAATCGTATGCATATTTATAATAATGATAGCACCCTATCCGTTCATGCCGGTGGAAAACAGTATTACTCACAGAACTTTTGTTTATTAGTGTTTAAAGGAGACTATTAAGGTAGAAGGATAGAGGCATGCAACCTTGCTGTTCTAATCACGACGACAGGTAAATAAATTAAATAAACACTTATACTTTTCATGTATAAAATTAGATAGCTATATAAGTTGAGGCTACCCTAGTAGACGTATCATATCTACGGTAGGTATACATTGCTATGTGTATGTATACTGTTCAATGTTGAATCCTCGAATCTGCAAGTGACTCCAGACATGATTCATGTATAAAACTAAACTATGCCTTTTTCTCAGTGCGCCCCGCAGAAGATGCATTTCTACGTAATTGATCTACAAAACCTGCCTCGTATGCACTCCATGCTTCCCGGAATGCTCCCTTGCCGCAGGGAAATGGCCGAGATCCTAGGGTTTGGCGCTATGTTCACGACGCGCGTGGCCGGGGGCTTTTCCGGATTTGCAATGGATCAACACGCCATTTTCCAGGGAGCAACTCAGGGGTCGTTCTGTACGTCGTATCCAGCCCTAAAAGGCGGACCGAAGATTAGTTGCTCCACAAGTTTTTCTTTCAAGCCGCAGCCGTGCCATGTGAACGTAGCAAGAAAGCAGCACTCGTGGGGCAAAAACTCTCCGTACTGTAGTTAGTGCCTGGGCGGAAGTAATTTAAAAACTCCGCGTCGTCTCCGTAGTGATATTTTCCGGGCTATTCCCACCATGTCGGATCCTGAGACGACGACAGAGGGCCTGGACACAGCCAATAACGAAAAGGATGTGGCTAAACCAACGAGATGGCAGCGCTTCAAGGCGCACATGAAGAAATGGTGGTGGGTGTATTTGATCGCATTTGGGTGCATTGTCCTGGTGGTGGTTCTTCCACTGTGAGTTTTGTGGATACAAAGCAGTGCACTCGATACTCACAACAAATCTATAGCGTTTACGTGGGAATTCCTCACTTCGCCGACGACTACATCAACAAGTACCAGTATGACTATACCGGTCTAGCCATCACAAACCCTCGGCCCAATGCCTTTCACGTCAGTCAGTCGTCGCAACTCAGCATGGGAGGTGGATTTAGTGGCAGCGGGCATTTGTCGCCATTCAACGCAACAATCAGCACTTCTGACGGCAAGGAATTTGCTGTATTCCCCGTGCCTGAGATTGAATTTAGCGGTGGTGCTCATCTCAGTATCGACCAAGATCTCGACATTTCATGCGTGGATTGCCTAGCGGACATTGCTGTTTCAGCAGCGACGAATAAGAGCTTCTCCGTTGTGGTGACTGGCCACCCGGATTTGAAAATTGAAGCTCTACCAACAGCCCATTTGAACATTGATAAGACGATGGAGATGAACGGTACGTTTTGGAGTGGCTTTCTTCTATGTGATGTTGGGACCATGCTAATCGTGTAAATCGGAAAAATATAGGATACAACGTCACCGGTGAGTTTCCCCCCTCTGTTGATCTCCTCCTGGACGAATTTCTTACATTTTTTTCACAACAGAGTTTGTGAATAGCAATGGTGCTTTTAATGTAACCAGTATCAATATCCTAAAACCCCCAGTGGATGGATACAATTTCAATGCGACACTCAGTGTCCGCAATCCAACCCCGTACATTGTTGAAATGGTACTCATTTGCCTTTTTTTTTTTTTGTTCAACTCCGAGTTGGATTAAAAAGCGTTGGAATAAAAAGAAAAGAAAAAGGCTAACAGCTGCATACAGGGCCACGTCACATTCAACTTGAGCATGGGGGGTTCGCCACTTGGATACGTAGACCTTCCCAATTTAATGCTCGAGCAAAATGTTACCAGCACCGTTGTTTTGGGAAATGTCAGCATATCAACCCTAGTCGACGCCGCTCTGGGATCGGACGATTTTGGTGTCGTGACCATTGATGTCAAAGGGCACAGCTGCGACTACAATGGGCAGGATATTCCATATTATTCGGCCGCCATTCGAGCTGTCTCCGCATCGGCTACGGTTGATTTGTTGAAATATGCGTCGAGTTTGTTTGGTTAAACATGATACCTTGACTATGTTTCTAATGATTACAATACCTACATCGCTTATGATAATAATGGTTAAACGTGTCTCGAAATGCGTTCCAACGAAAAGTGTCCGGAATAGGTCATAACCAATCGTAGGTAATCAGTTTATATTCATTCTTAAGGGATATCAATGAATGTCGGGGTGATTTATGAATTATATGATGGTATACAGACGGACCATATAGGGGCAAGGTACAGAAAAGCCCATACCCAAAACTAAGTATTGTTCAATGCCGTACTTCGATTGGAACTGTAGCCACATCTTCTTTCTGGATACCTACAGTAGACTCAACTTGGTAAATGAACAATAAAAATATTTAAACACGTCGTACACTAGTGTTAATAGTGGTAGCTCCTCCTACATGTATACAAAAACTACCCCGTTTACGATGCCGGTGCCTCGTTAGATGCATGTGGATCGATACGTAATGTCAACAGAGGCAAATGCTTCTGTGATCCATGCACATCATTTTCGAGGTAACCTCCTGCAGATTTTGGCTTTCCATTTCTGCGTCGGGGTAGGGTCGCCTTGAAAGCCAATGCGCCATCGAAAAAGCCACACCAGACGATATCTTCGGCGGCGATATCGTATAGCTCTGAAATACGCTGTGGAGTAAGGATATTCAGCCGCTTGACTTGCTCGTAGATTGTGACATTGTCGAAGATGACATCAAGCGTGATCTCGTATGGCCCGGCAGTTTTGGACCTAACAACCTGGGCAATATCACCAAGCGTGCAAGGGGCATCAAAAGTGACAGCAGGTGGGGCAGCAGGTGGGACTACAGCTTGTGTAGAAGTTTGTTTTTCCGTGTCGTTAACTTTCTCTGTCGTCGACGTCGGCTTCTGAAGCTGAACGTGATCAATACGGGGACCGTTACCCATTAAGCGCATCTCCCATGTGATGAATCCTTTTGCGCTCTTCTCAGTATTAGCTTCTGACCCATTAGCCTTCTCCTCGAGACTAGTTGCTTCTTCCTCTCCATCTTCGAGATCGACTATGTGGTAGATGGAGAATTCAGCACATAGGCCCATCTCAATTTCTGTCTGACCACCGATACCCATGCCAAAGTTGCCTCCTGTCGCTTTCTGGCCTTTATAAGGAATGTGGACACATGCAACTCGTGCAGTTGCGGCGATGCTTGTCGCATCAGCTTGGTTTTCGGCAAGTGCTTCTCCGACAATGAAGACATCACCCTCAACGTCATCTGGATTTGATTTTAGACGTTGTCCATATATGTGGAAGTCCAGAAACCATGGGTCTTTGAGATGTGAGTGCTTCTGAGCAACATATCCTCTCACAGACTTTTGAAGGTTTTTGATTTGGCTAATTAAGATTGGATCGCAGAACGAGCCCATAAAGATGGTACGGTAACCGGCCACTCTGGCACCTTCGAATTTCACGGTATATGGTCGTCCTTCTTGCCTGGATGATTTAAACACGGCACCACGCGACCTGACGGTAATGCCATCGGCTAATTGATCATAGGTGGCAGTGGTGAGATCGAGGCCACCTCCGGGGCCATATAGAATATCTGGACGAGAATGCTCGTACAGAGCGTGTGCAGCGATAGATTGAGGAGTGCATCGCGTACCAGCAGCCAGAGGGCGAATCTCGAAAGAGCCATCACGGAAGACCACTGCCATTGACGCTGCACTTTTTGGAGTCGCACATAGCCCTCCACACTCCATGGTCTTGCCCATGTGGGTGAAGCCACCCAAAACAGTGGGGTCGAGCGTGAGAAAGGACTTGTACGACTTACGGAATGCATGAAAAGCGCAATAAGCCACATACGGGCTCGGGTCGTAGGATCGTCCAGCAATGACAATGTCAAAGTCAGGGTGGGCGGCCATGGCCTGAACAAATGGCTCCGGGCCGATTTGGCCAACGATGGTGGGGGTCACCTTGATGGTTTCTACTGTCAAAGCAGGTACACTTGGACCACAGCCAGTGACTTTGCCGGCTTCTAGTTTTTGGGTGATCATTTCAGGACTGGCCTGACTGTAGATGGCGAGGACTTTCAAAGTCCTCGAATCACTAGTGAAGAAAAGAAAAATGATTAGTTCTTGCGATTTTGTTTGACTGGTATTAAAGAGCCTTACCCTTGCTCAGGAGAGGCCAGAATTTCTCCGATTATATCGAGGAACTCCTTCACATGCGCGTCGCTACCATCACCCCCGGCCGAGCTGATTAACAGTGGCACGTGGTAAGTCTTGACTGCATGGATGAGTTGTTTTAGATCTCTCTCATACGACGATCGCGGGCAAGTCATAGAGCCAAGGGCTAGCTTGGAGGGACCTGAGTCCGTCGATCCCGAATCGAGAATGATAGCTGTTGGTGCATCTGTTCCTAGGGAAATTTCTAGTCCTTTTTCAAGATCTTTTGAGTCCAATCCGTAGCCTAACATGCCAATAGGCGTGATGATTTGGCACAATGGCTCCGGTCTCTCACTGGATTCGACTGCCAGCGAGCTCATTGTGACGGTAAAGTATGGTACAAAGGTATTTCAAGTCTAAGTTGAAATCAACCAAGGAATATGTATATTACAACAACAGGAAAGAGACGTCGATAGGAAAAGTGATCTATCTCTCCTAATATAGCTGCCCCGCGATGGTGTGGATACCATGGCGTCGGGCCGAGAAGCGAATTTCGCTCGGACGGTGCGAAACACTTTGCCCCGTCTCCGGCCCGCCTAATTAATTAGATCGTCTCCAATCAGCTACGTATTCCGAATGTATCGGGTTTATCGCCAGGCGTTGGCAGTGGGCTGTGTAACAACGACGTTATCCCATCCATGTTGGCAAATAATGTGTTCCATTCCAGCAAATCGTCCCCCAGGAGGCTTGGCTCAAGGCCGCTGGAGAAATCTGGCCAGTCGGAGACTTGCGGAGATGAAATGTTGGATCTGAGCCTTGCTGTAGGCTTAGGCAGCTTGTTGCGAAGATTGTCCACCATTTTCAATCCGTTCGCGATGACACTTGTTGGCGGCATTGTATTGGACGTTTCCTGCAGTTTGGAGGGATCTTGCGCATCGACATGCCGCGAAAGGAGGTCGATAACCCCAGCTGCTCTTGACATCTCGTCGCGACTCTCTCGCGACAAGTGAACCAATATTTCGTAGACCTTTTTGATCTGATTCTGCGCAAGAACTCTGTTGTTTGCGGAGATATCTCCATCGATAGCCAGCAGATTGATGAAATACATTCCAGCCGTCACCAGGATGTAGAAATAGTTTTTGGGGTAATAAATAGTAATCGCGGCCTGGTCTTCACTAAGGGTTGTGTCTCCAGGCAGCGCTGAGGCTGCAAAAAGATTCACTAGCTGTATTGCTGTATGAAATCCTTTGTACCACACTGCTCGTGACAAGACATCTGGGCCTTGTTCTTCAGTCGTTGATGACACACGGGACAGCATCGGAATCGCACACAGCCGAAGTCTTGATGCTAGGATTCCAATATGAACCCTAAGATGAACTTGAGTTGGGATACGGGCTTCCACAGCATCCAAGTCACTCTCCAAAATTTCTGTAAAGGACCTCTGCAGATCGTTGAAACTCTGATTTGTCAAAACTGCGGCTGCTCTAGTTGCATAACTTTGAATTTCTAGTTGTGCCAGAAATTCATCGGACAAACTTGAGCGAATTCGGTCACGGATTCCTGGCATCTTATGAGCTACCGAGCCCATGGGCGGGGGAAGTGAAAGGGCCGCGGCAAGGCTGGGAAAGGTGTCAGTTTCTTAAAAATCATTCTTCTATGAGATGGAGAAGAGCTGGTGAGATCAACTCACTTTGTGGTGACAAAAAAGCACCCAAGCCAAGTCTTCAGGCCCCAGGTGACAGTTTCGGCAGATGCTTCGTTCGGAGAAGAAAAGGACCAAATTTTTTGCGGGTCATCTAGCGTTAATTTGAGCGTGGCAGCTACGGCCATGCCACAATATTTCCAACTGGGGTCTTCCCGTTGTCTATTCACAGGCAAGGGCCAAAGACACAGGAGCAGTAGAGTCTGTATCGTATAGATAGACCATATCGAGTTTAGCAAGTAGCTAGACAACAACCGTTTAAATGGTGTTAGTAAGAGTTTAAACTGTCCTGAGTGTAGTGGATGTTTGCGAGCTGAGATAATTATCACTGTCCAGAATAGTATCGGACTGTCTTTGTGGATTGAATCAATCGGCTTTTGCAAGTCCAGGACAGGAAAGTGACAAAGGTAATACTCCAGAAAGCTACCGAAAAGAATTAGTTTTGTTATTTGTTTCCACTGAGCAACAGAAAGAGATTTTATGCATACTGCTCAAAGAGACTCTGGATGATTATGCCATCCACCTGAACACCTTCTATTTCCCGAGAAGTTGCTACGTGCCATGATGCTTCTCCTAGAGAAGAGACTGCGCGTCCAATACCCGAAGAAGGGTATAAGTCATTAGAAACTGCAGGAATCACCGGAATTTCAGAAGGCTCTAAAGATGCCTTCTCCGAAGCGTGGACAAGGCTCCGAAGCCTTTTATTCTCTTCCATGACTTTGTCGAGCGATCTGATTATATTAGAACGAATCAATTAGAAAAGGGGGTTGATTGATGGACTTGCCCGCGAACTGCTGTCCTTTTGAAATTCGGATCGAATTTACAGCTGATGCGTTTTTTCGCGCACCGAGTACAGGGCGCTGGGAAACGATTCGTGGCGTCGCATCGCAACTAAACGACTGGTGAGATAAGTGATACCACCACAATATCAAGCTCGGCAGCCAACCTTGACTTGGCGG
Source organism: Talaromyces sp. DC2 (assembly GCA_039119965.1). Lineage (NCBI taxonomy): Eukaryota > Fungi > Ascomycota > Eurotiomycetes > Eurotiales > Trichocomaceae > Talaromyces > Talaromyces sp. DC2. The sequence continues at coordinate 325,436 of JBCLNQ010000015.1, read as the reverse complement.
CATGTTGTACAAGCCATTGAAGACCGCTTAGAGTACGGTAATTTGCTTGTACTACCGCTTTGCGGTAGTTGTTCTTCCATGACGTATGGCAATTGCAGGAGGACGGTAGTTGATGGAGGTGGAAGAGCAGGTGAAGAGGGACGGACGGAGGAGGGTCCCGCAAGGGTGTGGAAAGAAGATGGCGCCCCGCTGCACCCTTGGAGACGTGCTCTGATTGGCCACGGTGGAACATGTCCTCTTAGATTGTGCGTGGTAATAAAATCGATTTCTAGTATTATCGTTGAAGTTGTCTCATGCAAATACACTATTTACTGTACCGAAGCCCTATTTACATCTTCTAGTCCCCCATGTACCGCAGCGTGGACAAATGGCTGCAGAAATTCAAGCATTTCCTTTCGTGCCTGCCCAACTTCATGAGATATGCCTTCTACAATGGTTAACCGGCTATCTATCCCGTGTTTCTCCCAAGCAGTTTGTAGATCCTGCAGAGTCTGAACCCGCCCCTGACCCATGGCACTTAGGGTTCCGTGGCTCTGTTCTTCTCTTCCACTTTTGATATGTTGAAGCCATTCCCAAAATTCTTTGTCTCCATGGACTTTATCATCTGCGGAGCCCACCACCAACTGAATGGCAACTTGGCGAATCTGTTGTTTGCTGATTGATCGACCGAATAACTTCTGCGCGTCTGCTATTCCATCCGGCCATTTTCTCTCTCTGTCAAGCATGGTTACCCTTCCTGGCGCTCCAATGCTGGCAGCAACGAGCCTCTCCGGGTAAAGGTACAGGAAGCGATGTACGAATTGGCCGCCTCCCGAAAACCCCGCCAGAAAGATCTTGTCAGTATCGATATTTGGCCACCGCTGGGAAACTTCCTCTAAAATCGACAGCAACGCTAGATCTGACCGGAGGGAAGCCGAGTAGAGAGTTTTATAGGAATCTAAATCATTCGGTCCGTCGAGACCAGCCGGGAACAAGGGAGCGAGGACAGCACAAGGCATAGTGGCGGCGAAGGAGGTCATTTCCTCTTCAAACAATGCAGTCCACTTGCGTAGGGTACCATGTATCCATACAAGTAGCGGAAGTTTTATTGTGGCGCTATACTTCGCCGGAGGGATGTAGAGAGCATACGAAACCCGCGGGTCTGAGTTTAGGGCTTTGAGCGGCACATGGCCGACCAAAAAGGCCGCCTTGAGAAACTGGCTCGGAACGTCGGTTGTTGACAACGGTTTATCCATGGGTTTATCCTTGAGAAAAAAAGAGATATTTTGGAAGACATACCACTTCATACATGGTCTATTTATAGTAGAGGCAGAACCGCTTGATATGAAAGAGGAAGCGAAGTTCGGAACACAAAGCGAGTTTCGCTTTCGGCTGTCGCGTCATTGTCAACCTGTTTATCGGCTTTTATCACATTCTTTAAACTCATTCAACTTTAGATAATACACAGGTAGAAACAAATGTGTTAAAGACTGAAACTAAACATGCGCATACAATCCTCCGTTCGATACGTTCAGCGATACCAGTCAAATTGCATCAGTTGACATTACTGATAAATACAACAAGGACGGCGGAATACCTAGAGTCATGGTAAGATAGGGGTCTCTAATAATCAACAGAAAGAGTTTCAAAAAAAAAAAAAAAAAAAAAAAAAAAAAAAAAAAAAGGGGGGGGATAACGTACGCAGCCGTAGACGTATATACCATGATAGGATCGGCGGCTGTAAACACCAAGGACGACAGGGTAAAGAGCAAAGAGAAAGCGCAAATAGTGCCTATTCTAGCCAAGGTGGAGTCAATCACGTAAAGGACAAACAATGCCGATGTATTGAGAATTGACGCCATGAAAATGTTTACAACAATCATGGATTTTGCGATTTTGTCTTCATTGAGATAATAGGTGCCTTCATCCTACCGCGGTGTTACTAAAACTCTCAAATTGCACTTGTCGACGAGGATATAACACTCACTTTGAAGAACTTGTCAGAAAGCGGTCCATTCATCAACCAGTATATAAAATCAATGAGCCAGCCTGTGAACCTGTCTCGCTTAGGAAGGTGATTGGTTAAAACACTGACGAGGTCAGTGTCGTCTGTCCAGGTCTCGAGATCTATCTCAGACCCAGGGTACTTCTCGTGAAAATCGCCTAAATGATCACGGAGTGCTCTATGATCGATATGATCGATATGATTCAAACTGTATAGCTTGATGTATCGAAGGAGAAAATCTTCTATATAGGTTGAGATGGTTAACAACAAGCTCTTCATGGAAAGACCACCTCAAACGATTAGACATACGGTACGTTTCCACCTTCTTGCGCACATCATCAAATGTTGCTAACTGTTCTCCAGTGCCTCCAACGTGGGATGTTGGGCCTGTTGATGACTGAGGAACTGTGGACGTATCAAGACTAGATGGTCGTATATCTTGAAAGCCACGACGCTCAATCTCACGTAGCTCACTCTGCAGACCAAGAATAATTCTGAGACAAATTGCGTCAAATCTTTTGGCAGCTGCAATCCTTGGGTTTGAAAGAAAGAGTTCAGCAAGGTTACTCAAATCATTTCCGTGTGGTGGCATTTTGCAACATTCAAATCAAAAGAAGATTATATTCTGCGAGAAAAAATTTTTTTTCTATCGAGTAAGACGGCTCTCTCTTTATATGCTATTTTCTTGGGGCCATTTGCACCTTTAAGCCTCGTTTGTCGCAGCCTTGTCATCAGCAGACGTTGAAATCGAGGGTTCGAAACAGGTTGCATATTCAAAGAAGAAATAGGGTGTAGAAGTATTGCCCCTCATTTGTAGGAACTGGCCGCGCTCTCCTGCCACAAAGCCTTGTCCTGCACCTGGCATCATGAACAGTGGATAGCACCCACTGAAAAAGTTCCACGCTACCGCCGTAGAAGCGGCTATGCATGTCAGTGCTTGGTTGCATTGCACTAGGACATCACTGGTGCCGAAGGTGGTGAGCAATATGGGCCGAAAACCAGTTCGACTATCGCCGTAGAACTCCTCCTGCAGTAGTCCAAAATCATCTATCCAGTGGGATATTTTAGAATCTCGGGGCAAGTTTCAGATTTGAGCGATAGACGAATTAAACGGATAGCGGTCATCACAGATGTTTCCGTTGACGCTTTGCTGGGGAAATCGCACGTGTTCGTGATCGCAAATCTGGACGATCTCCGTCAACGGTCATTGGGCAATAGCCATCCAATAGCAACACTCTGCCGCTATCGAGAAAAAGTGCGAATTGGCATTGGTTCACGACCCATGATGGAGACTATATCGCGTCGTCGTCGTCAACGAATGTCCGGAGGACGTGGGAAGCTATTCATGGAGAATATAGGTTGACAACGGGACTGAGGCTGGCTATGTGTTGAATTTGGAGAATAATAATGGCTGAGGGCGAATTCTTAGGAGCCGCAAGAGCAGTCCAGTTCGGAAAAAGTGTTTCTTCGTTTGTTTTCTTGTACGTCGGCCACTTCGCAGGTTAGCTTTAGACAGAATAAGATCGGCAGCCAGACTGATATCGTACGATGATTGTGATGATTTAATTGTTTTGATGAATGGAGCTGGCGAGGGCACGCAATATTCATGGAGATTGACACCGCGACATGCTGTCACGCAGACTTCTAACTCCTCAGGTTTGTAGTACGTCAAGCGACAGGGAGAGAATGAAAAAGAGATAATTGAATCAATTCAGTAACAAGCTAGATAGCTGGAATCTAACAGTAAACGATTGGGACTGGAAGCCACAGCTCCCAGGGCAGTTGGTGCGAAAGAGAAGAGAGATGAGAGATGAAGAGGGAAGGATGGAGGTTGCCGGTGGTGGAGGATCTACGGCTGATCCTGCCTGTGCACCGGCCAGCCTTAAATCGATCCGTCTCGCTTGCCTCGACCAAGGCATCAACATGTCTTCCGACTTCCCCGGTTCCCACCACGGTCCCAACATTGGCGATCCTACTGCCATGGACAACCCAACCTCCGTGCGCCGTCCAGTCACTCCTACGAACTCGAAGAGACACACTCCATCGGGCCTAGCTGACCCCAGGGCAACGACTAGGTGAGGCTAACTGCAAGCTAGCGTGCCAACAGCGCTAGTTTTAAACTCAACAAATCGGCCTTGACACTGTCACATAATTCTCCCTGGCAACCTGGTAGGGCTTGTCTCGTTGTGGCGGAGACGAACAGCCTGACTCTTCTGGCCGGCGGCGCTATCACCAAAAACAGGTGGTTGGAAATCTCTCCGGTCAACCCCGCGCAATGAGACGCATCCTTTGCCCAGAGAAGCCGATGGAATTTTGATGATCAGAGCCCTGATTTCCGTCTGTTGTTTCCGCTAATTCATATTGGGATTTAGCTTGTGCTGAACGCGTCACCCAATGAAGAGAGCAGAAGTCTTGAGATATTGTCAACAAATCCGTCCGCAACTGCGCTTACAGCAGGATATCTGCCTAAGTTGGCAAAAAGCCCATATGGTGACAAAACGGTCTTAGTTCGTATCGGCTATTTCGACAGGTAAGTACACAGACGCACTAAAATAATAATGGTTGTGGTGAGCAGTCGATCGAAATTATGTACGCGGGAGCCGCACTGCAGCACCAGTTAGTCTTCCTCCAAAAGCCCAGCCCCTTTTCGATTGCTCAGTCTCTACTGTCGTTCTTCTTTTCCTTTGCTTCTTCTTTTTCTTTTCAGTTGGCAACGATTTTCTACCTCGACCACCAATTCCGCAGCTTGCAGTATTGTCCCCGGTCGCAGAACGACGGTGCCGTTGGATTTGGCCGAACCTGCACCAGCTGCACTCAAACCACAGCAAAAATTGCTCGCTTTGTCGTCTGCATCGAGGAATATGGTAGGTCCATACCCAGCAGTGACCTGACCCTTTATGTATCTATCGGAGTCGACTTTCTTACCATCTGTTCAGTGCAGCCCACAATCAAGCGAGACCGGGCCAGGAAGTCAAAATGAATGTCCCAAGTCTGATCCAGGTAAGTGTTTCCATTCAAAGACAAGCAGACACCCATGACATTGAGGAACTAATTGTCGTCGCATCACAGACCCAAAAAAAGTATCACCCGATACAACGAGATCTCCGGAGAGACGACGGACGCCTAGTCAAAGAATCTTCACCCGAAGACGAAGGAGAACAATAGGCAAATCCGAGGCCGTGCCAGACAAGTCAAAGAACACGCAGTCCCGGATTTAAAATCCCACGTCGGGGTCTGGTTGAGAGGGTTAGAGTTTCCAACGACCAGGGCGAATGTTAGGCAATTAAAAATGGCCATACGCACCTTTAGCGATTTAGCCTCAGTACGGGCCTCTGGAAACCTCATAAAAAGCAGGTTTGTGTCATTGCATGTTCAAACTTCCGAAGAGGAATCGAAATACCGCGTCTCTCCCACGCAAGCTCCCTCTCTCTCTCTTCCATCTTCTTCATACTTATTCTTGAGAGCGTCTCCTTTTTATTACCATCGCCTTTTCAATGTTTAATGTTTAATTTCGGGTCATGTGTCGACGTTACTCATGTTTGGTATAGAGAAAAGTCGAAATAATAATTGAACTTGGCAACTTATGTGATTGGTCTTTCCTCTTCGTGGCGCGATTCTTCTTCCGGGAACTTACTTTGATGGTAATGACAGAAACATTTCAGCCAAGTCAGTATTACGGTTTAGGGTTTCTGATTATAAAGCCTCACGAAATTGAAGGATATCAGGAGCACCCAAGCAGTATGATCTTGAACTCGACGTCGACAACAATCGGTTTGAGTTATCAACTGCCGACGTCGACAGTCAGCGGGCTGACCTAAACACAGTCGATCAGCCGACTTACTTTTTCAATGGCGAATGACATAACCGACTGCATATGCATGACTCGATTCAGCAGGCGCTTCGCTGGGGAAGATCTTAAGTGGCTGGAAACGTCTGCAGTATGCAAGAAGCCGGCGAGAAATCCGGGTCTGGGTATTGTTGCCCAATATATCAATGGTTCAATCGACTGACACTTGCTGACAGCGATTCGGCTTCCGTATTTCGACTTGGACACGTTGGTGGATTCAATTCAACAAATGTGTGTTTCAAAGTAAGCACAACTGGAGCATGACTTATTCTTCCGTATCTACACACGAACTGCAGACGACAAATGATATCAACACGGAGAAACGATGCCATTTACTTCGGGAGGTGCTGCGCCGGCCTTTAAGCCGAAGTATGCAACCCCCTCTCCTCTGTTCCCCTAGCGCTAAGTTCTGACAAGACAATGGGTTATGTGATGGGACTCTTCATAGTACATGACACGATACATTAGAAACGCCCAATCACCTCGCCGACAGTAGTGTTGGCGACGGCTGATCTCTTGGGCCTAAATCATGCAAGACGGGAAGGATCGGACAGGTAAAACGATACTACGATTCTTTCTTCCTTCATGTGAGGACAGCTAATTGTTTCGGCCATCTCCGAAGACGCTAATGCCATTTCCCGCCATTGCCTTGACTTCGATTAGCCTAAACTACGTGGTGAAGTCTTGTTACATTAGAACAAATAAAAATAAAAAATATTGCACGGTATGATTCGTCGTCCATATTATATGACTCTCGAATGAAAAATATTGTACATGTCTTATTAGCCTTCCTAATTTACACAGGTTTCGGATAAGCTCCAATTAACTGTCGGTCAGATTGAAGCATCTATCAATCGTCGTACTCCCCAACACGTGTACTGGAAAATAAACACTGGACCAACTCCAGATCCTTTGAGTCAACCAATCTAATTACTCATTTTGTCCTCAATGTGGAGAACATGGCATCTGGCGCTTAAAGAGAACACCATCCAATGGAGAGCATGGAAACAACAAGCAGCACTGTAGCAGCACGTTTCACACCGAGCTTTTCTCCATTCGACGTGCTACTCGTCGATTTAGGTGCCGTTGTAGTTTCTGTTCCGGATGATGTCGATGGAGACGAGCTTATTGATGGCGATGCCGATGACGAAGGCAATGACGTCTGTGGGAGCCCTGTATTAGAAGCGGTGGGAGTGCTAGATGTTGTGGAGCTGACTGCTGTGCTCTCTGACGCAGCGTTTGAGAGAACAGGCACTGTCGTAGGCTCAGGAAACCCCCAACTGTCAAGAGCATAGCTTTCAGTCACCCATGGCCCCGTTGGAGTATGCATGAATGAAGTCGGCGCTGGATCCCCTTTTACGGTCACAGTATCACAGACAACTTCCCAATTCGAGGCCTCAGTGCCGCCATCAGTCATGCACATAAAGTGTTCGCTCCAATGATACGGGTATTTGTCGTTGAATTTGCCCAAGGCCGGGTCTATCTGGCAGAGCGTGGCACAACTGACGGGATAAGCCGGATCATCGGGGCTTGTTGGTGATGTGATATTGTATACGGGACCAGAACAGCATTGCGCAAATCGAGGAGCGCTGTTGATGCCAAACGGAGGCGTCTTACAGATGAAACCCGGGAGGTTTTCGGGCCATTCAGAAATAGCGCCGTTTGTGATTTCGTTGAAGGTCGGATTACCGACACATTTATTGGCACTCATTATTGATGTGGATCTGCAGATTGGATATCAACGAGATTCCTTTTGGTGGGAAGGAGGAAATATTTGTCCTGTCTATCTCGCCACGCTTGGGGGAAATTTTCTGGAAAGCTTCGCCGCTAACGTTAGCGCTAGCCAAGCCACCATACTATTGTCGCTCGCGGACACGATACCATGCCTGAATTATTTAATGTAGAAAAGACCTGTCGGTTAACGAGTATCTCTTAGTAAATTGTGCTATTAGCCTTATTTTAACTTAAGGCATCATGAACAGTACACATGCAGTAGTCAATTTCATACATAATATATGTATATATATAATTTTCGTAGTCCAAATGTAAAGTTGGCGTAATGTTTACTTGAACAATACAACATAAACACTTGCTTGATCTCTTTCGACATCGTATTTTCGTACTCTTACTCGATGCTCACTAATTTCTATAATGCTGTCTGCCTCTCGACGCTATCACAAGGATAAAATGCAATTTTCAATGCACCCGCCATGAACTGTAACATCTTTCCCCTTTCAACTGGTTCTTCCCCTGGCCACCCTGATTTGGTCAATTGCAGCCCATACGAGCTCTGCCAATTCGTCTAGTAACACCTCCGTGGTGAAAACGAAGTCCCCTTCGCCTTCCCCAGGTTCAGCCAACATAAGTGTCTCAAATGGGATTATGAAGTTCCCTCCCTCGACGTGGTGATTTCCGTTCGCTACTCGTTTGATCAGAATTCTTTGCGTAACTTGAAGAGTTGGCCGTTGTTTGACGCGCCTATCCACAACTTGTCGCTGACTAGCGGTGATAGAAACTTTTAGTGGAGGCTGTAGTGGTTCTGGCACCCAAGATTTTATCTCGATGTTGTCCGATCCTCGCTTGATGTCGATAGTGATGCCCATCTTGACTTGACCTCTGGAATCTTGGATCCACCGTTCCATGTCACTTTGCAACTTTGCTGCTGTTTCGGAATAACCAGCTTCAAGTGCCACCGTGGGAAATTGTCTTCCTTGAAATGCAGGCGCCCACGAACAATCGGCCTGCTTTTTGCGATCTGGCAAATCTATCCGAGTGGATCCCATTTTCGAGATTTTTCTATTAACGCGCATATCGTGGGCAAGAATCCCAAGCAGGCCTGCAAAGCCGAAGACAGCCTCCTCGTGCGGCTGGCCGGGCATTGTGATGATGATTATTTCGAGTGTTGTCGAATACTCGATCCGTCCTAACAACCTTTCTTCGAGCTCGTCAAATTTTGTCAGTGGGAAGTTTTTGATGACAACAATGAAGTCTTCAAGCAAAGGAAGAGAGGGAACGAGACTGTCTAGCTCGAATTGCTCGTTGTAGCAATACACGGGCGTGTTGCTGGGGAGTTTCCCCAGGAAGGCGCCCACTGCGCGATCGCTCGCCGCTTCCTCACCGGCATTACTTGGTCGTCCCCAGGCTAACATTGTCTGCGTTTCATCTGTGATTTCAGTTAGGGGTGTCTAAAGGGATTTTGGGTAGGCTACAACGAATGGGGATGATGCCATGGTCGGTTTGGTTAATCAATGCAATCGAGATGACATGTCAGTGATGTCATGTAAGAAGTATATACAAAAACTAATTCCTAGCATAATTAGAGCATATATGTAGAGTTGTTTGAAAAGGAGGACTCTCGTGATAGCACCATCAGTGACTTCATCCAGGGCAATCATCGCTACCAGGTTAGGGAAAGAAATGGCAGTTGATGATCCTTTTCAATACTTAGACCTAGGTTTTGAGAGTTTCTGAGGTAATTTTAGCGATCGCCGATAGATAGTCATAACTGTTAGGATAAGGAACTACGGATTTTTTATTTCAATGTTTTTCTTTTTATTAATTGAGAAAATTCACCAACTGAGAACGGAGAGGAACTGGCCTGAGAGGGAAGTGCTAGAAGGGGAAGGCGGCAGCGACCATGTTGTTGCCGATGACTCGATACTGACTACATCTCTACAACAAGCTGATGGATTTATTCTTTTTGTCTACAGATTTTGCAAGTTGAATTGAACTGCTAATATACACTCTGTTCCTAGATTTCTCCTGACCCCCACCACATCCATCCCACGCTATTCTGAATAGGGAATGCAGCTTGGGGTGCAAAATGCGGAGTCATTGGCGTGGGGGTAGTCCTGCTCTCGACACATAAACCCTTCGATACACGCATTTATTTCCCATTTGAGTACTTCGTAATATTTCGCTCGATAATATACCATCAATATGGGACAGAAAAACGACGGCGTGACGATAACCGGAGCCGAAGTATCTCAGCACAAGAGCAAGGAGTCATGCTGGATAGCCGTGCGAGGAAAAGTGTACGACGTGACTGGTTTGTTGATTCGCTCTTCATTTCATTACCAGTGTCTCTAACATTACACCAGATTTCTTAGATGAACATCCTGGCGGTGCTCGCGTGATTCTGAACTGTGCGGGTCGCGACGCAACAGACGACTACGACGCTATTCATCCAGCAGAGCTGATCGAGGAGACACTGTCGCCGGAAGCTTTTAAGGGCACCGTCGACTCGTCCACATTAGACCAACCAAGTTCACAAAATGCAAAAACCTTAGATCCGACGCCTACTGCGACCGAGACCGACGGTCCTCCTCCGTTGAGCTCGCTCCTCAATCTCCGCGACTTTGAACAAGTCGCCGAAAAACACCTACCAGCCAACGCATGGGCGTATTACTTTGCAGGCGCAGATGACGAATACTCAAAGGCAGAGGCTGAGCTAGCATATCGCAAGGTGCTACTACGACCGCGGATCCTACGCAATGTTGGAAGTATCGACACACGCACCAAGGTCCTGGGCTGCGACGTCTCGCTGCCCGTCTACATGTCTGCAGTAGGGATTGCCAAGTTTTCTCATCCACAGGGCGAATGCACTCTCGCAGCTGCAGCTGGTCATGAAGGGCTCGCACAGTTGGTGGCGACACGGTCGAGCATGTCGCTTTCGCAGATCATGCAGGCGCGGACAGGGGGCGAACAACAGCCGATTTTCTTCCAGCTTTACATGCACAAAGATCCGAAGATATCCGAGGCAACGATACTCAAGGCTATCAAGACTGGGGTTAAAGGAATTTGGTTGACAGTGGATTCCCCGGTGACTGGGAAGAGAGAGCGGGATGAACGGCTCAAAGCGCAGGTTGATGTAGGCTGTCCCTTTTCCTTCAGCATTGTTGTTTTTTTTTCTCCTTCATTTGTTAACTGATACCATATTCAGGTCGGCGAACAAAATAAACAGCTCGGAAAAAATCAAGCAGTGCAAGGAATCGCCAAAACCCTATCCAGCACCGTCTCGCCCTACCTCGACTGGAACACGATCGACTGGATCCGAAAGCTTACTTCGCTCCCTCTCGTTATAAAAGGCATCCAATCAGTTGAAGATGCCGTGATGGCATACCAACACAAGGTGGACGGAATCGTACTGTCCAATCACGGGGGACGGTCACAAGACACAGCGCAGGCGCCTTTGCTCACCCTCCTGGAAATCAACAAATACGCCCCTGAGTTAATTAAAAACAAGAAAATGCAAATTTTCATCGATGGTGGTATTCGGCGCGGCACGGATGTTATCAAAGCCCTGGCGCTGGGTGCGACAGCCGTTGGCCTAGGCCGGCCATTTCTGTATAGCATGTGTGCTGGTTACGGTGAGGCAGGAACAAGGCACATGATTGACATCCTACGCGAGGAGATCGAGACAAACATGGCGCTGATTGGGGCGACCAAGGTCTCGGAGCTCGAACGGAGTATGCTCAACACGGCGAGGCTGGAGAGGGATCTGACTGCATTTGCAAGGCTGTAGTTTGTAATTAATTGGTTGCAACTTACTGGTTATTAGCATGTTTCACAGCTGCCCTGTTGTGTTACGTGTTAAGTAGCCTGGCTGATTCTGTGGCATTTAAGCGAGATTTACTTTTACTCAATTTACCATCAATTCACCTAGAATTATAATTATTACTGAGTTGGACATTTCTACTTTTGCTAAACTCGATATCACAAGTATCGGCATTCCCTCCGCTATGCTGCCCCCGCAGTAACCCGCAGCATCCTCACCCATTGGCTGCATCAGGGAACCTCGGCCTCGCGCCGAGAGACAACCAGGCATCCCACATCGCGTGGGCGCGAAGTGTCGGCGGGGGCTGCGGGGAAAGATTGGGGGTTGCTTGTTTCTTCTTCTATTAGTATTGTTAAATGCACTCTGTTTAACATCTTCAACTTTTTTTTTTTTGGTTTTTTACAGATGTGCTTTGTTTTGTAGAAATGGCTTCAAGCGGCAAGATTGACGTGCTTCTCTACGGGCTGGGAGCGTAGGTTTTAGTACCTTTTTATCATTCGCAAAACATGGTTTTCGGAATCTGATCACGAAGAATGCAGAATTGGATCGTTCTACGCCTTTGTGCTGAGTCGCAATCCAAATGTGCAGCTGACGGTGGTGGCGCGATCCAACTACGATGCTGTCAAGAACAATGTACGCTCCATCTTTTTGTCTTTCTTGTGAAAACGACAGTAAACTAATTTCCGGATAGGGCCTGATTATCGACTCGGCCAACCACGGGAAACACACCGTCATCCCTTACAAAGTGATCAAGAACCCGGCCGAAGCGAACCAAACGTTCGACTATGTTGTCTGCGCGCACAAAGCTATCGACCAGACATCGGCGGTGACTGCGCTCGGTCCAGCGGTGGAGGAAGAAAACACTACGATTGTGATTATCCAAAACGGAGTGGGCAATGAAGAACCTTTCCGAAATACGTGGCCCAAAGCTACTATCATCACCTGCGTGGTAAGTATTTACTCCCTTGTGGCTTGACAAGCCTTTGAAGCGTGCTAATAACATGCAGACATGGACAGGCGCGATACAGAATACACCCGGCTATGTCGAACACGGCAAAAACGAAGACATGCAAATGGGGCTCTTCCCTTCTCCGCTGTCGCCGAGCCAGACAGAAAAGACACGGCTGGACACATTCTCCTCACTGCTAACAACCGGAGGCACCAAATTCACCGTGCTTGAAGACATGCCGTTGCAGCGCTGGCAAAAGGTCGTCTGGAACGCGGCGTGGAACTCCATCACGACCATGACGCTCACGGACTCGCGCACATGGCTAGACTCTAGCTCCGAGGCCATGCCCGTGACGCGCCAATTGATGAACGAAGTCATCGACGTGGGCCGGGCGTGCGGCGTCACCACGCTTGAGCACGGGTTTGTGGATGTGTTGACCGATCGGATTCTCTCTATGCCGGGCATCGGATCGAGCATGCAGACCGACTGCAAGGCCGGCAGGCCCTTGGAGGTTGAAGTGATTCTGGGATATCCATTCCGCAAAGCCAAGGAGCTGGGACTGAACACGCCGACGCTGAACACGGTTTATGCGATTGTAATGGGAATCGATCGCCGACTGAGGGATGCGGCGGCGAAGAAATAGGGCTTTTCGGATGTCGGTCTGGTATGTCAGTTAGCTGTTAGATTTAGAAGTCATAAAAATGAGAATTGTCCCAATCTTTCAATAGGCATCGTCGTATGGAGCAGCTGCTGGCAAAGCCATGCTCGGCTGTATCTACCCGTCCGCGGCGGGCAGTAATCTAGCCCACAGAAATAGAGAATAGCCCTGCATTAGGGCGTTTGTCTAGCTGAATTCTCGGACATGATCGAAATAATTCCAAATACCAAAACACGTGGGCGCCAATAGCATCGTGTCGGGGCATTTGGCGCCTCAGGCCGACGAAACTACTGCATGCGGACTGATTTGGCGGGGCCACTTGGACGAGAATAATAAATGCTTTGTCATTATGATTCCTGGTGTATCGAATAGTATCAGCACTGCCTGCTGGCGTGCGCGAATTAGTGTCGAGGAAATAATGACAAATCTTGGTTCCCAGCAAGGAAGAGCTTGAGGCGGGGCGAGGCGACTGCTGACGTCGATCTGGCGGGGAGCTCGGAGTGGGCGGAGTCGCGGAGGCCTTTAAAGCACCTCCCTCGCCGCCTCCCAAGGTCCTCGTCTGAGTACCTTGCAAGTCAAGTCTCTCTGCTCGTTCTATCAAATAATAATCAATCAGCTAGCTATCCACTATGGTTCTCACCGGACACTGCCTGTGCAAGGCCGTCACCTACTCCGCTGACGTCGAGAAGCCTCTCATCACGGGCTACGACCACTGCGACGACTGCCAGCGCCAGACCGGTTCTACCTACTGTTCGTGCCTTTTGTCTCGCTTCCTTCGCCCCCGTTACTCACTGACTAATCTTCACAGCTCTCGTGGCCGTCGTGCCCAAGGACAAGCTCACCATCAACGGACCCACCAAGAGCTGGGCTGGCAAGGGCAGCTCTGGCAACGACGTCCACCGTATCTTCTGCTCTGAGTGTGGCTCGCCCATTGCCCACGACCCTGACGCTGCCCCGGAGATCATTGCCATCAAGGCCGGTACTCTCGACTCGGAGATCAAGAAGACCCTGAAGCCGGTGTGTTTTGCTTGTTTCCCTCTTCTTTTGCGTTGTTTTCGACCTCGAGGAGAAAGGACGGTTGCTAACAATGGACTTGAATAGGACACCGAGATTTGGTCTGTTGGCAAGCTTCCCTTTTGCCAGGAAAACCTTGCTCGCCCTTTTACTCACATGCCGGAATAAGTGCTTAATGTCAAGTTGGAACGAGATAAATAATGACACTAAAATCAAAACGATTCGTTAATGCGACACTGCCCAGTCGTATGCCTTGAACCTTTTTCTAGAACGATAGTTCCGAAATAGAGCATAGTTATCTCAATACCATAAGCCGGTTTGATGTGGCTGTGGTATGAGCCCTAAAAATTGAAGACACAGCAAGACGAATGTCCCAAGATAACATAACTACATCGAAGCTAACTTCATAATTCTAATCTCAACTCAAGAGTCGAAACATTCACCCGCAAATGAGGACTGAAATAGATGGTTGCACCAGGGCGAAACAGAACAACCCGTGGTAAACCGCACGCGATGAATAGCCATGCTACCTCCACCAAATCATGATTTTTGCATTGTTGATAAATAGTCACTCGACAGGTAAAACAAGTGGACCTCTAGCCTTATTTAGTATGCAGAAATCGCAACGTTTTGCGTTCCTTCCGCGGTTGAAGTACAGCTAGGGCAATCCAAATCATGTGACTTGCTGTATACGAGGACGATTCGACATTTTTAGTTGTTTTGACCAACACAATGTAATCTCGGTTCATATTTTCAAAAGAACGAGTCCGCGTTATTATAAAACTGGTTTCGATTCCATAGTCGTACAAAAGTACTTGATTTCACATGGACCAAACTTTATAAACTCTAAGCTCTCGATGTATTCGACATTCATCAATTGACGTATATCAAAATCAAATACAAAGAAGGCCGTAGTATATCTTAAACATTTCACGGAAGTTGATAACTACATATCAATTGATGTAGCGCACGGCAATAACAAACCATCAAACAACATATCAAAACAGGTGCAACGTTAACTCTCATAACAAACTTTCATAACAATTGAAAAACCACGAGAAACCGTTTTTCACTCCCTGAAACCCTTTTAAAATTTCCATTTTTGCTTGCTGAAAAGCACTATGTAAACAAACTCGTAGCCAATTGATCGGTCACAGCCAAGTATGTAGCTTTTTGTCAGTATGGACTAAGATACAACTCAACCTGTACACCCCGCGGGATAACCACAAACAACGGAGCTCTAGGGGTAGCTCTATTTCTATAGTTCATCGCAATGTAAACTGCAATAGGCCGTGTAGAGAATCTCTCTTCGTAGAAAGGTGGCCGCCAATCAATGTCCCATGGACATGCCATAGTATTATATTCCTCGTGTGAAAAGTCCGCCTCTCTATGTAGGCGAAAATTTTCACCATTGGTCTTGAATCAAGAAGTAACAAATTAGTTTTCACATATTTCACATGAATAAATAAACTAATATGCACTATTTGAAATATAGAATCCAACATACTGTTTTCTGAAGACTTCTATAAGGAGGTGCTGGATACTGTGCGTCTGAATCCACGTATTCACGATCAAGGGTTTCGGCACTTGTTGATTCCGTACCAAACATGGTACATGGCTGGTTGTCGTATCTCGTATAGCGTGGTGGGGGAGACTCTATCACATCGTCTGTTTCATCGTGAAGTGGTATTTTCACGGTACGCTGTTCACACTTTTCAACGGTGATAGTAGTACTAAATATATGTTTTGTTAGGTTTTGTTTTCCAACCAGCAGAATTTCTTTTCTGGAAGGAGACAGTCTCACACTTTTTTTGCGACGCCCAAGTTATCTCGGAAACTTTGTAGATTGGACTTTAGACTAGCCAGGTCCTTTCGCCTGAATATAGAGTGCAGTTTTAGCCATGACCACTTCTGGTTGGAATGCTTGATTTCTTTCAGTCGTTTCTCGAGTTCTAGAATGTCGTCGTCACATTTTACAATGATTCTTTCAATGCTGGCAAACACACGATCGTCCTTGGTGTCGTATTCGATCACGGACAGGAAGACCTCTAGGACTTCCTTGCAGGTTTTCACCAGGCTGACGATATTGCTCACGCAGTCTCTGCGGCTGTAGTAGGTATTGATGTAGTCGCATATCTTGTTGCATACCCTGATGGCACGGGCCAAGAGCTCAGCCGTTGTCTTTTGATTACACATCTCCTTCAATATTGCATTTACAGGCAGAACCAAAAGTAAAAGTGAAACTGGACTCGAAATTTTATCGACTCAAATAGCCTGTGAAGCTGTGAGATGTTCTAGAAAAAGAGCAGAGCGGTGTTTGCGCCTTTTATGGGTGAGACGTTTCAATAATGTACTACCTCGTCCTACCTCTGTCATACCGAAATGAACACTGAAGAGTACTCCCAGTATTGTTCATTATCATGCGACACTGTTCACCAGCCATTCCCCAGTTAAGAAGTATCACCAAGGCTATAGTCTCTCGAACTGTGGAACGGAACTACTGGCTGACGACGAACGCGAGTATCCGGGGCAAGTTTTCCGAAAGAAGAAAACCCGTAGGCTCTCCGAAAGTCCGTTTTCTTCCCGTTTATCGGATCTTTGTTAGCCAGGGCTGTCTTCCATGTGCCAACTACGCAACCGCAGCGGAATTGTCATCTTCTTGGCGCTTCGAAACCGCCAGACTACTTTTCCCTGCCATATCTGCTTATACAGGGCTTTTCTGAATTCGGAGACAGATTTATCTGCGTCCCACCAATTCTCGGCTCTGCGGTTCATCCAGTAACCCTTAACCCACTGCCAGCTCGTACCGATCCTCTTATACTGTTTATAGCAGGGGAACAGAACGCGACTAAACCGTGTCCCATGGGTACAGTCGACGATTGTCTGCGTCAGCCCGAGTGCAAGGTGAGTATTATCGTTTTTGTTCCCGAGTTCTCTTTCCTGAGATCCGGTCATAAGGCCTGGGATCCGCGTGGTTTCATTCCAGGGGATGAGGTTGGCTTCGCTCCAGCGGATTACTTTCACCTCTTCCACATCCCCGTCTAAAGCCGATTCTGTGTGTACCGTGAAGTAATGCGGAAGTGCATCCACCTGTCCATTCCGCGATCGTGATCGCCTTCCGTTTGACCGTCTTGGAGAATCCGGCAATAAGTTGGCGACAATGTCGTACGTATTGGCGTCCGCTGTCACGTACCATGTTTCAGTATGTTGGCAGCGCTTGGGTCCGAAAAACCATCGATCCCCTTCCCATTCGGCCGTAATTGTTATGAGGCCTTCAAGATTGTTTCTATCCGGTGGAAAGTCGGTCTGTGCAGAGAAATGCGTATACCGATCCGGTAGGCTTCCTTCACTAGCCATTGTGGAGATTTTTGGTCAATAAGTTCGTTGGAGAGAGAGGTCTCAGTCATTTCTTAGCTTTCTTGTATAGCTACGTGGGCAGATACCAGGAGATAGAAGTTGCCGGACAATCCCAATCAACTAGATACTTCACGGTTGGACTTTCCTTGACTTACTGCACGTCAATATCGCGATTGTTTGTATTTCCTTTCTTATTTTTTCACTTCTGGGTCCACAAGAAAATAATTATCATTAAACGCCCCAAGGTGACATCACATTCAGTGACAGTTAAAGATTAAAGTCTTAATGGGTATGTAACCTCTTGACCGCTACATCTAGGCTGTGAAATCTACGGCAAACCGGTCAGGTGCGCCGAAAACGCGCTACATTAGAATTACTAACCCGGCCAGTCACCTTGGACTGTGGTACAAGTTGTTAATTTGTCGCCTCTTTCCAGGTTTTTGTCGAGGCTGGTTTTGAACTGATAAATCGTGTTTCCTATAAGGCTTGGTCTTCCGATTATGTAGGAATCCGTGCGCCAAAAAGTTATCGTTTTAGGCCATACTCCGTCCATTGTCTAGATGTTTGATCCTGCAACTACCATTGATTGTCAACTTCGTACTTTTAAGATCAATAACAATGAAAGTTTGTGAAATCTATTTTTATCTCAGTAGCAAGCACTTTCAAATCTTGTTTTGTAGTCTGGTATAAAGCCCTGACCCTGAGATCTTGAATGGTTTAATTCCGATCATTCTGGATTTAGACCATCGATGTTTTGTGCTACAGAAATATTATCCTAACAACATGCTTTAGGTTGGTTAGCTTTGACGAGCCCTTAGTCTTGTAATATATAATTATCTACCAAGCATCAGTAAATCCATGCAACTAACAACGCCCAAAAGCATCAACTAATTCCAAAAAGGGAAAACAACGGGGATTTCGCCCGGAATTATCCCGAACCCCTCAACTAGCACCAAGATCCTTATTCCTTCAGACCGCTTACTGGCAGTCATTATTAGTATTTCTTAGGTTCGGGATAATGTTTTAACGAGTCCATTCACGAGGGCTTTCACTGGTGTCTACCCCATTATGCTTTATAATACTTGCGTGTAGCATCTCCATCTCCCCGCGCTCTCCACGATCTTGCCGCTCTTGTTATGTTTACCCCACTAGAAATAATACTTGCACCAATAGGCGGATGGATATCCTTGAGCATCGTAGTATAGAAGTATTCTCGTGTATATATAAAGAGACTGGGTTCCGATCTAAAGACCGATCTGTAACTAACCTTGATGTCTTTTTTTTTGCGGGGAAAAAACAAAGTAAGAAACATGCGAACCCTCACTGCGTTGACGGCCTTGGCATCGCTCCTGTCGACAGCAACTACATCTGGTGCATTTCCATTGAATCCTGTAGTATCACTCGACTACATAAACCTAGTCGGCAACTATTCTTCCGAGTATAACATCACGTACTTTCGCAAGATCCCCTTTGCAGCACCGCCTTTGCCTCCGACAAACCGTTTTCGTGCGCCCCAGCCACCACTTGCTCACGATAAAAATGAGCTATATATTACCGATCAAGATTTTGATATGTGCCCTCAGAAGAACACGAGTGGATCAGAGGATTGCTTGTATCTAAGCGTGTACTCGCGACCATGGGCCGCAGAGCATAATCTCACAAAACGTGATGATGATTCCGGACGTCCGGTATTGGTGAACTTTTATGGTGGAGCGTTTATCGAAGGCTCTGCGACATGGACGCTGTCTGCGACGCCGCTATTCCCGGTTCTCAATGTCTCAGACAGCAATGACTTTCTCATCGTTCAACCAAACTACCGTGTCAATGCACTGGGGTTTCTTCCTGGAAAGGAAATAAAATCTTCGAAAACAGCTGATTTAAACCCGGGCTTGCTTGATCAGCAGTATGCCCTTGAATGGGTCAAGAAGAATATCCAACACTTTGGCGGTAATCCAAAGAACGTATCAGTCTGGGGACAGAGTGCCGGTGGTGGTAGTGTCGTAAGCCAGATTCTTGCAAGCAGTCAGGGAGGAGTGCCACTGTTCGACAAGGCAATCACATCTTCTCCCTTTTGGCCAAAGACTTATCGGTACGATGATCCCGAAGCTCAGGCTCTTTACGACCAGTTGGTTTCGTTAACTGGCTGCGGAAATTCCACAGACAGCCTGGCGTGTCTAAAGACAGTCGATGTGCAGGCTTTGCGAGACGCGAGCCTAGTTATTGACTATGATCATACATATACGACAAGCTCGTGGACCTGGGCGCCGGTCATCGACGGTGAGTTTCTCAAAGATTCCCTTACAAACACAATTCAAAAGCGAGGAGTTGCCGTAGACTATATTTATGGATTGTACAACTCCGACGAGGGCGAGAATTTTATTCCACCAGGACTTCAAAATGTCACTTCAACAGGCGGATACAATTCCTCTCTCGCCAGTTACAGTAACTGGGTTAGAGGGTTCCTGCCGCGATTCACCGAGGCTCAGTTGCAAGAAGTGAATCGGCTGTATCCAGAACAAGGATCGACCGAGACAATCCCGTTTTACAATACAACCTACGTAAGAGCCCAGCTGGTATATCGCGATTTGATGTTTTCGTGTCCGTCGTACTGGTTGGCGAGTTCAGCCAAAGTGCATGGATGGCTGGCGGAATATGCGATTCCACCAGCAAAACACGGTAGTGATGTCATCTGGGTAAGAACCCTTTTCTTTCCATTACAGTCTTGAAGTAACACTGGTTTTCTGTCAAAAGTGGGATGATGTCGACATAAACCAGACGAGCGATCCTCTCATCTACGACGGATACGCCGGCGCTTTTGCCAGTTTCATCGAAACTGGGAACCCCAATGCACACAAGGTGACAGACGGCTCGATACTGGGGGTCCCAGAGCTTCAGAAAAAAGGGGCAGAATTTGTTATCACGGAAGGTGGGTTCCAGCAGGTGAAACTTGTGAAGCTGAAAACGCGATGCGACTTTTGGCTGAAGAATGGACCCTCAATCCCTATATAAACAGGAAGGCATACAACATGATCTGGTGAAATTTAAATTCAACTTTTACGGTAATTATTATAATATACTGTATTTCTATTGAGGTACGAATGGTAATACTTATACAAGTATTGGCTCAAAGCTTGTGGTTACGAATCGTCCATCCGCTGGCCGATGCCACAAGCGAGCAGGCCAAAGAGAAAACTGGGAAGCAAAGTTAGCTAGCCCATACGTAATAATCAAGATCTGGTCAACTCACTGTAAGTATGTTTCAAGCCCTTAACGTATGAAGAGACTACAATATCTCTCAATTCACCCGTCAGGCTGTTGATATACGTTGCATCGGACAAGATTTTCTCGATAATCTATATTCTGTTAATAGTTATCAAACTGAAGGAGATCAACCACGAACCCCTTCTATTCTTGTTCCAGTCAGCTTTCTCTGCAGCTGACTTCGGAATTCTCTCTCCAGAGCTGCGTTGTTTGCAGTGATACTCGCAGAAATTCCAGCTGTAGCCAACAGAAAAACACCAGAAGTTGCCATGGCTATATCCTTTTGCTCAAGACAGGAGGTCATTGCAACGAAACTGGATGCTTGCGCAATGCCGGTACCTATCCCACCGGGGATGACATACAAGGATTCCCATGCATTTGTATTCCCATTCCAACGGAAATACTGCAAGATATAAGTCACTGAAGCCACCAGTCCTGCAGCTATAGTAAGGCCTCTGTACCGCCCGGTTCGTTTAATGAAAGCACCAGAGAGGATACCAGCGACAGCATTTCCGGCAACAGCAGGCACTAGATGCGCCCCGGCGGACGATGCGGATGCTCGGGATGTGATTTGAAAATAAAGCGGGATGGTGTACATCATGCCGACTTGGGATAGAACTTGCAATGTCATTACGAGATAACTGGCTGTGACATTTGGTTGGCGGAGGATGCGAAGCGAAAAGATAGGCTCTTTAGCCCAGTAGGCCTCGGTCAAAAGGAAGGTGATGAAGAGAACTATGCCCGTTACGCCAAGTGAAATTGTCCATGGGGAAGTCCATGAAAGTTTCTTCCCACCGAAATCGAGGACTGTAATGCCGGAAATAACAGAGGCCGAGAGAAAGAATGTACCAGCAAAGTCGATGCGAGAAAATTTCGATTTTGAGCTCGGGTGTCCTTCATCAAGAGGCTGGAAAGGAATATTCAACTTGAATAAAGCCAGCAACGCTGCAATAGCGATCAATATTGCCTGTCCAGTAAATTGCCTGAAGTCAAAAAATAATCAGTGTTTCCTCTCACAGGAGTGATAAAATAGGTCTGGTACCATCTCCACCCAACAAGGTCTGTCAGTGCGCCGCCAATAGGCCCACCAGCTGCACGCCCAACTGTTGAAGCAACGTTGACATATGACCTCCATGTTGCTAGTTCGCGCCGAGGAACAATATCTGGGTGCAATCAGCGTTTGTTCATTCAGAGAAGGATATGTGAGTTACCTGTGATGATGACAGCGGCCATGATACCCATCCCTGCACCTCCAAGGCCAGAAATAGCACGACCCAGAATAATACTCCACATCTGCCCTGAGAGCCCACTTTATTTTGATATTAGTATTGTCTCCAGACAACGTAACGACGGGTAACACACCATAAGGTACATCCGGCACCGAACAGGAAATATGCGACGAGGAGTATGAGTTTTCGGCCGTATATATCGCTCAGTTTACCATACTAACGCGTTCATTAGAATTGCATCCCTCATGCAATGACAAATATTATTGACCAACCATGGGCATTGCAGCACACACTCCCAAGCTATACGCTGTTGAGAGCCAATTGGCATCCGGCAGGGAATTGAATTCGGAAGATATCCGCCCGGCGGACGCGAAGGTGATTGTGTTGTCGGCATGAGATACAAATTCACCTATCGTAACTGTTAACAGCCAGAATCAATGCGTCGACACGCACCTTCTTCATACCGAGCAACAATATCGAGATCACGCCCCAGACATTGATGTTGCTGGGTCGCTCGGGATTCCCGTCTCTGTTCGCCTGACCGGTTTCCGCGTTCACCAGATTGTCAGTCTCCGAGGACGATGTCAAAGTATTTTCCAAACTGTCTGCGGTCTTGTCAACTGTCCCGTACGAGGTGGTGGCTCTGACGGTCTCCGTGAGGGGCGAGTATTCATCGGTATCGCTAGCAGCCATGTTGTCACACTTGCGGAATGGCATCGAAAACCCGAAAAACTGCCCTTGTTCACATTTTTCTCTCTCAACGGGCCAACAGTCATTTTAAATGGCACGCGAGTGGTGAGATGAGATGATGAGATTGAAGTATGTCTGATGGCGCAAGCTGCAGCCAATAAGGCTCTTTTCGGCTATTAACAATTAGATATGCCGACCAAAAACTTCTCCCGAAAGAGCAAGCGGCTCGACAACTATTCGGCAGCCCTGGAAGTGTGGGTTTTAGTGAGTCACTGACACTTATCAAAGAGCAGGCCTGGACAACAACACAGAGCACGCAATCGCCGCCTCGGATGAGTGAGCCTCTACTCGTGGAACGCAAAAAACTAGCGTCCCCAACCACGAGCATAACCCTAACCGCAAACCTTATCTTTTCTTGAACAATGGGTATTATTTGTGACTGGAGCAAATCTTGGTTATCTCACATTTTGAAATACAATTGTTAAATTAATTAGATAAAGAGCAACAAGGGGTTCAACAACAGGAGCCCGAGAAACAAATATGTGCAAATTGGAAATTTGTGTTATCAGCCAGACTCCGCTATTTGAATGGGAACAATGTCCAAGAACACCGGCGGCGGGTTAGTCATAAGGAATGACACAAGTTCCAGAGCAGCAATTAGAGTTAGTCGAGCAAAGATCATCGCCTGAAGAGTCAGTAAAAAGGAACAATATTGATATTGGGTAAGCTTACGATCTCTGCAACGTTGAGCAAGTCAGCCTGTTTTTACTTTTCCTGCTCAAAGACGTACTTTTCGCAAATATGTTTACACATGTGTAATTATTTAATACAACGTTAGAATTAGACCAATTATAAGCATATACTAATTACTAGTGTCGTCGGCTGCTCGTTCTTGGAAGATTGACCCCTGAACCAATCATAATAGGTTTTTGGTTCGGGAAGGTCAGTCCACATTTATCATTGGCCAATGACAGTGATCTACTGACAGGCTGGAGCCCCACATGATATCATGGCGTGATTTATTGATGCTTCTCCTCACGCCGTCCTCACGACTTCTCCGACTTTC
This sequence comes from Talaromyces sp. DC2, assembly GCA_039119965.1. Classification (NCBI taxonomy): domain Eukaryota; kingdom Fungi; phylum Ascomycota; class Eurotiomycetes; order Eurotiales; family Trichocomaceae; genus Talaromyces; species Talaromyces sp. DC2. Next base: position 301,824 of record JBCLNQ010000015.1, on the reverse strand, counting down.
ACCGTGTGTTATTCCACTACTGTTGTTGATTGATGACGATTGAACACATAAAGAGAAATGCGATTAGCGACTACAACTGCAGCTGCAATTGCAGTGCTTATACCTCTGAGCGATGCATTCGATTTTCAAAACCCCCTCCAGTCAATCTTAGATACCCAGACCGATACAAATCAACACCAACAGCAACAGCAACCAAACATAGTCTTTATTTTAACCGATGACCAAGATCTCCGATTGGACTCGCTATCGTACATGCCATATGTCCAAAAGCATCTGCGAGAGAAAGGCACGTTTTACGAAAATCATTTTGTCCCGACTGCGCTGTGCTGTCCGGCTCGTGTGACCTTGTGGACAGGGCGATATGCGCATAACACCAATGTGACGAATGTTCAGCCTCCGTATGGTAAGACTATCTATAATTTGAAACACAATATTTTGTGACAAACTCTGACTCGTGGTGTGGTTGTCAGGTGGATACCCCAAGTTCGTCGAGCAGGGCTTCAACTCTGATTTCCTCCCCATCTGGCTGCAGTCCGCGGGTTACAATACCTACTACACGGGCAAATTATTCAATGCGCATACTGTCGATAATTACCACTCGCCGTATGTTGCAGGTTTCAACACAAGCGACTTCTTGCTCGATCCGTATACTTATTCATACCTGAACTCGACATACCAGCGGGATAAGCAGGGACCCGTTAGTTATGAAGGATGGCACACAAGCGATGTCATCACCAACAAGGCAATGGGCCTTCTCGATGATGGTATCGCAGGTGCAAATTCAGGCGCAAAGCGGCCCTTTTTCGTGGGCATTGCACCGGTAGCTCCTCACTCTAATTTAGAGCCTGGAAATGCTCCGTCTCGGATGACGGCACCGATACCAGCTAAGAGACATGAGAATTTATTCAAGGATGTCAAAGTGCCCAGGACACCCCACTTTAATCCAGACACTGTACGTTACTTGTCCCGACAAACACCGCACCTACTAATATTTGAACCTCCAGCCTAACGGGGTCAACTGGATATCAAACCTCCCACAACAAAGCGAGGAGACGGTCGATCAAAACGACCATTTTTACCGCCAGCGCCTTCGTGCTCTCCAAGCTGTGGACGAATTGGTTGACCTGGTCGTATCGCGTCTCGAGCACACCAGCAACCTTGACAACACCTACATTATTTATACTTCTGACAACGGCTATCATATTGGTCAACACCGTCTCCCTCCCGGTAAGGAATGCGGATTTGAAGAAGATATTCGTGTGCCGTTGTTTATTCGTGGCCCGGGAATTCCTCAAGGACACGTTGAAAAAGCCGTTACCGCACACGTCGACCTCGCGCCGACTGTTCTTCATCTCGCAGGCGCTGAGCAGCGAGACGATTTTGATGGCATTCCAGTGCCATTACTTACTAGAAGGAAGCAACACAGCTATGAAAGTGCGCAAACTCACCAACGACGGCCCGAACATGCAAATGTCGAGTTCTGGGGTCTGGCCATCGCCGAGGGAGAAGGCAACTCGTTTGGGCCGGAGAACCCCATAACTGTTCCAAACAACACATACAAGGGTTTAAGGCTGCATTCTCCAGAGTCGGGCTACGACCTGTATTATTCCGTTTGGTGCAATAACGCGCATGAGTTATACGATCTCACGACGGATCCGTATCAACTACACAATATCTACCCATCTGCGGTTTCCCAGACAAAACCTACTCGTTCATTGCTTGGCGTTACGATAGAGCAAGTAATCGACCGGCTTGATGCGTTGTTGCTTGTTCTCAAATCATGCCGTGGAAGCACATGTCACTCACCCTGGAAAGTGCTTCACCCAGAAGGCAACGTGGAGACTTTGAAAGACGCTTTGCATTGGAGGTTTGACTCTTTCTATAATGAGCAAGTAAAGGTAGAATATGAACGATGCGAGGGAGGATACATTGTTGACGCTGAGGGACCGCAGGTGGGATATAAATATTTAACAGAAAGAGAGGGTCTAGGATGGAGTCACTGGGAGTAGCTCTAACTTTATATAGAAAACTTCCTACCACTAAATAAAACATTGATAAACATATCTATAATTCTCATCAGCTTAGTCAAATATATCACCTCCAATCTTGCCGCGTGCCACGGTCTCTAATCGTTCAGCAGTTGTTTTGAAAGTTCGCGGAACACCAACCTCCTCGAATGGCTTTCCCTCGAGGATAAGTTGGGCGAGACCCTTGGAAGAGAGATAGATTACCGGCATTCCGTGCCCGTTGAATCCAGCACAGATGTATTGGCCTGGTCGAGACGGAATCTCACCAATGTGAGGTGCTGTATCGGAGGAGTATCCCATTACTTTATTTTATTAGCAATCATCTTTAAAATTTTCCCAAAAGCAGAGAGGAAAAACTAACTGCCAGTCCACAACTCCTTAACAGAAGCACCGCTGTCCTCCCACCCTTGGAAGTGTTTTTGCATGTACCCATCAAAGTAATCCTTGGTAGACTCGATGAGCTTGCTGTCGTTAATATTGCCGAACCATTCTTCGTTGTTATCCTTGTGGATATGATGTGCCCCGCCAACGACAATGCTCCCATCCGGCCTCACGATGAGGTAATCGACGCCGACACTGGGGTCGACTCTGAGTGCGTACGACATGGACAATGGTGGCGGAGTCTGGCCCTTGGGGACGCTGATATGTGCGACGATACCGCGTGCTGGGTGGATGGCGGGCCCGTATTCAGGTAAAAGACCATGGGTGTAGGCATTGGTTGTGTAGACGACTTTTTTGGCTTTGATGCTTCCCCGCGGGGTATGGACGACGTGGCGATCGGGGGCTGCGCTTGTTACTGAATTGACAGGTGTTGTAGTTTGCAAATTGACATTGTCGCCACCGTACTCCAGGACTTTGCCCAGAAGGCCTAGGATAAATTTATACGGCCAGATTGCCCCGGAAGTAAAGGAGAATGCGACCTTGGTGCCTTTGACTCCGGATGTCTTGCACATCTATCTTTTAGCTGGAGTGTTGACATTTTATGTAATTCCAAAGTCAACTCACCGACTCAATGTCCTCTTCAGGAAGAAATTCAATATCGTCCAAGAACTTGCAGCCCTGCGCTTTCACCTCTTCAATTGCTTTTCTGACTCGGTTCCCCCGGTCCGCATCCATGTATATATTCATATTGCGGGTCATAACCAGATCGCAATCGATCTGCTCTTTCTCGATGACATCTTGGAATGCTTTGATGTGTGCCAGTTCGAATTCGGCTAGTTCTTTAGCTGCATCTAGACCATGGCGCTGGATGAACAACGGTATGGAGCCGTAGATGTCTGGTCTGAGATGGCCGCCTGGGAAGTCTTGTTAGTTATCCGTCCGTTAAGACGCTACAGGAAATAAAATGTTTACCATTCCGACCAGTCGCCCCGGAGCAGACGGTCCTTGCTTCGAGGATGGTAATTGAGGGACGCTTGGTTTTGTAGGCGGGAGACGTCAACAGATGGTATGCGAGACTGACCCCGGCATATCCAGCCCCGATAATAACAATATCCGACTCGTCGGGCAGATCTGGCGTTGAGCGGTGCGCATCTAGTGGAGAGCGCTCTGTTAACCAGAATGACAGAGTTGGATTATCGACTGGGAGGAATGGCTTTTCAGCTGCCATTTTGGTCAGTTGATAAGTCTAATAGATGCTGGGCCAGTTTGTCGAGGTGGGGTTGTTGTTGACTGGGATCTAAAGGTCAAAGCAGCGGACGGATTGCGTATGTTTATAGATAACCTAGGACGAACTGCGTGTCTGATCAGTAATTTCATGGAAAGTGAGAAAGCGTGTAGGATGTGGCGGTCGTTGGTGCTTCATGGACGAAGAGTCGGATGCGAGTGAGTCACGTCATGAAGCCCCCGCGATCCGCGATAAAAGCTGGAGCCTAGTAATTAACCCTAAGTCCGCTTTCAAGAAAGATGCAAATCGTATCAAAGATAGCATAGCCTGATATCTGATAGATAATCGTGTAATTCACCCTATTCCAGATTCATTGAGTATTTCCACCACGGTAACACTCTATAGCAGCCAGCTCATTCGCTTGCTGCGACGGCAGTGGCTGGACATGTCCCAAAACGGCAAAAAGCTCTACTTTCGTCGAGAGAGGGATAAGGCCCTTGAAAGGGAGGGCTTTAATTGACTTGTCCTATTCATTATTTATCGATATTGTCGTGATGCAATGCCGGCAAGGATTCTCCGTACAGACAACAACGTGGCTGGCGGCATCGGCCCGCACCGCATCGGACCACCAAGAGACGCTTCCATTCCCAGAAAACACCCACTTGCACATCCACTTGCACATCTCTTGGCTTTGAATAAAAGCGACCCAGTCGGTTCGGCCTGCGCGGCGTTGGGCTGTCAAAAACCTTGCATGGGCCAGTCGCGCGGCGCCACACGTATTGAATTATTGATTTGGGTGGCTGGGAGTGCGAATAGCCTCGCCTGGCCAGCCTCCCTCGTCCCGCCAACCTCCCAGCCTGCCAGAACACCGCTGATTTAACCACCATGGCGGCCGGGAGAATTGTGATCATGTATCCTGCATTCCAGGTGCTGTCACTCTATTCAATTGACGCTTTGCCACGACCGCCATGATCGCCAAGCTGTCGCAGCTAAAGACCGTCAACTGTAAGCCATCACTGCTGTTGCCCGGCATCAAACAAACAAACAACAACAAACTGACCGCTTCGCTCACCGCAGCCAGCACACCGCAGCTCGCCCACCAAGACTCTCAGCAGTCCGTCGCAGCTTCTGATGATTATGTCTCTGCTTCGTCAGGCCACTCGTCCGACAAGAGTAGCAACAGCAAGGTGACGGTCGTGCGGTATGCGACTCCGCAGTCGCAGCTGCCGTCACATTCTTCCTCCACCCAGCATTCTCAACCAAATCTCACCCACGCTCAATCGTCTGCCAGCTCGAGGAGTCTCCCCGCCATGCCTCGTGGCCAGCAGACCAGCCGCCCGGGCACGTCCAACACCGTTCGCTTTGGCCAGAACCAAGTCAGCGAAATCAGCCCGCGTGGACACCAGATCCAAGACCCCAGACACGAGATCAGTGCGACGACTCCCGGTGTCGACGACTCGCCGTATCTGCACTTTGCCATTGATCAGTTGACTCGTGATGAAGAAGTACAAGGGCTGGCACGGCATGGGTCCGTTGCAAGCAACGAGTATCCTGTCGAGCGAGTGATTGCAGACGAGAACCTGGGATACTATCACCGAACAGGGCCGACAACAGTCGAGATTCGAAAACCTCCCAGTCGTAATGGTGAGGCACAAAAGACACAGCAAGAAAAAAAATCAACAAAGGCGGTGTACGTGGCCGTCGACCCAGAGACTACGGACCTGTTGCACCCATCGCTAGACTTTGTCCCTATTGTGCTTCGTTCCTGGGCTCTTGGGCTTTTTGTTTTCTTGATCTTGTGGATGATTGCTGCTGTGGTCGTTTGTAATGTCTGGTCCCAGAAGCACAGCGGCATCTGGGACTGGGCTGGAGTCGGTGGCTCGCGTTATTTCGTGGTTCAGTATCTGCCGCAACTGCTGGCAGGACTTATTGTTCTATGGAACTTGGTCATCCAAGCTGCCATCTACCGAGTCATGCCGTTTGCCATCATGGCTTCTGAACGGCAAAAGACAGGCGCTCTTCAGAATCTGTCTGTCCTGTCACGGAACCACCTCATCCCGGACTTTTTTTATTTCCAATATGGCGAGCCCCTGGTTGCACTTGGCTTGATCTCGATTTGGATAGCAAACTTTTTTACGATTCCACTGATCAGCTGCTTCTTCCAAGCCAAGAACTACGTAGTCGATGGTCAGGGCATCTGGCGATGGACCACGACACAATCTGTGGGGTGGGTTCTCGTTGCAATTTATGGTCTTTTGATAATTGGTCTTGTCTTGATCCTGGCTCGGTTCTTCAGAAGTTGGACTGGTCTTTTGTGGGATCCAGTCAGTCTGGCAGATCTCATCCCCATGATCCAGCGATCCAATATCCTGCGTGATTTTGAGGGCACCGAGACCGCCCCATCAGTTCGCGACTCGTTGACAGCTCGAGTGCTACGGCTTGGCTACTGGCGTTTGATGGACAAGGAGATTGTTTTCTACGGCATCGGGGAAGAGTACGCTGCTGGAGACACACCAACACCCACAATACCAACCAGGAGAAGCGAGAAGCGACTTGCTGAGCGACAGGTAGTAATGCAAGACCTGGAACAGCAAAGTATCTTGCGAAACGAATCCTTTGAGCGCACCCTGCATTCGCCTTTCATCAGATTCCGGTGGACAGTTTGGTTCCTGCGTGACATTTCCGTCATCGTTTGGATCATTATTATGCTCGCTCTCTTCATTGCTTTTGTCGCCGTCAGCTTCGCCAAGGAGGCTATTTCTCAAGGATTCCTACCATTACTCCCTACCCTCGCCTCGCCAAACGGGTTTTCTGCATCCAACTTTCTCTTCAGCTTCATTCCTGCGCTGATTGGCAATATCCTGTTTCTTGCTTGGCAGCCAATCGACGTGTACATGCGAGCCCTGCAGCCATTCGCCTCGCTGTCAACTCCCGAGGGCGCATGGGCTGAGCACAGCTTGCTTCTGTCCTACCCAGCCTGCCTCCCTATTGAAGTGACATTTCTGGCCATTGTAGCTAAACACTATAAAGTCGCCTTCATCTCGCTCATGAGCCTCCTCTCGCTCGCGCTTCCCATCCTCGGCGGCGGCGTCTTCATCGCGCTCTGGTACCCATCCCAAAGCCAAGTGCGCATGGCATCCGATCTGCCTGCCTTTTACACGCTGGTCGCCTTTTGCGGCCTCTATGCACTCTCCTACCTGGCTATCTGGCCACGGCGCCACCGCTACTTGCCGCACGATATCAGCACGCTGGCTGACCTGATTAGCTTTTACCATCAGAGCCCGCTCTTGTCTGATGATGTGTTGCGCGAACCTCGAACAAGGGCTGATCTTGTTACGCGGTTGGTTGTCACGCCGCCAAATGACCGCACGGCGCCGTTGTATGGCTTTGGCGTGTACAGAGGACTTGATCACTGCGATCACTTGGGCATTGACCGTCTGACCAGGAGAGGGAGGGCGGACATGCTCATTCCAACTGGGGGTGTGAAAGCTTGAATGACACTCTACTTACTCCCTTGATTTGCGATGTCAAGTCAAGTGTATGATATGATTTATGTTTTCCTTTTCTTCTCGAAACGAAAAGAATATTCGAGGTTTGATGCATGGTATAGAGGGCGTTTTCTTTTCCTTATGAATACTTGACACGATGGCACTGGACTAATGAATGAGGATATGAACTGGATGATTTAGTTAATGTGAGATAATGAATAAATGACCTATTATCGTAAATACGTCTGCACTTCTCTACTCAGTAGGAACCGGTAATATAAAATTTTTGTTCGGTCTGAGAAACTCGTGTTTAATTTCAAAACTCAACAGAAAAGGGCTGCACCTCATGTCTTGTAAGAGCCCTTGACTTAACCATGGGACATAACTGATCGGTGGCAAAAACAATGCACAAAGGAAGCTCGAAGAAGTGTTATGTAAAGTGAGACAAATTGGAGAGGTTTTCTTTATTAGTTGGCTGCAGGGCAAGGTCTACTCTCTCGACAGTGCCCTGCCCTGTCCAGTGATGATTTTCATCGAATCGTCAAATACCTCGGAAGAGAGGGCGAACGAATATCTAGCTACGGCTACTTCTCACACATCTCATTGTCTCTCAGCGGTGTATCTTTTGTCCTCCTCCACTATCCTCGCTTCTCAGTCGTCTAAACTCTGCCAACACCCAAGAGAGCCCGCACACAAAAAATGGATCCAACTTCGACCCTTCTCTCATCTTCGCCACAGGCTGCTGATACAGATAACAAAGAGTAAAGTCGCTCTTTCAGTCGTTTATTTCTCGTTATCATAGTCATCGAAAGCTAACTGATAAACCAGCGCATCATACACGATCAACCCCTTCGAAGACCTCCTTCTCTCCTTCGACGGTGAAGTCACCTTGCACCGTAAACGTAAACAAACTCAAAAGCCTCAAACTCCATCACCTGGTATGGATTATTTCTTCCTACGGCAAAGAGCTACTGCTGACGACAACGTTTGACAAGCAGAGAAAAGGAGAATGAAGCGGCTGTCCCAACCCAAACCGCAAATCTCAGAAGACACGCTCAATGACCTCCCCGTATGGGTTTTGTGAGGTTTTTCTCATTGCCTATTTTTGTTTGAAGTCAACTGACGAGTCGAAGCTGGTACGCCGTGTTTGAGTTCCTCCACATGGAAGTCCTCCCAGAATACGATGCTATGGTCGGCATTGCTGTGTACATGTGGGCCGCACTTTACGTGACAGCGCGGCGCCAGTACTATGAGTAGCCGTGGAACAAAAACAAAGAGAGGTTGAAGTTGTTGGTTTGAGCAGTTGGTGATGTATCTACGCGTGGAGGTGCACGTGATCTGTACTTACTGGAAAAGTGGATCCTCGGGGGAAGCTTCACTTTTTTGTCCGTTCGAGTTTACGACCGTTTTGTTAGTTGTCCGCGCTGTTCCGAGAAGTCGTCTGAAGAATCCTGTCAGTTAAAAAATTCATCTTGCAAGCTCCGAAAAATCCAATTCGTTTCGAGGGTTGTATTTGAGAAGAGTGCACAATGTCGTGGGTTTTGAAACGGTGGCTGGGCTCGGAGGAGGATGCTTCGTCTCCATCAGTATCACCGCCAACGCAATCAACAAGCACACCTCAATCCTCGCCACAAACACCATCTTTACAAGCAAACCCACAACCCCAACAAGAAAATCCGCTGCGAACATTCCCCAACAGCCAAAAAATCCTCATCGGCGGCCTCTTCTTCCTCTCCTTCGCCACACATGTCACCCGCCGCGCTCTCGCCCGACGACGACTGCACTCCATCCCCCCTTTCTACTCTTCCTCTGTGTACCATCAACCACCCGGAAACGGCGCGCTCGATGCCGTTGAAGCGTTCAACATCGCCACGATCAATGTTGCTTCCCTTGGAATGACGGGTTTGGGCGTGTTCATGTGCGCGCTGGATATCAATAGTGTTGAGCAAGCGCGCGTCAGATTGAGGACCGGCATGGGGATTTCCGAGGGTGTGCCACCTACGGAGGAGGAGGAGAAGCAGTTTGAGCAGGATATTGAGGAGTGGGTGGGCAAGATGCTGGATAAAAAGGACATTGGCGAGATTAAGAAAAAAGTTGAGGCGGCCAAGTTGGAGGCTTCTAAAAAGGAGTGATTGGACGCCTTTTTTTGCATTTAGTTTTTTTCTCTCTTCTCAAGAATGATGGGCGTTTTCGGGATGTATATATATATGGAATACGGGCTATAACGGGCATGGGTCAAATCACCACTCTTAAGCATCATGGAGTGGCTGGGCATATTGACGCGGACAGGGTCGATTACTGTATATTATCTTATCAATTGATGTGGATATTGCATGGGAATGTTGAATCGAAGTTGCGCATCTCAATACAATTATGCCTTCTAATATACATTACAACCTGCAAGCTCGTACAAAAGTATCAAGACATTCGCTCGTAGCGCTCCCTAGCCCGGTCCTTTGTCTTCTCTAGAAACTCATCATAACGGCCGCGTGTGTTTCTGGCTGCCTCTTCGGACGCATCGCCAAGCTTTCCGCCTTGTGCACCAAGCCCAACGCCCTGCGCATACACGTCTGTGGCTATGGGCGCGGTCATGCCAGTGCCTTGCGAACCAAGGCCAGACCCAGCAGACCAGCCCATCTTGCTGAGGAGTGCTGCTCCCTTGGACGGGACCGCTGGTTCAGGTTCCGGCTCTTCTTCTGCCTTGGCTGGAGCAGCAGGCTTAGGTTTGCCGGTTTGTCTGGAGCTGCCAAACGCCTTGCGGCGCTCCTTGGCTCGGTCTCGGTATTCTGTAGAGGGTCCATGGTCGATGGGTGGGTCATTGCGGTGCTTCTCCAGTTTGGCTAATGCTCTGGCCTTTGCTTCCTCGTTTTGCAAGTTGTCCCGGTGCAACTGACTCAGTCGTTCGTGCTGGTTGACTTGGACTCCTGATTTAAACTGGCGCATACACAAATAGCAGCAGTTTCGATTCAGGTCAGCGTACGATCGAGCTGGCGGTGCCGCAGACCTCGCAGGTGAGCCTCCTTCAGATCCCTTGGTTGAGTCACCATGGTCGTCATCGTCTTTCTTTTGAATGCCGTGCAACTCGGCGTGTCGGTCCGACCAGAACTGAAGATGAGATGGCATTGCCATTTTTTTAGTATTCGCAGAACTAGACGCTTCCGCTTTTCTTTTCTTCGCCTTTTCAGCGTCTTTGGCAGCTTTCGCGTCGACCTTGGGCTTATCTAGCTCTTCTGTGGACACAACCAATTCGGTCACGTAGCCTTCCTCATCCCAGTATGCAAGCTTCATCCCAGGGCTTGTTAGAGGACTAAAGGTAAATCGCGCTGTGCTTGGCGTCGGATTCAGGACCGGGACGAATACACCTGCATGGATATAGCTGGCCAAGACTGGTTTGGAAGAGATTGTGAACTTTTCAAATGAATGTAACTTTGTCAACGCAGCTTGTGCATCCTATATTTCCTTTAGTGTGTGTAGATAAATAGACTCGAAGCGGGTAGACCTACGTCGACTGTAGCGAATTCTGCAAACCCGAATTTCCAGCTTTCGTTGCTTTGGCGGTCGCGAACGAGGAGAACGCGTCGCAAAGAACCTTCTCTTGCGCCGAGATTTGAATCTCCCGTCGTTGAAGCCACTTTTGCTTTCTTTGACCCGCCTTGGTCTTCATTGTTCGTAGGCTTATACAGCTTCGTGACTCCTTTGGCAAAGAGTTCTTCTGAAACCGAGCTATCCAGTCCTCTGAAGAGCAAAAACTGTGAAGGCGTATTATCTGCAGCAACGTCATTGTCTCCAATGTTCACGACACGAGCGGGCATTTCTTCAACAGGCATTTCGGCATCTAGGCTCGTTAGCACGGCCCGTAAAAGTCGCGGGTGTACTTACCAGCGCGATCTGCCTGGCAGCGAAAACACTTTTGCCGAGTTGCGAAATTGTCAAACGAGCACTCCACAAGTCAGTTATGCCTTTCAAAATTCTAACAGGGGTATCAAAAACTAACATTTCGACAAGTCCATTCACCTTCGGGGCGGCTTCGACGATCATCTCGTTCGCGTGTGAAAGAAATGCGGATTTTGGCAGCGCGGTCATTTTTCCCGGCATTTTGACCATATATGTACAAGTTCGGCGCGTTTTGGGCCATGAAGTCTCGAGAGTCGTTCAGGGTGTTGAATCGGAGAAACCCAATCTGCCGTGATACCTCTGCACAGAACGTCAGCAGCTAGTATAGCACCACAACTGGATGAAAAACTCACTGGTTTGCCGATCGCGAATAATCCGAACATCATCCAAGCCTTGGACGTGGTAATAGTCTAGTAATTCACTCGAGATCTGTCCAGTGTTGAAAGCACATCTCAGCTTGTGTCTTCAAAAACGATTATCGTAGGATGCTTAGCGGGCAAGCAAGACTAGAAGGAAGGAGTTGTCGAACGTCTTCTTCAACCATGTCCACGGGTATACCCTCCATTATGACTTCTCTGCTTTCTTGGGCGTGGTGATGATGGTGATGGCGGCCGTGGCTGCGGCTTCTGCTGCGGCTGTCATAGTCTGGAGAGCGATAGCCTTCTCGGTCGCGGTCTCTATATCCTTGTCGGCCACGTCGAGGTGGCGACCGGCGGTAGTCGTCGCGATTCCTGTAGTCTCGATCTCCATAATAGTCGTGTCTCTTTTCAGCGGCAGGTCCGCGGGGAACAGCGTTTCGGGAATGGTCTTTTGGTCGGTGACGCGATCCAGAAATTAGCACAAGCTCAGAATGATAATAAAACAAACAAAGCTTCCTATTCAACGGGTTTGCGTTGAATCATGATCTGATGCCATGTAGGGAGGAGCGTGTACCGCCGAAGTGTCCGCGCTCGACGGAGCGAGATCTCGAGTGGCGGTCGTCATACATGCGGCCGTCTCTTTCATCGTAGCCTGCGCGATAAGGCCCGGAAGCGTATCTATTTTCGTGAGCCATTTTGTTTGAAAACGATCCTATGCAAGGATGTCGCTGACGGAAAGAGGATAAAAGATGAAGATGACGATGCGATCTCGAAGCAACGGCCCGCCGCACCTGATGCCGCTAGTCCGGAAATGGTATCCTCAAAGAAGTGTAGTAAAATGAAAAGCAGAATAGTTATTAAAGAGTAATATATGTTCAGTCATTCTTTCTGATTGAGAAATAAATAACCAGCTAAATTCTGTAAGTTTCGTCTACTTGCGTGAAATTGAAACGTTGGTTGGATTTGCATGTGCAAGGACCTAGGATATATATACATGTTGTATGGACATTCATAGTGTCTTTCCACCTGTCAATAATTTTTGAATTTTAAGGTAGAGACTATCTGTGTCTCATTGTGTCAAAATACAAAGGAAAGTGCCTTATTTTTGTTTACAGGCAGAGTAACTGTTTATTAAATATAGAAAAATAGCTTCAATTGATACATGTATTCTTTGAAGAGACCAGCATTATTCTACTCTAGAACATGGTAAATCTGGTTCCAAGCCAGGTTACTTGGGAATCGCCTCCAATCTAACTGCTTCTATTGCGTTCGTCTGATGAATCTGTTCTCCTTCTGACATGGTGTCTTGTTGTTCAGCCCTCGTCGTGGCTGCACCACCAAACAGCTCATCCATCTCCTCGAGTTCGACGTTCTTCGTCTCAGGCACAAAGAAAATGCTGAATATCAGCGCCAAAAATGCCACGAAGCCGTAAATAAACCCAAGTTTTCCTCCGAGATTGGCCTTGTCGGCATCCTCAAGATACGGATAGGTAAACGAGACGACAAACTCCATGACTAACTTGACGGTATATCCAACGTTCAGCGTGTACTCGCGAAGGTATGGAGAAGGCAGCTCTGCAGCCACCACATATGCCAGCGGTGCATATCCAAAGGACCAACCGAAGGAATAGAGGAGAAGCATGGCGACAATGCCGGCGTCGATGGAGGAGGAATCCGAAGAAGTCGACGGGTCTGCAGTACCGAGGCCACCCATGGTGAACAACGCGGCAGTCTGGAGGAAGGCCGAGATAATAAGAACGGGTTTCCGACCTAGATGATCGGCGAGAAAGATGCAGCAGAGAATACCGCCAATATCGATGGCGTTGGTCCCGAGAGTCACATTGAATGCGTTGATGGTGTCCAAAGCTTGGACAAAGAGGGTGCCATACTGAGAAGCAAATGATTGACCGGTGGACTGCTGAAAAAATAGGAGGAAAACAACAATAATGGTGCGTTTTATGTTGCCACGATTAAAGATGCAAAAGAATTGGCGGATATGTGAGCCCTCTCGTTGCTGTCGAACAGTCTTGATTTCCTCGACTGCCTCAGAGAGGTCGGAAAATTCAAGAAGAATTTTTGTAGATGCAGGTGATCTGTTACATTTTTCGGCTCGTGTTTGGCGCAGTCGCGTGAGTGATGCCAGGGCATCATCACGGCGGCCAACGAGTAGCAGCCAGCGAGGGGACTTTTGATAAAGTATCTTGTTAATATATGCTCTGTACCGTCATATAGGCAGAAGGTACACACCTCGGGAATGAACCACACCAAACATATCACAATAACAGGGAATATTAATATCAATCCTATCGGAAGTCGCCAGGCTATATTATCTTTGTCTTTTGAGACAGCCCTGACAATGCCAGTGACGAGCAGCCCACCACACTCATAGAAAGTTAGCTTGGCGATGAACACACAATAGTGGATTACAAGTGATAATCGCCTACCTTAATACTCAACCAGTACAAAGCTCCAGTACCACCACGCAGATGTGCCGGGGAAATCTCGGTCAAGAAGGTCGGAATGACAGCCAGCTGCATTCCCAAATAGATATCTAGTTAGGTCAGTTATATATAATCTTTAATAACAAGGCTAAGATTAGGTTTTGCCAGCCATACAATGAATACTCCTTCCTGTGAGCATTTGTGGGCGGCTTGTGCTAGAAATAATCACTGAAGTACTCCCCAGAGCATAAATGCTCATCACAAAGATACACCATCGTCGGCCATAGTGCTTACTGATCCAGTTTCCAATTATTACTCCTATGATGCGAGTTGGTCAGAACGGCATGCAAGAAAGAAACGTTGCTGGTCCGTCACAGAGCATACCAAAAAGCTGAGTGGCTGCCTTCAAACTGTTCAGCAGACTCAAATACAGGGCCGGTAGGGCATATGCGTTTTTCTTGGGCTTATAGTCGCCAAATTGCTTTTTGAAGGCAGAAGTGGCCTGTGTCGAAGCAAACGACTGGTCACTGAACCCATAACTGAAGGCCGAGAAGAAAAGCAGTGCGACGGAACAGATCAAAGTGGCATTGACATCGCGAAGGTGTATTTTTTGTCGGACAATGGCTTTCTCTGGTGCTGCAAATGCCATTTGTGTTCATCGGCAGAGATCAGAGAGCGATCAAGGTGCATCCATATCAGATGAGATAGAGTTCATCAGATAAGGTATCGCCAATTAAAATTTTCATCTACGAATATTTCCGGTACCGGCATCCGGAAAAGTCGGGTTATACCCGAAAATAAGGCGGAGTGCCTGGCTAGGGACCTTGGTGGTCTTTTACGTGGGCCTTTTCTCTCATATCCGCTCTTAACCGGGTCCATTCGTGGTGCGCGTCGTAAGCTCACTTTTTGTACTCCAAACCTTCAACTTGGTCGGTTCGGTTACCCTGGGAAGAACAATACACATAGTGCCGATCAACATAGACATATAGAGTCCGTAATTGACATGGATTCCAACGATTCGTTGCCCTAGTTCAACACCGTAGTCAGTTATATTTGTATACTTATGAACGCAAATCCTCTCATCGTCGTCAATGACCATGGGCTTGGTGAATAAGACATTAGTCAAAATGGCTTTGTTTTTCAAAAAAAAAAAAAAAAAAAAAAAAAAAAAAAAAAAAAAAAAAAAACAAAAAAAAAACAAGGCCAATTTCCCTAGATATAACGGTGCTAATCATAATTTTCCTACCGAATGTCCTGACGTGTTGCTCTATAGTAATTATAAAGAACCTTATCAGGAACTGAGCGATGACTACAAAGGAAATATTATGCTGACAGAAGGGGAAAAATCGAAACGACTAAGTATGAGCGAACATGTGATTTGTTAAGCTAGTTGACAGTGCAGATATAAACTGAAGTATATACCGATGTAGCTTAAAACATCACCTTGACACACCCAAAGTGTTGCACAAAACTTAACGAGATGTATATCCGCCATTGGCAAAGATAGTTTGCCCAGTAATCCAAGCCCCCTCCGTGCATAGAAAGCGGACTAACGGTGCAATATCAGATGTCTTGGTAAGTCTATTTCCCATTCCATTAGACTTATGAAAAGCAACAGCCTCGGGAGATTCCTGAGGATAGAAAAATGCTAAGCATTATCATTAGTTAGTCACAATACAAACTGGGATTTACATAAAGACTGTCAGCTTACGTGTATCCATTGGTCCAGGTGCAACAGCGTTAACACTGATGCTACGCTGTTGGAGCTCTTTGCTCACGCCCCTACTCTGAAGTTAAACCGAGTTTTGGATAGAGGTTAGGGTCAAGCATACTTCGTAAAATGCTCGACTGGAGCCTTGCTTCCAGCATACGAGGTGTAGAAGCCAGTGAAGGCTGCTAAGAGGGCTGTCACGATGGTGATTATTTTACCTCCATCAGTAACGTGAGCTGCCGCCTCCTTGAGAATGAAAAAGGCGGCCTTGGAATTAATCCTAGAAGCCACAGGCTAAATGTTAACGAGCACTTGAGTATACTTCGAATAACTTACGCAAACATTGAGTCGTATTCTGCCTCACTGATTTCCGTTATAGGTTTTTTGAGCACCTTTCCAATAGTATTGATGACAATATCGATCTTCCGGAAGTCACCAACGACGTCCCGGAAAAGCTTGCTGACAGCACCGGCAGTGGTCAGATCGCCTTGGTAGAAGATAACATTTATTGACGGGAATTTCTGTTTCAGTTCAGCCTCAAGCTTTACAGCATCCGACTTGGTGCTCTCTGAATTGTAGTGAAGGGCAAGGTTGGCGCCCAGGCCAGCCAGTTCACGAGCAATGTCAGCGCCCAAGTTCTTTGCACCTCCGGTGACTAGAGCAACCTTTCCAGAAAGAGCCATTTTGAGGGAAACAAGTTAAGTTGATTAAAGAAATAGGACAGGAATATGAAAAATCTTTGTCGCTCGAGCATCAATTGATGACCTTTATATATCCATCTCCCTTCATGGTATGACGCGATCTACAGTGGAGACAAGTTCGCTGATTGGCCAGATTTAGAGTTACTATGCGTTTTCCTTAACGGGAATAGCTGCCTTAGAATATCGGTAATTGGACCACAGTAAATGAATGCCCCGTTTCCCTTTGGGTAAGTTACAGGCTGCGAACGATGAAAATCATGTATGTATTATTATTATCGCCGATCTATCAAGAAGCGCCAAGGAAGTTTCCCGGATTCGGTGTGGCGTCATTCAATGTGGCACTAGGAAAGTAACGCCCCGAGCCGTGTAGAAATGCCGAATTATAATCAATCCAAATGACAATCCGTTGTAAAAGGCCGTTTAGACCTAGGGAGCATAATCCTCCACGTAGGTCGATCATCCGAGACAACCCTCGCATATGCATGTCGTATGTTTCAAGCGTGCCGAACATAGCCTCGTAGCTAGCCATTTTGGCGACTGCGCCAATCAAGGCGTCGTCCACTGTCTGATGACTAGTCTCCAGTGCGTGATTAATGGACCACACAGCTTCGTAGCGTAGCTGGAATAGATCGACTTTCAACTTGTTGTGTTTGTGAGAAGCCGCGTAGTGAGAGGTAGCAAGCAATAATATCACTAAAAACAGTGCATTGCTAGATATAGCTAATGGGAACCATTGTGTGCGGAGCAGACCGCGGTTGAAAGGCCCGTCGATCTCCGGAATGTCCACTGCCATACTCACTAGATCTGGACTGGTTAGTAGGTCGAAGGCATCTGATACCCGCGCTATACATACAGTGATCAATGACAACTGGGAGGTACGGCCTCCACACAGGATATGAACGAAAGGGATCAACTCGACAGCCGCCGAGTAGTCGCGGTATTTGATTTCCAGTTTCTAGAGAGGCATTTGCAGCTCCGTTACTGTGACAGCCCATAGAAAATTCGACTTGATATGGCAGAAATTGTTCGCGAGCTCCCTTCTTTCGGGCCACCTGTTTGTGTGTCCTCCACTGGTAGCGAGCCACATGTGACCGCACCGATGGTTGTTTAGAAGACGTCTTAATATCGTTCAGATCAAAGCTATTGACGAATCGAGGCTCGACCTGCATAGTTCCCATGCTCTAACTCTTTCTGATATAAACACGGCGCTGTGTAGTTGACCATCAGCTAACCGGCCCCTGCCGGGTTTAAGGTGTACTTTTTGGGTACGAGCTATTCCCGATTTAGGGATGGACTTTTGCCCCCCCGCATATGACAGGAGAGTGAAGCTGATGACCACAGATGGTCGACCAAGTCTTACATTTGACAATGTCCTCGTTCGCTGATAGTGTTTTTCTATAAATTGAAATCGTCATCTTGTTTTTAAATTTTATTTGTTCTTAGTAAATTATTTGGACTTCTCTAGTCATTTAAGTTAAGTTATTTCGTCCATATCACAAGTAAAATGGCCGTTATCTTGGCTGGGTGCTGACATCGCTCCGGCCACTTTAAAGTTCACAATCAGCATTGACGGAGCCAACTGTTAACAATGTCAAGTTCCAAGGGGCGACTTCCTTTGGACCTTTTCGGTTTCGTTCTGGGCCTGGTCCGCCGCGCGGAAGCAACTGAAAGAGGCCCTCGCACCGATCGATTTTGGACAACGTCAGCCGGGTGTCTAAGCCCCGGCGACATCTTGCAAGGAAGTCCTGCACAACACTCTTCATGTCCATGGTCATGAACTCGGGTCTGTCTTGCAGCGAAATGTTGGCAGACACTAGAAATATGATGCAGTTCCGACACGAAGCTATTTCTCAAGAGGCGCGAGTAATCTAGGCTGTCTCAAGCAGGCAGTTTTCGTTCGTATCCCGCCCGAGAAATAGTCGGATGGGACCTTTTTACGAGTCGAAGCGGTGGCTTTCTGATCTTGACGGTTTAACATGCTGCTATAACGCGAGAGAATGGTTGATAGGAGTTTAGCCAACCAGGAGTGCATTGCCTGATACTTGAGATGGCCATTGGTTGGCCCGGAAGACTACCGGGCAGTTCAGCACCTTCTCTGCTACGTCTGTCGCTTGACGTAATTTCTTTATTGAGTGGAGATTGTCAGCATTGACATGCGCCAAGGCGGACAGATGCTTGTGGGAAGTTTCATGCAATCACAGGCCGAAGGTGGTTCAACAAAGTCATTTGGCGTTTGGTTTAATCGCAGAGTTGTGCTGTGAGAACTGTCAAATCCTGACGAGCGAAGAGAGCTCCCCGTATCATTGTCTCCTAAGGGTGCTATGTCGTGCTATGTCTTCGAGATGCATGAGGTTGAACCAACCCCCTCAACTAGACCAGTAGCGGACAGGCTCGGGGTCAAGAATGGAACAGACGAGCTCGGTCCTATCCGTTTCTCCGAAAGGGTATCATCCACAGGAACATAGTTGGGAGCATCAGGAGGGGACAGAAGCGAGTGCGGGAGAGAAGTGTCTGCCTGGTGGTAACGAGGACGTCCCATGGGCTTGAGAGGAGAGTAAACGCAGCGCAACTTGAGACGGTCGCAGTGGAGACATGGGTTACCGCGCGAGCATTTTATCTTGCGTTTACCTAAACGTTGCACGCATTGTCAAGAGTTGCCAAGAGTGGGGATGCAAGGGGAGGCTAGATACTGATGGCAAGGGTCCCATTATGTTGCTGATAAGGGATTGATTTCTACGCACTAGGGCAGTTGTCGGTCACATCGCTGCCTCGACATACGACAGTTGAAGCATGCGGTGTGGTGCCTACATGGGCGTTGGCTGTTATGACGGTCGTCTTGTGCGTGCTGCTACAGTCGCGCTGACTGTTGCTGGGATGTGGAGTCCATTGTTGTTCTCCTGTTATACAATACAAAATAGCTTTTTCAATCGTAGGGGAATTATTCTAAAACAGCAGTGGCAAACCCAGCTGCAAAAGGGCCTCGCCATCGCCAGCGGAGGGATAATAAATAAATCCCCGCTGGTTAGGGTTGAGGTTTCTACTTTTATAACCCCCCTAGCGCCACGGAAAATACTCGGCCTTTGTTGATGATGGTTGGTGTTTGAATGTTTTATGAGTGTATACTATACTCCGTATGGTCTAATCAACCAGTCATGATCCTATGAGGCTCTTGTCGGGCTTCAGATTTGCACGACAAAGACACTCACCCCGTATACCAGCGACAATCGCAATGACCACGCCTTATATTTCTCAACCTCATTATGATCTACCTGTGCTATTATGGTCGTTGCTCTATCATTCATCTTCTTCATCCTACTCCCTCTTCAAAAGTTGTTCTTGGTTCCACTTCACCACAGTTATCTTTTGAGTCCAAAGTCTGTACAATATGAAGATTACAAAGGTCGAGATCTTTGACTGTGAGGCCACCAAAAACATACCTGGCGCCCCACTGTTTAACCCGATGCTTCTGAGATTTCATACTGACGAACATACTATGGGAATTGGCGAGGTTGGGCTTGTATATTGCTTTGCTGCCAAAGCTGTAGTCGGCCTTCTGCGCGACTTTGCTTTTTTTGCTCTAGGTCAAGACCCGATGAATGTGGAAAATATTTGGGAAAAGACTCTTTCGCCGCACGTACTGGGGTATGGGAGGCAGTCCTGTTGTATATGGTGATATCAGCGCATACGGCAATGCTCTCTGGGATATTTGAGGGAAGAAGATTAATGTATTAATCTATTAGCTACTTGGTGGAAAGATTAATGATAACCTTTGAACGTATGCTAGTCAGCTCCAGTTTGGTTGGGGCGATTTACATGTTATAGGTACTGATCTGTATTATTATTTGGTTGCTGCTAAGGCCGCCTTGGCTGAAGACTACAATGCTGTCAAAGTTGATATTCTTCAAGTTTTATGTAGTGGGTATAAAGGTCACAAGGAAAGCCTTAAGCAGGAACGGTTTGGCTTGTTGAGCTAGGATGACGTTCGGGTGGGACTCGAGCGGATTGCTATAATTCGTGCTGCTGTCGGCCCTGATGTTGATATTATTTTGTGAAATACACTTCCTTTTGAGTACTAATTCTGCCATCCAGTTTGCAAAGGCTATTGAGCCATACAATATCTTCTACTATGAGGAGACGGTTTATCCCATGAATGCGAAGAACATGACCAAGGTTTCCCAGAACACCACAACCCCAACGGCGAACGCTCATACACTCGCTGGGGATTTCGTCATCTGTTGGAGAAACAGACGTTGGCATTCATTCAGCCTGATCTCTGCTTGGTTGGCGGCATTACCGAAGGCAAAAAGATCTGCGACCTAGCCAATATCTTTCTAAATTACTTAGAATTTTTTAGAATTATAAGATTAGATTGAATTACTAAGGAAATATATATATAAATTAAAATAATATATTTTATAGAATTAATTAATTTGATATACTCTATTTAAATTTATAGGGTTTGTCTTCACTTCCTCGTATTCGGACTGGCCAAGCCTGTGAAGTCATCTCGGCCTCGTTTCGGAGTGCCTGTCTAAAGACGGGTATGATCCCCGTAATTCCGGTAGCGAGAAGTTAACAATACGCAAGGCATCTGACACACATATTCACATTGATGACGCAAAAAGTGTTATTTCGCTTACCAGGCAACCAGGCAACCGTCCCCACATCCCACTTCCATTCCTCAATTTATGCCCTCAAACAAGACATTTTTGTAATCGACCATACTCTTATTTTGTTGACTGCTCCCAAAGATGGCAGCTGATTTCTCACCCTCACCAATGTTCAGTATCCCCACAGAGCGTCTGCACATTTCCTACTTTCAGCCGGGCAACCCCGAGCACAGCGCATTCCTGGCTCTTTTATGGAGTAAATCCGGCGTCGACACTCCAGAGAAGGCAGATCAGTTCATAAAGACTCGCATCCAAGCAGACTATAACCGAAACAAATATGGCCAGCTACTGGTGTCTCTTAAGCCAAGGCCAAATGCATCTGTTGCCGAAAGCAAACCAATCGGGGTTGTTTCTCTCATGAAAGGAGAGCCACCAAATGCATACCTGCAGCCTGACATCGGCTACAATATCATACCCGAAGAAGAAGGCAAGGGCTATGCGACCGAGGCTGCGATTGGATTACTGAATTACGCACGTCAAGAATTCGGTGTTGACGGGGCATTTGGGTTCTGTGGAAAGAATGATTCACGGAGTCGTCGCGTGTTGGAGAAGATTGGCCTGGAGTTTCGTGGCGAAAGAAGATTGAAGGTTTTTGGAGGAGCAGACAGTGCTGTTTATGCGTTGCCAGGTATGGATCAGGATCTGAAGATATATGGGATAGATGACTGAAGGATGGTATTCTAAATGTGGCCGTAGAAATTACTTGTCTTCTATTGAAATGATCAACAGGAAATGGGTGTCCTATCGCACATCCTCTGTACGAATTTCTTGCTTCGTAAGAACTAGACAATATTCAACAAAGTTCATCTTTCAGTCCCTCGACCATGTTGCATTATACTTTCGCTCTTGCTCAATTTGAAATACTCTTAGCGCTTCAAAATTGAAACAATCATGCTCAACCCCCCAGCCTGTCACGGTGCTCGCCAGTCCTTCCTCCCCTTCAGCCACAAGCGGTGTCTCTCCCTCAATTGCAAACAACGAACCGCACGATATCGACTGGCGCAAATATTCAAAACAGTGTTCCACGTGGATCTCCCATTTGTTTTCCGAGTAATCAGGTGTGGGATCAGTCAGGTTCCATGAGTTGATGAAATACCGAACTCGAATCATATTCTGGGATATATTGTCAGTCACTCGTTTACAATAAGAATTTAAGACGGGAGAATTAATCCTACCAGGCAATGTAGCTGGTGTAATACCGATACTACATAAAATTTCTTGGGCGCTGGATGAGCCATATTCTCATGAGGAAATGGTGGGGCCTCGCCATCAGGCAGACCATAGTTCTCTGGATCCTCGAGCCACAGTGCGTCATGACCTATATATTGTCTATTAGTTTATTCTACTTATTCATTTGAGAATAGAAAATACTTGCCCGCGACAAGATGATCCCAGTTATGATTGACCTCGTTACTAAACCCAATATATCGATCATCACGATTGAATGTTTGTTTCCTCACTTCAAAGACCTCTGGCGGAAGGGGAGTCAAAGAGGGGCGAGCATATGAAGCTGGAGGTGGAAAGGAATTGTCGATTAATTGCGGCTTGAAGAAGTAGAGTACCCATCCAATAGAAAGCAAAGCAAAAAAGGTAACATTAACAAAAGAAAATCGACGCGTTGTTTTGGCAGTATAAGGGACAGACTCAATATCACTGGATAAATCCGACAGCGAAGGCTTTGGCTCCAGAGAGCTGTACACATGAGACATATTGAAGCGCAGCCCTTGCGTTCCTGTGTAGAGATTGGAAAAAGCAGATGCAGACTGAAAATTTTTTTTGAAGACAGAATAAAGGAAATCCCATAGGCCAGAAAGTTTTGGCGCAATTTTTCTTCCTTTTTCTTGTGTGAAGCATCATTTCTGCTATATTTAAGATGATCGTCGGCATTAGCGCAGCAGTTCTGTAAGTAATATTACAATACCTAACGTACTGTCAATATTGTCGCGGTATTACCCCGTATGTGTCAGACTGACCGTGGGCTGCGGCTGAAACCCGCTAGTTAGTATCTCCACAGACTATACTGTATAATAAAAGTGGAGATAAGCTGTCTAAGAAAAACTTCGAACCACATTCGGTGCAACCTGCATCGGCTTATTTTTGGGCCTCCATCTTACTTAGCATTGATTCATGGTCATTTTATACATATTCCGGTAACATCTACTGCGGGGTTGGCCTGCGTAATCTGTAAGCCTACGATAGGATGTTTTGCAAATGTAACGATTAGTTCTTAGGAGGATTACCTTGTGAAACCGAAGTCACTTCCGTGGTATTCCAACTTTTCCACTTCTAGACGGAGAAATTCCAAGATTTTTGCCGGCCAGTTTATAGCATGCTTCTTGCTTTTTCTTTTTTCCCAGCTTGCATCCCAATCCTGACCCTGGTTGACCACGACTCCTTTTCAAGCAGTTCAACTTAGCAAGATGGCGCACGAGCATCTACTTGAGGAGGCACAAAGAGTTTTGCCTTTTCGAAGAGATAGCCGACGATCATGCACCTTTCCTTCCTCTGCATCTCTTTATCTACTCATACTGGGTGTTGGCATTCTTATCGGCCTTATACCTACCATCATCAATGATTTCCGTCCAAAATCGACTACTGAAAGCATTTCACCTATTCCATCCAAAATATTTCTACCAACAATGCCCAAGGTGTTTGCTCCAGACTCAAGGTTCATGGGCTCTACTCGAGAGGCAGCCCATAACTGGGAAGCTTTGCTACGGTATCGTGATACTGTTTTCATTCCTATGCCGGACGACTACAATCTCAAACAAGGATTTAGCGCTCCATTGCCACATACCGAAAAAGTTGTTTCTGGTTCTCCAATAAACTCCACCAGAAATAACTTCTATCGAATCAGTAATTCTCATCAACTTTACTGCGTGAATATGGTGCGCATAAGGTATTTGGAGCTGGTCACGGGTCGTAATACCTCAGGGTATGACTTTGAACCACAGGAATGGTATACCCACATTGGCAATTGCTTTGAATATCTTCGACAGAGTATCACATGTGGTGATACGCTTACTCTGGAAGGCGAAAGCCCAGCTGGAACCCCTTACGAACTGCGTATAGGGCCACGTGGAAGTCAACTTGGCTGGGGAACACGCCGCGAATGTATTGACTGGGAGGGGCTTGTTAGCTGGCAAGGGGAGATGGAAAGAGTCTATAACGAGACTTGGAACTAAAAGGAAGTATTGAGGCAATACGGTAGAAGTACTTAATCGAAGATATACCAAGATCAAGACGATTTAGCTTTGCTTACGATAGTTGAAATTAGAGCTATTACATAGTAGTAGTCCTAGATAAACTCTACTACGCGGTGGACTATAAAAAGCGACCAAATGCCATTCTTACACATAGTAACTCAGAATTATCACTACATGTCATACTAATATTGACTTAGACAATATTCCCCCATTTATCCACACGCGGCTTATCCCATTGCATGACTCGATTCACTACCTGAACAAAATGAGCATCGTCCGGAGGAACCCAATTGAAACCAGGTGGTTTGTGTGCCCTGTTCTCGGTAGCCCATTGACGGAAGTTTTCGAATTTTCGGCACTTCCTTGGGTTCTGAAAGTTTGGTAATGGCACATAAGATCCTACTCTCCAGCTGAATGTCACCAAGCTAGGGCTATAATGGTAAATTTGAAAATTAGTATCACCAAAAAGAAATAACGATTGATATAAGTCAGGCCTTACTCAAAGTTGCACATGAGATGTTGCCGCAACATGCTGACGCAATGGTTGTAATGTGCCTCATATGCATCAAACTCTGTTTCTCTGAGATTTTTTTTGAACGGGATAATGTCTCTATTGTGATCCTCCCATAGATAGTTAAGGCAATGTATCGCATGGTTTCCTTCAAGCATGGTAGCATAACCTCCTCCAATCTCGTCTGGAAACCGGGCTGAGTCGAGTGGTAGACCGGCTTTGATCATGTTTTCTTCGGAGACCCCGACTAAGGGAACTGCATATTTTTCTTCGATTAGTAGGGAAATGGACTGTTATCGACGTAAATAAAGCAGAGACTGAGCCTTACATCTAGTTAACCGGTTCCAGAGCTTGGACTTGGTTTCATTAAATGTTCCTACATAGTCATCTGCCACGCCCAGTACGTCTTCAGGAACTTTCATTTCGGTTTCTATTGCGCTGAGGGCGGGAGCTGATTATACTGTTAGCTTGAATATATGAGATAAAAAAGGGGATACATATCCATTCACAACAAACTTACATGGGGTAAATAAGTGTTCCAAGCATTGGCGTGTCGGATTCCGTAAAGAAATGATCGAATATACCAGCATTGATAGTGAGAAAAGAAAAAACACTGCCTGTGCTACCCAGAACCAGCAATTCTTCTGTCGTCGATTACTTATGCCATCGCTGATAGGGAGTTTTTCTCTATCATCGCTATGGGATAATAGAGAAGCGCAGTCGGAGTCTTCAGAGTCTCTACGGCTGAGGTTCTCATCGGATTTGTCCTTCACGCTTTGGAGAGTCGGTGAAAAAGAATTCATCATGGTAATTCCAACTTCAAGTGACACAGAGCCGGCTATCAGAGTAATTGAGGGTGGAAAAGTAAGTGGGAGAATGATGCGCAATCATAAAGGACACTCAGCACTGCTTCGACATTCTACTCGTCGACGACAAGGATATCGTCCCATTTATCAGACATGTTTGACACGGTTCCCAGCAAATCGGAAGTCTAATTTTTACCCTCCCGCATCCTTCCAAAAGTCATCACCAACTTTTGAATGTCTGGAGTCTGCTCGTACTAATACACCTAGCTCGTAACAATAACTATGTAATTACGTTATAAAAGTGTTTTAATGGTTTCTTGCTTACTTTCTAGAGCAGCGCCACATCATTACAGAATAGGAAAGTTACGTACGTAGCACAAAACCTTTAATGCACCTCACCGCCAGATTTGACAGAGGGGTAGGACTGAAGGAGTGAGGCATAACCAGAGGCTCTGATGTCGCCATTCTTGCGTATTTGGAATCACCAATCGCATTCATTCTTCTAACTGGGTGTGTTGGTGTTGGTGTTGGTGTTGTTGGCAATGAAAAACAACTGGTCGGATCGTCGTCATTAAAACTGATCAACGGTTAGCGTCAAGCTTAACTTGGATGTAAGGATGAGGCCCCATTTTATTTTCACACTAACCCGGAGAGTTTTCTAACTTCTGGCCTTGTCCCCAACAAACTAAAACCCAAATGTAACCTAGAGGCAATATTAGCATTGGAACCATTACAGAGTATAGTAAGTAGTACATGGTCATTGATTCTCGGTCTTCATTTCGGAAAACTTCTTTTAATTGCCATCGGGGATTATGGAGAGCAGTCAGCATCTAATGGCAGGCCAGCCTGAAGAGAACGATTCCACGGAGAAGCTTCTGGCAGGCGAACCATTCATCCATGACCAGTATGTGGTGCGTCATAAGAAAAACAAACTCTGGCTACCCACAGCCGTCATTCCATTACTTTTAGCATTTTTAGCTATATACTCTATCTCCTTGGTTTTGCTCGTGAGAGGCTCAATGCAGCATTGCCAGCCTCAAAACACCGATGAAATCATTTACTGTGAGACTATACAGATGTTCTTTTGCGGTTTTCTGAATTAACAAGCCCATAGCTCCCTTGCGGGACATCATATCGAAAGAGAGCAAGATCCTCGACAACTCCGTGCTACATGGTAACATTTTTAAAGGTCCGCCACGGCCCGAGCTAGATGATGCATGGAAGAAGCTTTTAATCAATGCAAATGTCCGGGTATCCAAGGAGGAACTTGAAAAAGCTGGCAAAGATTCGATTCCACTAGAAGACGGTTCAGGCTACTATGCTATCCTGGACGTCTACCATCAGCTGCATTGTCTGGTATGTTTCTGCTCAGGTCCTTTTTTAGTCTTTGTGGGAAATGCTTAATCTATGATTCCAACAGAAATATATTCGCCATTTTGTTTTCGGAGAGTATTACAAGGATACCCATCCATGGACTCCTACCCATGTCGATCACTGCATTGACAGTATTCGGCAGAATCTGATGTGCAATGCAGATTTATCACTGATGACTTTGCGATGGGTTGATGATGACTTGAGTCCAAAACCGAATTTTAGAGGGCAACATGAATGTGTAAACTGGCAAAGGATTGAAGACTGGGCAGCTCCGCGGTCATTTAACCCCGATGACCCGAAATTACTTATTCATCCCAAGCTGCAAGCTTAGTAAAAATAACCTTTTAGCATGTGAAAACTGAAGATAACATTCGACAGAAATAAAAGTGTGTATGTGGGATAAATCGGCAATTGAATGTATCTATATATTTATCTAGGTAGTTCATAAATATGCACACTTAATCTGCCACTCTTTCCAGATCTCCTGGTGCCTGTTTCGGACGATGCTTTGCTGTCCAGTCAAAAATTTTGGAGTAGTTCTTACAGACATGCTGCTCAGCATTCTTAAACTCATCATCCGTAATCATGGGAATGAGAGTGGTATCGAAATTGCACATCATAGTCTGTCTAATTTGATCCAGACAATGAACTACATGCGGCCAGGGAGCTGTTTGCTCCTCTTGCTCATAGTAATGATAAAGTGATGCTCGTAAAATGACCTTCCCATGATTAGAATGCTTTCACATGGGAATACCGTTATGAAATCGTACCAGACAATGGAGGTTGTGAAACCCTGACACCACA
This sequence comes from Talaromyces sp. DC2, assembly GCA_039119965.1. Taxonomy (NCBI): domain Eukaryota; kingdom Fungi; phylum Ascomycota; class Eurotiomycetes; order Eurotiales; family Trichocomaceae; genus Talaromyces; species Talaromyces sp. DC2. The sequence goes on along the minus strand of JBCLNQ010000015.1, from coordinate 274,226 downwards.
TATATACCGTTATTGGCTGCATCTGGATCTGTAATCGTGTTTGGAAGCTCGTAGGCTGTAGCCTCTGTTTTTGCTACAGAAATCTCCCCATTTCCAGCTGTTAATTGAAATTGTTAGTTAGAACTAGATAGTAAAAATTTTTTTTATGCCAGAGTTTTCATACATGGAAATAGACCTTTCCATAACTCGTCTGATTGAATTCTCGATTCTGCTTTGCGACCAAAGGCAGTATCCTGATAGAACGGCACATAAACGTTATTGTATGGCGGATCTGCTAAAATAAGTATGCTTCTGTTCATGTTTTCCGAGACGAGACGAGGAATTTATCTTACAGGAAGAGACATTTGTGGACATTTTAGAAGACAAAACCAATATCCATCCGACATTCCCGAGAAGCAGAGATATGATGAGAAGAAACCCGCCCACAATCAGCCGATTGGATGGTATGTGTCGACAATGACTGTTTGAACTGTGGTGTTCTGGGAGCTCGTTTGCCTCAGTGCTGGGAACAGGATCATACTTCATCCTGGGATATCTCAATCAACTTCAGCAATTGCGAGAAATGGAGATTTTTAAGAGGATGTGACTGTATTCCTTTTTGTGTAGTTAGGTTATTCCTAAAGAGCTATAGGAGGGTGCCCTATAACTTTGGACTGGAAAGACTTGAGAAAGTCCGTCGTAGCTTCTGCAAAAGTCCATAGGTCATGCTATTGTTGATCTAAGAGACCTATTTCTCTTTTCGACAAAATAAGATTAGAAGCACCACGTGTTCAACTAAACTCCGACACCGGTTTTCTTTAATACCTCATAGGAATCATCAATTGCGATCCGATAGTTGCTACTGGTTATTACTGAATTTAGTGAAAGTCTCGAGATTAACCGAACTGAATGGGGTTCATGCTTCCCCCGCTCTTGTGACTTCTTAGTGTTTTTCTAGTGCGTATTTCAAAGGCGTTTTGAGTCTAAAACTCAATACAAGTTACATACATGATACAGTTTCGGAAGATCAGCCGCTAGATTACTAGCGCCAGTTTAACTCTAAATGAGGCTAATCTTAAAATATTAAAGGCTACCAGATGGAGATGATAACCAACAACCAACATTGAAAGTAGTTATCCAAGCCTTTCGATAGGATATTTTGAGTATTTCGTCATATATGGAGACGATATGATCATTAAAGAACCCTCGGAAACCTCCCGAGTATACACAACTACCTACCTATGTCCGTGAAAGTGAGATATTCCTGGAGGTTTTTGGTATGCATTTGTATTAATACGGTCTTTTATGTGCTACTGTAACATCAAAATCTAGTCGCAGACTTGGTGGGGAGGATTTGTCCTCAAGTTTCGCATATCGCATATTCGTTTGCGCGGGAAGTTTTTTGTGGACCTTAGCTGCCCAACGTCTTTCGTGGAAGAAAGGGCGGTCAATTCAAAATGTTACAATTCAAATATATCCGGTAGTTTTGTGATAGCTGGTGACCAACAAGCTAGAGCTAAATTAGCCGTTTGAAACTTCAGTTCCGTTTGCATCTTTGTACTGAGTAGTGCATGCCGTTCAAAAAGTATTATATAAAGACGGAAGATGCTCCTTATCACTTGAATATTGTCTCAAAAAAGGAACTATTACTATACTCAGGCTACAATTTTACCAAGCATTTTTAAAACAAGATTTTTTACTATATCCAACATGGTCTTCCGCAAGCCTTCTATCTTTGCTTTGGCTCTGGCTCTTCCAGCCATTGTCTCCAGTGTCCCAATTACCGCTTCAAACAAAGGTATGAATCTAAATATATGGGTCTAGATTTTGTTGCTGACATAAAAATATAGCTGTCGAATCTATTGCTGACAGTGATCCTGCTTTTGTATGGGGCAGCCACGGCACTGATGAGGTGTCCAGGCGCAACGCCGTCCCAATCGCACAAATCAAGCGTGCAGCTGACGGCTCTGTTTCCTTTGAATCTCTGGCCTCTAAAATCAAGCGTGATGACAATGGAAAACCTAAGGAAGACCCTTGTGTGAAGCCTACTGAAGGTGACGAGGACTTCAGCAACAGTCCCTTGCTCTGCTCCACTGCTGCCTACGTCTGGGGTAGCTATGGATACGATGCCAAGGTCAAGCGGGATCTTCTTCCAGTGGGTATTTTGAAGCGTGCCGAGGATGACACCGACACACTCTCTTTCCAGGCCCTTGATGCCGATGGAAAGCCCAAAGAAGACCCTTGTGTGAAGCCCACCGAGGGCGACGAGGACTTCAGCAACAGTCCTTTGCTCTGCTCCACTGCTGCTTACGTCTGGGGGAGTTACGGCTACGATGATGCCGGCCCTAATGATGCTGTTCCCGTTGCTCAGGTAAAGCGTGATGAGGAGTCATTTACCGTCAGAGCTTCCACCATCAACAACAAGCGCGATTATGCTGGAAAGCCCAAAGAAGATCCCTGTGTGAAACCCACTGAAGGTGATGAGGACTTCAGTAACAGTCCCTTGCTCTGCTCCACTGCTGCTTACGTTTGGGGCAGTTACGGGTACGACTCGTAAGAAGTTACCCCTGGTAGACTGGATAATGTCTCCTGGGCTTGAGAGTCCATATGGAATTCTGTGAACTTTTCCTCGTGTTTAGAGTTACAGAGAATGTGGATCGTGGCTTTGGAAACTGCAGCTTTGGTTGCTGTTCAGGAATAAATATTACTATATCGCTTTCGAGTGTTAGCAGTCTTAGTTGCTGTTTAGTAATGAATGTTAAAAAGGTCGCTCTTTTAATAATTGTACAAATACTTAATCAGTCAAGTATCTATTTAAATAATAGTAGTTACATATACAAGGCATCAGATGCTCCTACAAGTACCATTAATGGCGGTGCTTGCTCCTAGCCTGGGTAGGTGCTTTGCCGCTAATTAGTTGGTTATTTAGTGAAGTAACTATAACTAGTTGTCTAGTAGCACAGGGCTTTTCACCTCTCTTTTTTTTTTTCTTTTTTTGACTCACACCGTCTTCAATTTTTTAATGCGTCCATGTCAGTTGTCAATATCAACTTAGTTAAATCAACAAAAAAAACAGCATTTATTCCTTCTCATTCCCCATGCCTTATAACAGCATGCTTCAAGGACTTTGGGGCTACTCTGCAGTTGAATCGGATGAAGAAAAAAACGATTCAGAAGGCTCAGCCTTTAAATACCAACCACCTAGAGATTACTACAATTTCTTATTCAAATACGTGGGGTGGATATTGTCTTTGGTACTGGCCGTAGCATTGATTACAACTCAAAAGCAACCAACCACCCAAGACAGCCAGGACTGTTTTAAGAAAACTGCATCCTACTGTAACTGGTTTCCCCATACAATGTTATATGTGTGTTTAAAAATTTGCTTACTTTTGTCTAGCTCCAATCCTCGATGAACTGGATCCTGGACATCTAGAGTTTCACTTCAATGGGTCTATCCGCTGGCCATCGCCATATCGTGGACCTCCAAGTCCGGAGGTAGACGAAGCCTGGAGTCGTGTTTCGATTGGTATGAACTAAAAGTACTTTCTTATTAATGGTCCTAATTTGAAACAGTTCGACCTCTCAATCTATCTGTCTCGCCAGAAGATTTCTGGAAAATCGGCAGCGACCCCGAAACTGCGGCAACAAATGCTCCCGTAAGTTCTTAATTTCAGTCATGAAATCAGGCCTCAGCGTAGAAGAAAAACAACTCTGACTTGGGAAGGAACACGGAGGTGGTTACTTTATGGTGCCTGAATTCACTCATCAACTACACTGCGTGGTAAGTGACCAGTTACTATCCCTTATATAGAGAATATTAACAGCCTGGTTAGAATCTTCTCCGCAAAGCATCCTATTTCAAATTCGAATATTACGACCGCTTCGACCCGGATTTCACAGACAATCGCGAGACATTCAAAGTCCACCTTGGTAAGTAGCTACGAAAATAATCTCAATTTACCGAGGTTCACTGCCCCTACAGATCACTGCGTTGAAATGCTACGACAATTTGTTATGTGTCATGCGGATGTTGGAATTGTCACCGCGCACGTAAGTGATTCCTGCATTACGCAATTATAAAAATCCCTCATTTACGCCCAAGTTCAACTGAGCGACGGCTGACAACAAAACGCAGTGGATCGAGCAGCGATCAGCGCCTTGGCCAGACTTCAATACCAAACATGTCTGCCGAGATTTTGAAAGGGTCCTGGCGTGGACACATGATCATCAGCTGCCAGAGGGCACACCGCTGATCCCTTCGAAACCGGAAGGAGCTCGCGCTCTAAGTAAGCCACCATAATATATTAGATAACTATAGTTATTATATGGAGAAGGCAAAGAGGGGGCAACAATTCGTAGTGGGTCAGATAGTACATGCTTAAGAGCATCGGCAAGAATACATTATCTTTCAAGACATAAAACCAATTTATATGTTACCTATTACAGACTACAGTTGGAGATCTGTATAGATATCGGTAGTATCCAAGATTCCAAGGGAAAAGATCTGGAATTTACACCTAAAAAGGTTAAGTGTAACCAACCAGTAGAACAAGTTGCTGCCAACAACGCCACGTTAATCCAGATCAAACTAAATGTAACCCCACATCCTCGCTACTTAGGCTGAAAGCGGCTAAGAAAAATTCCCGAATGTACTGTACGTATTGTAAGTAATGTATGTATGGTACAGAAATCTGTGCCGATGGACTTCTAACCCTTCTATATCCTTGAGAAACCACCTTCGCGCAACAGAAAGTTTCTATGCGCGATATTTTATTGCTCTAATGCACTATATGCGTTTCATACACACCGCCTATTTGTATTGTCTTGGATTGTCAGCATTTTGGCGCGCTGTTGTATGCTACGCTACATGCAGGTCTGGAGCATGTCAAGTGATCACCGACTCTCTACTGTTGCGGTTTTAATCGGTGTCCAAAAACAGAAACAGGCCAGTTTGTATGTCAAGAGTAGATTAACTCACCGGACCTACAAAGTAGTTTCTTTGCAGCCTATTCTATTGTTTTCTGAATACCGAGACTAAAGGTTTTACTTCGGCAGCAAACCTGGATCTATGTAAAAGAAAGGGGAAGATATAATGGCCTCCAGCAAATCATCATTACCCATTGTCTACAGTGTACTTGTCATTTTTTTGACGTCGTTGGCTTCTTTTTTCTTGCTTCTGCCCTATCTTCCCTCGTCTCGAATATACGACTTGTACCACCCAACACAGGAAAACTACAACGGCAAACACCCAAGAAATCATGACCTTTATTCGTTCCATACCATACCCGAGCTCGAGAAAATGTCCTCGGACGGTGATGCTGCATGGCAGCAAATTACGACTGCAAGAGGCAGCGGGTTTCTATGGATACGCCACAATGACACATACAGAGTTGGCTGGGGTGTAAGCATGTTTCATGCCTTACATTGCCTCAGCATTGTCCGCGATGTAGTTAAGCAAAACTCTCATTTTTACAGTGAAACAAAGGACAGCAAGAATCCCGGTGGAAACGAACACAACGCGCATATGGGTTACAAACACGTTGGGCATTGTCTGTCATACATTGCCCAGTCATTGTTATGCTCGGCAGATGGTACTATTGAAAAGCCGCAGAGTCTTCTGGATGGAAATGGGGATATATTGAGAGACGACGTGAATGGGGAAGATGTCAAGCATATGTGTAGGGACAAAGGCCTATTGTTGGAAATGATACGCAAGTCGGAGAAAAGGCCGTTGGATTATTATCCCGAAACAAAAGATGGAGATACAATATGGGATATCTTTGAATAAATGTATTTGTGGAATTGGTATTAGAATAGAGAAATAATACGATATATTCGTAAGGTAGAATTGTGATGGATTATAGATGCATTGTAAACATATAAATGTCTGTAAAGATATCTTTCATCTGATATTCAGAGTCCATATACCCTTTTCACAGAATTTTATCTAGTTCAGGTCCATCTTTTGGTCTATACAGACCACCCATTGAAACTCGATGCTGGCGTGACCATTCTCTGATCTTGTCCCAGTTCTGGCAGCTATGGGCCGTTTTAAAATTTGGTTTGGGCATGTCTTCACCTTTAAGCCAATTATAGGTTAAAATACTAAGGTCCCCATTACACTGAATAGATTGTCGCAGTTGTTCAATACAGTGGTCTAGAAAGTTATTGTGAGTCACACACTTCACTTCGATTGAGATTACAACTTCAAAAGACCGACCTTGGTGACCTCTGATGGCTTCCTCCGAACTGTGTTTGAAGGCAATATAGTCCGGGTATTGGTCTCTGTACAGGCTTATGCGAAGTAGGTTCTACACTTCATCGTTAAATTTTGCAAATATAGAGCAGTGGATATGATATGTACCACACAGTGCAGCTTATGCACGACATCAAAAGTAGCAAGGTAATGCCCCTCCCCTTTTGTATCATCTGGAGTGTGTACTCTCACGCCCGTGTCTGGAGAGGGGTTGACTTGTCTGAAAACTTCATCGGAAATTCCGAATGCTTCAATTTCGTCTTCAATGAGAGACGTCCATGCCTCGTTAACCTCTGGAGTCGGAGGCCCTAAATATTTAGATGTTAACTCGAAAAACTCAATATTTTGATCGAAGATGTCTTTCGCAGGAGCTAGTGGAATCGTTAAACAACATCTCTCAAATCATAGGTTTATAGCTGTAGAGACAAACATGGTGGTAGTTGGAAGCTGCGTAAAGGATTTGGGCATTTCTCATAAAGCACCCAACTGATAAAAACAACTAGAAATCCCAAGTTGACTATGAGAAGTAAAGCATTGAGAATGACGAGGATAGCTTGTGGAGACAAACTCCAGGGAGATGATTGAGCAGCCTGTTGAGATAGGTTCTCTTCAAGGAGTGCGTGATAAGAGTCCGAAGTCTCGATATCAGAAGCTGCTTTTTTTGTAATACCCATTCTCACAAAGGCATTGGGGAAAAAATGGTAAAGAAGTGCTAGATCAACCTTTACTGTAGGCTCTACAATCTATAGTCAAGAAATTAATCCATCACAATTAGTAAGACAATACCAATGGTTAAACAAGAGTGCAAGAGAGCTAGAGTGGAGTGTTTCCTAAATTTACGACGCGGAATTACAGATCTGTAGGTCTGTTTCTGTAATAATACGACAACTTGGTTATGTAATAAATTACGGTATTTACACTAGTCATAGTATTCTTACCCTATTTGGCAGTCGATTCATTGTCTCACATTTCGTGATTTGACCCAGATATAGAGCAATTAGTAGAAATGGGTTTATCCAATCGAATATCCGCAGGCTTTGTATGCTTATTGTGCTTTCCCTATCTCAACTTCTCTCTCTGACTACAACCCCCCACCATTCAAGATGACCCAGATTGCCCAAATCACATTCTTATTATTATCTTTCACTATTTCTTGTCTACAACAAACAATAACAAGTCCAGCATCACAACAAAATCTGCGCGTTGACTATAAGCCTGTGTCGATATGCGAGGAGACACCCGGCGTCCAGTCTTTCTCGGGGTACATCCGTGTACCTCCAGGGACACTAGGAGAAATCGGTCTTGATCAGTCCTACCCGATAAACATATTCTTCTGGTACTTTCAGAACCGTGCCAAACGGAGCAATTCACCTCTGACAGTGTATCTAAATGGAGGTCCGGGGGCCTCAAGTTTGATGTCTCTGTTCAAAGAGCATGGTCCATGCAAAGTAAATGCCGACAGCAATAGTACACGTCACAACCGGTGGTCCTGGAATGCAGAGTCCGATATGCTCTACATTGACCAGCCTGTCCAAACAGGCTTTAGTTATGACCGGCTCGAGTCAGGGGTACTTGATGCGTTTGGAAATGTTTTCCTCGACCACAATAAAGAGAAGAGTAAACAGTCCCTTTTGAAGCAAGGATCACGCCCGGGAACTTTCAGCAGCAATGACCCCAAACAGACTGCAAACAGTACAGAAAGTATAGTACGTAGCACATGGTTTTATCTCCAAACATGGCTTAAAAACTTTGATGGCCGCCAGCAGTCCACGAACTCGACAATTACCTTTTGGACATCTTCTTATGGTGGTCATTTTGCTCCGCGGCTCATTAAGTATGCACTTGAGCAAAATGCCCGACTTGAAAACGGGGAGTTGGACTCGAAAAAGTATGTGAAAATGCATATTGGAAGCCTGGGAATTACGAATGCCTGTGCAGATGGTCCTACCCAGTTACCATATTATCCGGAAATGGCGAGAAACAACTCCTACGATATTACTATCATCAACCAGGATGATTACCAAACTGCAATTAATCATCTGTCAAAGCCCGGTGGCTGTATCAGCAAGATTGAAAATTGTCGCGCAGCAGCACCATCATCATCGCTCGACTTTGGACAGAATAAAACAGTAAATGCAATATGTCATGATGCAAACTCTTATTGTGGGAAACATGTCGCTGGGCTTCTGTCTAGCAGTGGCACTAGTTTCTTTGATATCGCCTACAGGGATGACTTCCTCAACGATCCTTTGTCTGAAACGTACCTTGGTTATTTGAATCAAAGACATATCCAGGATGAAATCGGCGTACAGCTAAACTTCAGTGGAAATTCACCCGTAGTCGCTCATGCTTTTTCAAGTACTGGTGACAACGTCAAAGCTGGATACCTCGAAGCCCTCGGAAGTATTCTAGACAGCGGTGTAAACGTGGCCTTGATATATGGCGATCGTGATTTTGCATGTAACTGTAAGTTTTGCCGTCACCTTTCTTCTATATTTATCAAGTATGCAGAATCCTCGCGCTAATATTGCTGTGAAGGGCTCGGTGGCAAGGCTTTAGCAGAGTCTATCCCTTACTCCGGGTCACAAACCTTCAATCGCGCTGGTATAGTCGACTTCACAGTTCCTCTCCACCCAAAGGGTGCGCAGGTGCGTCAGGCTGGTCCGCTGTCGTTTGTTCGGGTATACAGCGCAGGGCACACAATTGCAATGCAGCAGCCGCAAATTGCGCAGGCTCTGTTCAACCGCGTAATTGCTGGGCTTGACCTTGCAACTGGAAGTGTTGTCGCTGAGAAGGATTATGCAACCGTCCATCAATACCCTTCCTGGCAATGGAAGGAAGATCCTCCTGTTGCAACAAATGAAAGTCCATGCTATATACTAAACTTGGGCTTGTGCAGTCCGTATCAGCGTCAGATATTTCTCAATGGATCTGGAGTTGTGAGAAATTATTTCCTAGTCGCCGACGAGAAGGGGAAATGCATACAAAATCCAATTCAACCATGCGAGAAGACTCAAGTGCAGATCGTCTTTGGTGAGGTGGCTGACGAAGTTGACAAATTTGACATCGAAAAAAAAGGAGATTCAGACATTCTATTGAAGATTCTCGTTGCAGCAACAGTGATTGGGTATATAGCTTGTGTAATGCTATTGGGGATTTACTGGTGGCCATTAAGGCGTGGTCAATTATACTACTCTGTGAAATTAGCAGTTTAGAGTAGAAGATAATACATGATGTTTTGTCATTTTTGTTTTTCCATATTTGCTATGTATACAGGGGCAAACACAAAATGTAATAATATTATTACTTATTCCTAGTAAGTAGAGGTAATTTCTTTTACACCTAGAAGCGTGACAGTAAATCGAGCTGCGTACCTAATTCAAATACTATTGGCCATAATTTTGGGATTAATTTCTGAAGGCACAGACTACATATATGTAAATATAACAAGCTCTGGCGTCGGAGCCCACGATGCTCAAACAGGAAAACTATACGCTAGCTATTAGACGAGGACTTACAGTTGCTGAAAAGGGGACTTGATAGGATATTTAAATCGCTTGAAGAGTGCAGCTTTCAGTTAATCATTTATTTTTATTACGAATTCTTCAAAAGCTAATTAGCGGTCATTATATAGACACCATTATTTATTGCCTTGTTTATCCCTGTTCAACGACAACATTAAATAATAATAATGTAATTTGAGGTAACTCATTCATGATTTATCATTTGAAAGATATAATTAAACTGACTCAGCCCTGATATCTATTCTAGAACCTGTTCAGTGCTTATGTCTACTTTCAATTAACATGCAAAAGGTTCTGGTCATCATCAAATTGTGTTTGTTTGAGGCAAAGTGCGAGTGCCTCAACGGCATGTTTCGTAATTATAAATATATAAACTTTATTTATACTTCGCGTTATTAACTATTTATTAAATTTAGCATAGAAGAGAAAAAGCCTGACATAGACACAGCAGCGGACAAAGAGCTTATTTGGAACGTCTCGATCTGGATAGAGATATGATACTTAACTTAGACGACGGAATAGTAGTAATATATTTACTATTATTCTCTATATCTTGCATATTGGGCTATTTATTATAGCATGGGGTGCCCTATAAGAGCTAATGAGTTTTATGGTGTAAGCTAATTGTATTCTTTCTGTAAATATAGAAGAGGCAGTATACTATTTATAGAAGGATATGATATTTGATATCAAGATAGTATGCCTTCTAATATCTATATAAAACTGTACCATATTTGTAAGAACAAATCCATAGCTTTATAGAAGTTTTTTATCTATATTACTAGATATCGTGCGGTATTAGCTAAGAGGAAAATACTTCTATTAAAATATATTATTCTGGACCATTTGGAAGATATATGGCTTTTGTGGCTATTCTTTTGATAATAATTTTAAATATAGGGCTTATATTAGTTCGCTGAACTTATTAGATCCTATGTACTTCTTTTTTTTTCTTTTTATCTAGATTAGATTATAAAAATTAAATTTTCATCCGAAAAAAGAACATATATATTTAATATATTAAAGATTTGTTGGCTGATTAGTATGACTAGTCTTATAGTCGAAATAACGGTAGTCTGTGAATACACCCTCATTTCAGTCGGATTGAGGCATTTCAGTCGGATTGAGGAAAGAGCTCATAGGCAGAGACAGGTTCACTGCAGTGGAATGTAGGAGTGTGTGACTGGTCCTTTACGACTGTATGGGGAAGGTTGCCACCGAAGGTGCTTGCTCCGTTCAATAGCGAGACCAGGGCTCGTCCCGATGTACAAAGACGTTGGGATGCTCCACGAATTGCCCCACGGGGTAGACTCTAAAATCGTGGATTGTAACTATACTAGACTTTTATCTAACTTGTGCATGGGCAATTATTTCTCCAGCCCAGAGACATGAAAACTCGGGTAACGGATGTGTGCTTATTGCTTCACCTTTGTTTCACACTTATAATTCCTTACACCCCCCCCCCCCTTTTTTTTTCCCTTCCATGGCTTTCCTTCGGATAATAAGAACATACTCTAAACGTACTCTAATATTTCCATTTATTGGTCTCGATTTTGGTATCTTGTCCAGATAGATAGGCATTTCAATACTCAACTTTCCCGTTTCAACTGAGTTTCTAGGGTAGAAATCAATGAGAACGAAAACTTAGACTTTATCTTATTTAGTATAGCTTTTTTATAGATAGTAGTTTTTATATATAGTTTGATATCATTTACACATTTTATTGTTCTAAGTTAGAAAGTACTAAGTTTTATACCACAACGTCATTATAAACTATATATAATATTAAGCTATACTATGTATATCATCCTACTTTTATGTGGAATCAAATTCAATATTGTGCTTCAACTAACTACCTACCTCTCTATATATATTTTTTATAATAACTCTTAATATGTCCTTCTTTTTTAGACTTATTTAGCTCAGGGAGTGGTGCTACCTCTTTTGCACCGCACTGTAACTACTACTACATGAAAGAGCTTTGGGATATTTATTAGCTGAACAGCAGACATCTGCGTTTTGGAACCAAAAAGATGCTTTTTATGAGGTATCAACCAGGGTTTCCAATTTTTTTTGTTGTTGTTGTTCAGCACGAAAACCTGGATTTAGATACAGTAAGATTTAAACAGTGCAACTCGTTCCTTGTTTACTTTATTGTGTGTAGCACATGCATCAAGTATATTACTACTATTGTGATTTCTTAACTATATTACAATGCTCCTCTAACACTTATGGTGATATTCTTCATTGAACCTGTTAACATAAAATGATTACAATTAGGTTTGACCCTTTTCTACATGCAGCCAATGGCCGCGAAAAGCCTGAGGAATATTTTGAGTTGATGCAAAAAATATGAGACATCCACTAGTTGCCCTGCAAGCCGACTTGAAGTTCAAAAGTTCCATGCTGGGCGAGGCCGAACGATTACCAATCAGTGTAGATATGAGAACTATCTAAAAATTAGTTTTACAGTGCCAATGATAACTACATACGTAGGCACCTTTGAGCCCCGCACCGAGTTTCTACCAATTTGAAATAGCTATTCATATACATATATGAAACAACATTATTCTTTACCTAGCAAATATTGTCTCATAGGTAGAACCCTACTGGCCTAGGTGTCGAAATACTCCGGATTGATATCATGAAAATTGCGATAGCTAATAAGAATGCCACTTATCATATATTGAAAGATAAGTCAATATGAGTAAAGAACATGGACACAGCTTCTTATTTCATGAGCGGTTGGATAATATGGAATATTATGTATCCTATGAGTTAATCTCGTCTAATTTTATGAATTATTACCTAGTAGTTGAATCCTGATAGCCAGCTGTCGCTCCGATTTACTGAGTTTGACGACTGGTTAAAAGACCTCTTTGTTTTTCACTCCTAAAAACTTCTAATTGGCTACTGTCTATACCAACCGAAATAATTTTGTCTTCCGAAAATCGGGTCTTGGGCAACAACTGCTGCGTGCTTACCATTATCTCCGAGCCAGTCACCAATGTTACATTCCAATAGTAGGTGCTTCGGACATTACAACCCTATTGAGAAAACCATACAAGTGAATATTTAAACTGTACGTCACCTAGCCTGGTTTTATTGAAATATCAATAAAGTCAGCCCCTGATAAGTGTTGGCAAAGCACCTGCCTGAAAAAGTTCGATTAATTTCTTCCGTGCTTCTCTCATCCAAAAATGACTTCCAACCCATCTCAATCATGCTGCTACCAGGGGTTCCAGCATGATGGAAAACCATCCGGCACAATCTCAAACCTAGATGGCTTCGAGGTCTATACCAGCTACCCACCTAACATGTCAACAGAGTACGGTGTAGTGATGTAAGTGTTGATGCTCCTCAATTTATGGTTCATACTGGTTTAGTCTATGTTAACCATCTGGGTATAGACTCACAGACATCATCGGCCACCGGTTTACAAACACTCAACTCGTCGCTGACCGGTTCGCAATGAACGGCTATTTTGTCATGATGCCGGACCTCTTTCATAGTAACCCTGTGCCGCTGAACAAACCAGACGATTTCAATATGCAAAAGTGGAGGATGGGAGCTTACCATCCGGAAGGAAAGGGTCATCTACCTGTGGATGTTGATCCTATTGTTGAGGCTTGCATTAGTGAGATGCGCGCAAAATATAACTGCAAGGTACGTATGCTATGGAACAACCGAAGATAGTATTTGCTGACACAAACTAGAAAGTTGGAGCTGTTGGCTACTGTTTCGGTGGCAAGTATGTTGTTCGACATCTTCTCCCAGGAAAGTTTGATGTTGGTTACACAGCACATCCATCACACATCGAGGTAGATGAATTAAAAAGCATGAAGGGCCCCTTAGCCATTGCTGCCGCCGAGATTGATGGGATATTTCCGCTCGAGAAGCGCCAGGAGACAGAAAACATACTAAAGGAATTGTCGAACTTTCCCTGGCAAATGAATCTGTACAGTGGCGTCAAACATGGCTTTGCGGTGCGAGGTGATCGTGATGACCCGGTGGTGAGATACGCGATGAACAACGCGTTTCTGCAGGCAATTGAGTGGTTCAAGGAGCACCTAAGTAATTAGAATGTAGCCTACATACCATGTTAAGGTGAGTTTTTAATTAAGGCCTCATGGCTAGCTAATAACGATTTCCTTCTATTCTGCCGCAATGATGCTGATTCTTGCGTTTGGTTGTTCGAAGATGTCACCGTGGCCAAGCCCTAGCCCTAACCCTAATATCGGTATTTCTACGATTCAAAGGCTTCGTGAAGCGTTAACTGATAAATCAATTTAATGTAATGTGATTGAAACCAACTACTGTCTTCTCAAACCAAATAGAATAGAACGTGTTGTCTGACATCGCTTGTACGCGAGCTGGGGCTTATCTCCGACGGAGATACGCAGGCATCAATATCGGCTTTCATTACTAGGAGTAGTAAAATTCAGAATAATTTAGGAGAAAGCAGTTCCCGACTTCTCACTAATCATCGTCTGTACTTGCTACTAGTTTGATTACTTCTCTCGGTCCTAAAAGTTCGGCAGAGTTTGCTATTATGATGACGTTAGCAGTACGCTGATCTTGTGTCAACTTGAACAAAACAGCAAGGAAAGAAGTTTAATTTATCACATAAATGTCTAATAATTGAGCTACTGCTTTTGCCTCGACTCAGCTATTTCCAAGGGACTGGAAATAGCTCCTCCAGCGTCACCCTGCGAGAAATCATCGCTTGGTCATACAACAAGCTCACCAATGCTCCCAGAACTGTGCGATTAGGCTCGATCCCATAAGGCCATGGATCACCGCCAAATAGCTTTTCTATCTCTTCGAGGTCGGACGAGAGAAACGGCAACATATACCGGTAAGTTGACGAAAGTGTCATCGAGCGTAGAGCAATGTTTTTGGACTCGTTCATTGCCTGGAACAAACTGCGCGGGACGAATGGGTGCTTTTCCACGACCTCTCTTTGTATGACAACAAGATGCATGATAGGAAATATTCCAGTCTTATTATAGTATTCTTTCTCCGTTTCACGAATATTTGGGAACAAATGTCGAATGTGAGGTGCTTTTCCGAGGCATGGTGGAGCATGAGCACCAATTGTAGCTGCAATCTCGCCATCTTCGAGGAGCTGACTGAGCGACTTTGAGCTTTTATTCGCGACCCGTTTAACTGGACGCAGCAGTGGCTTTGATTTTGGCTTGCCGTGGGAACCGGGTTTGACAAGGTCTCCTTCAACCCAAGTAATCGTAGATAGATCGACCCCTGCATCCTGAAGAACTCCTCTAATCCAAACAGCAGCGGTCATGGTATACACTTGAATGCCTATCTTTCTACCATCGAGATCAGATGGCTTTGAGATGATGTCCGAGTTGACCACAATGCAGCTATGGCGGAATGCTCTGGAGGGAAACACAGGAATAGCAACCAGGTCCCTTTCACCGGCTGCGTACCGGCACACATACTCCGAGCTAGACATTTCGGATACATCAAATTCCATATCTTTGATCATTCGATCAAATATCTCCCGTGGATTATTCATGGTAATATAGTTGAGATCAATTCCGACAGGGTTGACCACTTTGTTGGCTAGGGGGTCCATACGGTCGTATGACCCGCACGCAAAGGTTAAAGAAATGTTCTCATCCATATTTAATGAGCGAAATAAGTTGTCTTTATTCCACTGCTATAACAAAGACCCCGTCATCTTTTATAGTTTGCACGACACTATTTACACTCGGAGTTCTCTTGTTACCAGTTGACCACTTATATCCGACGTCCGACATGACCATCCACGCGTGGTCTTTATCTCCGAGATACAACCACCTCACCCAAAAAGAGCACTTGATGGGAGCTCTTGGTGTTAGCTATATTTAATAGTTCGTCGGAAGGTTCAAAATTTATTCCGATTTTCGCCTGAAACAGTATCAATAGCTTTAGCTGCTGCCTGATATAACCTTCTAGGAGACCAAAAGCCTCTAGGAAGCATGGTTCTCTACTTTTTATTGGTATTTTAGCACATAATAGAATATAAAATAATAACCGATTTCTACAAATACTTCCTATATACCACGGAGCCGTCAGCGTGAGGGAATTCAGCTGATATGCAGGGGCCGGTCGGGTACTATATGGAACAACACGTTGGACCAACTTAAAGCCCGGTTTGAGTACACCTTTTATCATGAGTCCTCCGGAGACTATATTTAAAATTAAAATCAACGCCCATAAATGGGGTGCGTCACTAGGGGTGTATCACTTCATCCCTGGGTAGTTTTCCCATGAGGCCGTTGGCATACTCGGGTAACAAGCTTAAATACTCGCCGTGAAGTGTGTATTGGTTACATATGTAGGACGTTCCCACAGGAATACTGCATAGTATCATACACTCTTGAGTATTCCATAAGAGGTAGACTGTAGCAGATTTTCTCAGCATATTAGCTGCTGGCCCAAAAGCCTTTAGCTAGTTGATCAGTCCTATTATTCGACAGATCTTATTATTGTTTAAAAGGCAGCTCAGCTATTTTGAACATTGAAAATCCTATATCAGCTAGATCTAAACCGATACTTAAGTTTTGTTTTTTTTTTTTTTTTTTTTTTTTTTTTTTTTTTTTTTTTTTTGAAAAAAAGAAAAGAAGAATAATCTGGGTAGATAAATCACCATTTAACAATTTGATTTTCGCTTTATTTACTATAATTAGTACGGAGACAGGTGGAGTAAGCGTGACGGACCAAAGTCAGAAATGCGGAACCGCCAGGCGCAACGTCGAATGAAGATGGATGTATGATGTGTCCAAACAATGGATATGAGTTGTCCGAGGGGCAACCAGGGGAGATCGCGCGGGGCAGGGTTGCCCCCTCAGCAACTCCAACAACCATCATCAAGATAACATACTACCAGAAACACCAGGAAAAAAAGCGCAAATAGAACATGGCAAACACGCATGTCCAGAAAAAGATCCACCGCGCGTGGTGGCGCGAATGCTCCGTCTACCAGATCTGGCCGGCCTCGTTCAAGGACTCCAACAACGATGGCGTCGGCGATATCCCTGGCATTGTGTCGAAGCTGGACTACATCAAGAAGCTCGGAGTTGATATCATCTGGATGTCGCCGGCTTACAAGTCGCCGCAGGTGGACATGGGCTATGATATCTCGGATTACTACAGCATGCACGCCCCGTACGGAACGGTCGAGGACGTGGATCGTCTGATTGAGGGCTGTCACTCGCGAGGCATGAAGTTTCTGATGGATCTGGTCGTAAATCATACCAGTGACCAACACGAGTGGTTCCAGAAATCGCGCAGTTCCAAGGACAATGAGTATCGCAACTGGTATGTGTGGAAGCCGGCCAAGTACGATGCGCAGGGCAATAGACACCCACCAAACAACTGGGTTTCTCATTTCCAAGGTATGGCTGGCTCAATTTTTGCCGTACAGAGCTAATGTTGAATAGGCAGCGCATGGCAGTGGGACGAACTCACTCAGGAGTACTATCTGCATTTGTATGCCGTCGAGCAGCCCGATCTCAACTGGGAGCATCCGCCGGTGGTCAAAGCCGTGCATGACATTGTGCGCTTCTGGCTGGACAAGGGTTGCGGTAAGCTTACCTTTTTATTTTATAGGACATGCATGCTCATGAGCTACTCTTAGACGGCTTCCGAATGGACGTCATCAACTTTATATCCAAGAACCAAGACTTCCCCGACGCCCCAGTCAAAGACCCGAGCCAGATCTGGCAGTGGGCAGACATCCACTATGCCAATGGACCACGGCTGCACGAATACCTGCAAGGGCTAGGCAAGATTCTGCAAGAGTATGACGCCTTTAGCGTGGGCGAGATGCCGTTTTCAAAGAAACTGGACGACGTTTTGGACGCCGTCCGCTACGACCGGCATGAAATCAACATGATTTTCGATTTTACGCACGTCGACATTGATCACGGTCCGTACGACAAATTCGTAGAAGGGCCGTGGAAGCTCACTACGCTGAAAAACATGTTTGAGAAATGGCAGACATTCATGTACGAGAATGACGGGTGGAATGCATTGTACTGGGAAAACCACGATCAGCCCCGTTCGATCGACCGGTACACAAAAGCCAAACCCGAGGACTCGACCATTGCGGGCAAGATGCTTGCTACGTGCCTTGCCTTGATGTCGGGAACCCCGTTTGTCTACCAGGGACAGGAATTAGGCATGCGCAATGTGCCCTTGGAGTGGCCTATCGAGGAATACCAGGACATAGACTGCATTAACCACTGGAAGGGGTGAGCATCTTCGTTTTCATTCCTAGTTGTCGCTGACGCAGACAGACACCTGGCCACGGAGCCCAACAACACCGTTGCACTAGACGAATACCGCAGACAATATCAGAAGAAATCCAGAGACAACGCGCGCACGCCGGTTCAATGGTCCTCTGAGCCCAATGCCGGCTTCACAGGCGCAGGCACCAAACCCTGGATGAGAGTGAACCCCAACTACCACCAGATCAACGCCGAGTCGCAGTTATCCGATCCGAACTCGGTGTTTAGCCACTGGCGATCTGTGCTGGGGTTACGCAAGAAATACCTCGACATTTTTGTGTATGGCGACTTTGTGATGCTGGACAAGACTAGCGAGGAGGTGTTTGCGTATACTCGGCAGTACGAGAACCAGCAGGCTCTGGTTCTCTGCAACTTTACAGACAAGGCCCTCACGTGGGACCCTGCAGCGAATGCGGTTGGCAAGGTGCAAGAAGTCTTACTCAACAGCTACGGTTTGAGCGAGAAGTACCAGGGCGAAACATGGACACTGCGACCGTTTGAAGCGACAGTCCTGCTTGTTGCTCCGACAGCCTAGATTGTGATGATCGTAATTAGATGCCTGTTAGAATTAGATACCGATCAAATTTGTAGATGCTTGGCATCAGATGGCGAGCTCCTACGTCATCATCCTTTCGACCTATCTCCAATAATTACTCCGTATAACTCAGGGATGAAACACCCGAGCCAAGCGCGTTGAGCAGCCTCATCAGAAGAACCGACTCCGTATCCGTATCAAATTTTGATAAAGCAAGTGATAAGCACGTCCGTGCACGGTTGCGTTAAAAACTCAGAGCTGTATAACATCATCCTCGACCAAGCACGGTCTTTCTCCATACGGAGTAATGGAATATCGTTGTCCTCTGTATTAGGTGTGCGACCATAACTCCGACTCGTCAACCAATATGCGGTAGATATTGTCCGGTAGCACTGCAATGGGCACTGTCAAGGTTATAACGTCCGGAATGTTGTAGGATGGGCTCGGGCCTTGGCAGTGACAAATTACTGAAAGCTTGATTTCATCATCTTGCAGCTGCCAATTCGACGGCATCAAACAGAGCTCCGCATTGCCCCTGTCAATCGCTCAGCAAAATATTAAACATTACAACAAAATAATAATGGAGAAGTAATTATATATTCTGGACAAAAAACCCACCCCGGCGGCAGTGTTGTGGGGATTGCAAATGACGCCATTCGAAGCCATTCAGAAGCGCGGCGGTGCGGGTAAATTTCAGTTCGTCGCGAGCCTTGACAGGCCGGCGAACCAGTAGAGGAGTCGCAGGGTAATTGGATGGATCCTCTAGCAGACGCTGGACTGGGACCGAGGAAATGGACAGCGAATATCGAGGGCGATCGCCGGCGGTGCGCATGCCGATCGTTCGCAACAAGACCAATGTGTCCTTTCCGGGGAGGGCTCATGACGTCGCGGCCGGTGATGGGCAACCTGAAACACGCACCAAGGGCACCAACTGCCACCAAGGGGCCCCAAGTGGAGGCCAAAAGCGCGCGATCGGGCGGGCTCCATAGCCATTGCTTGTCGGGAGGCTGGTCAGGCTCCTCGCGGGACAGACTGCGAAGCTAGTCCTTGTCTGTTGGCTTTTGGGGCTACCTCGCAGATCGAATCAGCGGTGGGGGTCGGCGTTGGGATGAATGGAGGAGACGATGTGAGGAGAATGATGCTGGAGAGAAGGCGAGAAGAGGAGAGGAGGAGAAGAAGAGAAGATCAAGGATGAAGTAGAGTTATTAAGAAAAGAGTCCCCGTAGGCAAGAGCAAGCAAATGCGCGCCCAAAGAGGAAGCCGCGGCAGAATCCCCCCGCCTCGTGGGCCGCGCTGCTCCTGCTCAGGGCTCGCGCTGTCGATCGCGAACTCAAGGCCGGCCGAACTAACTGTCAATTCTGCTTAGCGACGCTGATTATTGCTTTCAGCCTTTTGCTCGCTGCTCATCGCGAGTGCCCGTGGTTTAGTGGGTTTAGTGCGTTCACCGAGGCTTCTGATTCCTGGCATACCGGAGTCCTGAGCATAATACTCCTTCCTGGCGCTCTGCTCTCCCTGTCATCTGTCCGTCCATCTTCTCTTTGCTTCACTTCTCTCTCTACCCTGCGAATACGTACTCCGGATTCACCTCTGCTATGATTCATAGTAGTCGTGCCAGTCGGACAGTGCGTGCGCTCCCCCATTCTCGAGCGATTTTTCAAACAGCAAATAATCTCCGCCACTGCATCGTCCACGTCAACAACATCAACGTCAACAACATCGCATCTCGGCTAATGTTCCCGACGTCGTCGTCCACCGCTTGCGCTTCTTTTTGTTAGCGACTCTACTCAACTCGACCTCATGCTTCCCCTTCGCCGAAAATCGCGTCGATGGATCCCATTCGCCGCGCCACTGCTCGGACTCTTGGTCGTGCTGCAGCTCCTGAAGGGCCCGCAATGGTTCATGTTCGCCGGAGCTGTGACGAGGAGCAGCAGCAGCACCAGCACCGGTGACAGCAGCACGAGCCGCAGCACAAACTCGGCTGTCTCGAGCGAAACACCGCCCAATGCAAAGAATTTCCTTTGCCCGCCGATGCCCGGTATCGAAGACGTCTTGGTGGTCCTCAAAACTGGCGTCACCGAGGCCCTCGATAAAATCCCCGTCCACGCGAGGACAACATTCCGCTGCGTGCCCAACTACCTTGTTGTATCCGACTTTGAGGAAGTTATCGAGGGTGTGCAGCTGCACGACGTGCTGACCCATGTGCAAGATGGTGTCAAAGCAAACATTGAAGATTTCAATCTTTATAACCGACTCAAAATCTACGGCCGCAAGGGCCTGGTAGAGGAGGACGCCACGGAGGAAGAAAACGGCGTGTTTGGAATGCCCAACAACCCTGGCTGGAAACTGGACAAGTGGAAGTTCTTGCCCATGATCGACGAAGCGCTCAAGATGAAGCCCACCGCCAAGTGGTTTGTCTTTATGGAGGCCGACACACACATTGTCTGGCCCAATTTGGTGAGCTGGGTCGCCCAGCTTGATCACCGCCAGCCACATTACCTAGGTACCGAAACGCAGATTGGAGAGGTCTTGTTCGCCCACGGCGGATCTGGGTTTATCTTGTCGCAGACGGCAATGCGCCTGGCATCGATGCAGCGTAAAACCTTTGTCGATGAATACGATGAGTACACGGATATGGAATGGGCCGGCGACATGGTGCTCGGCAAGGTGCTCAAGGATGCCGGGGTGGACTTGACGTTTACCTGGCCTTTGCTGCAGAATGCGCGCTTGGGAGAAATCGAGCCGCTTACCAACAATTTTTACCGCCAGCCGTGGTGTTGGCCCGTGGTCGGATTCCACCATCTGAGCCCGGAAGACGTTGAGCAGATGTGGAAGTTTGACCAAGACTGGTTTATTAAGGTGGGTTCACTACTCGTTATAAAACAAGACGGGTGACTGACAAAGAAATAGCGCCACCACAAATATCTTTTACACTCGGACGTTTTCCGCGAGCGTCTCCTGCCACAAATGAGCGCTGGCATCCACAAAAACTGGGACAACCTCGCCGGCGATCTTGTTGAAGACCGCTCCATTGACACGGTAGATGCGTGCCGCAAGCACTGCGAAAAGGACGGACTCTGTCGGCAGTTTAGTTTCCGCTGGGACGCAGACCCGGACCGAGAAGGCAAGCAACGACCAGAGTGCCGCACATTCGAGTCACCGCGACTCGGCGTTCCCAGAGAGGGCACGCAATCTGGCTGGATGATGACCAGAATAGAGCTCACATCCCGGGCCCGAGGGTATTGTCAATGGCCGGAATGGGAGTAACTTTTTCCTTCATTTTGCTTTTTTTTTTTTTTGTTCCAGCCTTGAAGGCTGTATTTGGAGTGTTACTGGGATAGAAGTGACAACCTGTATACTAACAGAGGCATAGCTATGGCGTTTGGCTGAATTTTTTTTTTCTTTCTGGATGGAGTTGTCATACAATCGTTGTTTTTCATTGGGAAGGTTCTCACATTTGTTCAATGTTCTTAGACAGCAGTCATACCCTCTTTTACTCTCAGGGTCATTCATTCGTTGATGAATACATTTAATTCTGATGAACTGATCCGTCTACAACGTATTAAGAACAGAGCCATTTATTTACCAACAGACTCAATCCGCTGCGTATGCAACTTGACCAGCTCCGGAATAATCATGCTCTCAATCTCCATGCCCCGCCCTTCTTCCTCCTCATTTCTCCGCGGCTCGTCATTTTCATTCTCCACAGCTTCGTTTTCCGTCTTCCCCCCTTCTGCAAGCCCAATCTGATTCTCCTCGCCCGAAATCGACTTACTCCTCCGCGTCTTGGGCACACGGATCCAGCGCTCATGCGGAGGGTCTGGCGTGACAAAGACAACCTCCCATTTCCTTGTCGAGAGCAAATTCCCAATAACCAGATGGTGTGCATACCGCTGCAACGACGTGCGCGCCTTGTACACGAGAAGGCTCGGGTCTGTCTCGAGCTTGAAGCTGACAATCATGCTGCCTTGCGGCGCCCAGCCGTCAACCAAACGGTGCAGGAATTTGGGAACAGGGTCGAGGTCGATGATGAGTTTTTTGGACTTGGTAGCTGGCTGCGGGTCGTTGTAGCCTGTATACACGTCTGACGATTGCTCTGCAGCAACAACGGGGTTGTTGTTCTTGCTGGAAATGTCGGCGGGGATCTCGGACGACTGGATCTTGTGCTCGGCCATGCGGTCGCGCGGGATGAAGAAATCGCTGACGGCGGCAGCGAGATAGAACAGCGCGTTGGCGCCCAGAGGGCTCATGATGTTGGCCAAGGCGCGCAGCTCAAAGATGTATTCGGTGACGGTGGTAAAGGGCAGCACGAGCAGCATGTTGTTTTGCTTTGCGGTGCGGTACTTGCGCAGCACGTCGCGCATGGCGGTTTGGTATTCGTCGCGCACGACGATCGACGAGGAAGGCGACTCGTCCATGAAGTCGAGGAAGCAGTTGGTAGAGTGGCTGTAGTGGCGCGAGTATGGCAGCAGGGAAAACTGGCGGTGCAGGAAGATCACCGCGTAGCCATTTTCGAGAAAGCGCTCGGCCGAGGCAGCGCCTCGCGTGCCTGCGGAGAAGTTGTCGATGAACCGGACGGTTTGGTTTTCGAGCTGTTTTTGTTAGTTTGTTGTTATTATCAGATAGATAGATATATGCATTCGGGAGATACGTACAGGGACGGTGGTCCCCCCGCTAGTCACAAGCACGACTCGGCGCTTCTTCTCGACCTGCAGCTCAACAAACGCACGAGCCAGTGTTTCGTGCTTCTGCAGCGCCTTGGGTGGTGGGTAATTGTTGAAATAGTTGGACTCGGTGTCGACAGGGTCCTGAGTGTCGCCCATTTTGATATACCGGGGCAGTATATGTACTAAACGTCACGTCTATACAAACAATACATCAATTGGCGTTTTTCTTTTTCTTTTGTTACAAAGACCTCGACCATAAAGAGCTTCAATTGATCAAGAGGCCACAGTATTGTCCAGTCGTATTCCTCTGTATCCAAAATCAGTCAATATTATTTAATGCGGGGTCCAGGTCCAGGTCCAGGCCGACCCACCAAGACGGCTGCTCAGCGGAGTTTCCGGTGATGCCGATGGATTTCGCGATTAGAATAACAAAGAAATTATTTATGCGATGCGAAGAAGAGGAAGATGAAAAATGGAGACAATAGAGAGACAGGGAGAAGAAGAAAGAAAGAAAGAAAAAACCACCCTCGGTTGTTCGGCTGCTTTTTTGTGGTCCGCGAGTGATCAGATGTACGATGTAGATGCGATACCTCCAGCTGTCCGCCCCAATCAGCTGCTCATGCTAGAAAAATAGTGTTGATTATCTCAGGCCATGGAGTTATTAATTATGGACTTGTTGTGTGTCAATTAACTATCAGGCAGTGGTTGTCTCAGCGCCCATCAATTGGTAGGTAATATTAAAGGAAAGAGGTGTTCATTATTCGTCTCAACAAGCGTATCTCAACAGATGCAAGTCATAAAAATTTCATTACAACGACAAAGCCAAACGTTATAAATACCGACTACGAAGAGCCTGACTGATTGTGCTCATCCGACTGGTCATTCCTCCATGTTGCATATTACTAGCAAGCGCTTCTTCAAGAGCCGACTGCGTGACGCTGGCATCTAGGGTATTATTAGCGGATACATCCAGAGTGTAATCAAAATGCAATAGAAACGCATTCACATACCATCCAGGTCGCTAAAGCTGCTGCCCATGCTGGGCGTTTCTTCGCTGCTCTGATTAGCCGAGCCTGTTCGAGCCGAGTCCTGGCGTGACAGATTCGCAACTCGTCGCGGACTGAGCGGTCCTGAAGGGCGCTGTGGTCCTGACCGAGGACTCCCACCTGCCACACCAGAGCTGGCCGAGCTGTCCAAGCTGGTCAATTCACGTCGATGAGGCGGAGCATGCCCCGCGGGTGGTCTCCGCTGTGCTTCTGCAGCCCGAGCTTCCTGGCGAAGAGTTGAATTCATTTGCTGGGTTCCGTGAGACAAAGGAAGGAAAGCCGGAGATTCATCCTCATCATCCTCGTCGTCGTCTCTGAGCCCTGGCTTGGGCATGGAGAACTTTCCGAATCGGCGAGCTCCTGGCATTCTCCGGGTCGATACATCTTCATCCGACTCTGATTCAGACTCTGATTCGTCCGAGGACGCCGGTGGGCTCTTTTCTTCTGCCTTTGGTGCTTTCTGCAGAACGGCTAGAGTTGGTCGTTCCCGTCTTGTTGAAGGGCATCGAGCTGATGGCTCCTGCGTTTTCATTGCGGTCTTCTCTTCTGCGTACTGCTCTAGGGCTGGTTGAGTCTGCATCACAGTATTTGAAGAGCTCGTCCGAATAGAAGATGCTATGGTTGTTAGCAAGGCGAGTTTATTGGGTAAATTCCATCGTACCTTTATGTTTCGCGGTAGACGCAGCGCTGTCTGTCCGCGACGGCTGGTTTTCCCGCTGGAGAGCCGATAATCTTGACGGCACACGCGAACCTGCCTCTATTATTAGCACTGATAGAAACGCAACGTACAGGATAACTACTAACCTCCGCTACCAACACGCTTCATGGCTTGTCCTCCAAGCGCACCGCTTCCAGACACCGAGCCAAGCGCCGGCGATGGCGAAGCAGCCTGCGTGTTTCCCACCTTGCGCATCTGCGCTCGGACTTGGGACAGCTGCCGATCGTAGAGCCATGCTGCTTGTTGGAGCAGAAAGGAGAGCGTGACGTTGAACTCATCGGCACTAGATCGTTAGATATTACATCATTTTAGCAAGTAAACTGGCTTACATTGCTTTCCCTGAAAAACGTTAGCTAGATTCTTCCTAGACAGGTAAGCTTTATGCATACAGTCTATATCGTCTCCCTTTGCGGGCCGGGACAGGATCTCCCACAGAGCACGGTCTTTGACAGGGTTCCAATCAGGCTAAGCAGTCAGCACGTTTCTGGGCATGTTTCGAGCGATGCGGCCGGCCTTACAGGCGGGGGGTCGATGAAATCGCCCCGAGGAAACGGCAGCCGGATGAAGACTGTATACTGGATATCGGAGGTCGGGGCTAGCGGAGCCATGTTGGTAGCCCAGTGCAGTTGTCTCAGGCAGAGGTTGATGGGCTCTTTGACGAGTGATTCATTCGAGATGCAATCATGGTAGTATCAAGTTGTCCACATCGAAGAAAGTAATTAAACGGAAGGCGAACACGAGGCGCAGCAGATCGCCGTCATCTGAGCTGCGCTAGCTGCATATGGTTAGTGTGTTTTGTTAACTAGTCTGTATCGGGTATAGCGCAGTATACCAAACAACCAAGCAGAAGTTTATCAGAAGAAAACATTAGAATAAATATATAATATATTATTCACCTGTGGACAATTGCAGTTTTCATGTATAAGCTGATGCGCTAACACAGACGGCTATTGAATCATGCGGTGTACGAAAAGTAAGGGGTCACTAATAGTTCGACTAGCACCTACCAGGATCTAATTAAATCGCCGTCAGCTCTCTGTCTGGTCTGTACGGAGTATATTGTGGGGAAGCTACTACAGCTACTGATTGCAGTACTCTGTACGGGGTAGAACTTGGAAAGAACACTGCAACCTGGAGATAATTGGTTCACAGACTGATAGAAACTGTACCTGCAGTCATCAATTGATGGCATGCATTGTCGACAGTAAGCTTACGTCAATAGTGCCTGAGATAACAGGAGACTATGACGGCACTAATCCTCCGAATCACTAGTCAGTCATCATGATCACGGACTAGTACTCGAAGAAAAACTGCCAGTTGCAGTAAATACCAAACGGAGTAAATACGGACTGGGTCGGACCGGGCCACGTGGAACGGCCGACCCGAGAGCGCATTGAATAGTCACCTGCTCAACACCGGCACCAGATTAACTTCCAGCGAAATAACAATCGTCATTCTGCTGCTTGCATCGCCTGCTGCGCACAACTCCTCATCTGACCACAAACTAAGGATCGCTGGCTGCTATTAGCCCGTCAGCCCCCAAGACTTCTCACCCAGCTATCTCGCTCGGCCTGCTTCATCTGATGCCACCGACTCATCAGTGGGGCCTCTGATCCCCGCCCAAAAGGGCCCCTCTCCTATCCTCCTTGCTTTGGACATCGCTGCCACTACTAATAGATGAAGCTGCGCTGCTGCGACATTCAGAGCCATCATGGCTTCAGGAGAGGAGTGCTCGCCGTCCTCGATCGACGAAGATCGCTATCGGGCCGAAGTGCTGGGCCTCGACCGCGACGAGACCGAAGCCTGCATTGAGGCGCGCCTAGTGGCCGAAGCCGCCGACGTTGGTCTGCGAGTGGCAGACATCCAGATCGCCGCGTCGCTGGCCGCCTCAATCAGCGCTGGATGTTTGGATATCGTTTCGTCTGCGTCGTCGTCGACGTCCACGCCGACGCGCTCGTCCCTAGCGAACAGTTCGCTGCCGGATATTTTTAGGGGTAGTGGTGGTGGTGGTGTTGCTGCGTCCGTGGACCACCTCGCGAGCTCCTTATCCGATACCACGCTCTCCGACCGCGGTCATTCCGATAGTATCCCGTCCATTGACTCCTCGTCGACCTGTCCGACGTCCATCAGCTCATACGACGCCCGGACGTCGCTCCATAACGAACGGCATGCCCGCGGAGGAGGAGGAGGCGGCGGCCAGCGCAACTCGTACTCGAGCGTAGCCCGGTCGACGGAGCGGAAGCGGTCGAGCTTCATCCACGCAATCGGCAAACCGTTTCGCAGGCGCCGTATGCCGTCGGCCGTCAATTTGCCGCCAGATGCACAGATTATGCTGAGAAGAGAGGGCGTGGCTAGTACGGTGCTGGTAGAAACGAAGGCGGAGGCGCCGGAAAAAGTGCATGTCGAAGTGCCGGTCTTTGACGAGGCGTCGATGCAGAGGAGTCTGGACAATGAGAAATTGAGAGACATGTTCAACACGCACAAGGCCGTTAGGGTGCGTTTTGTCCGGCTGCAAAACGAAGTGCTGGACACGCTGAAGGCGAAGCACTTCGCCGTCATCGCCGAGCAAAAGATTAGCAATGAGATTGCAGAAAGGGAGAAAGAGAAGCAGGTGAGATTGGATATATAATTATGGCCTCCCTTTTTTTCTTTCATATTAACGAAAATAGAACACTGCTGCCATTGCCCGAATGGAGGAACGCCAGCTCGAGGTCGAAATTGACCAAATCAAAGAATTCGACAAAGCCAAACGCCACTCTGAAATCCGCATCAGACACATGGAGGGATACTTTCACACCCAGAGCCCTCCACAATCACCAACTCTCGGATCCGACGCCGCTCGGTCAAACCGCATAGTGACGCAGCGGCAAAAGGAGCAACTCGCTCAGGAATACCACGACCGAGACTCGATGAACCAACTCCACGACGCGCGCGTCAAAGTGCTACGCGAGCGTCAAGAACGCCAACTGCAAGAAACCAGCGCGCGTCTCGAAAACGAGCTCGAGGCTTTGGTCATGCGCAACACGGACAGCATCACCGATCTCGAGCGCGACCACCAGCGCGAGGAGCAGGAGATTCTGCAAGCGTTTGATAGGAAAAAAGCAAAACTGCGGTGGCGCTGGAATATCGAAGAAGCGATTCTGCGTAAGAAGCTGCAGCAGCGCGATGGGAAGCCGTATGGGCCGTTGCCAACGATTTCGTTTAGTGGGCAGGACGACGAGGTCCCAGTTCTGAGGAATCCGTTTGCCGAAAAATCCGTGCCATGATCATTTTTTTTTGTTCGGTGCTATTTCGTTTTATATTGTACATCATATACCCGGAGCCATGTTGCTTAGCGATTAATTGTCTTGCGATACCCATTACGCCTGCATCTGCCATCTTGCCATCCTGCATAGCGATTCCCATATATCCATGTATCTATTCACATTTAACATTCAATCTTGTTCAAACTTCTTCTCTATTTCAGTCCAGTCTAACTGCCATAGTAGAATATATATAGTATTTTCATGCCTGTGTTAATCTGCCCACAAGAGACTCTACCCGACGATCCCCGCCAGTCAAAACATCCTCCGTCTGCTTGTCACGCCCCTGGTCACCAATAACCACCGCACGCTCGACAAGCCCCGAGTTTGAGATTTTGAATCTGCCGACGCGGCCGTCGCGCCACTCCAGCCGCGCGTATCTGGCTTCTAGCGAGGTTGCCGCAAGCGACGACAGCGCCGATTTGTTTTTTTGATTCGTGTCGGTTTCTGAAAGACCGAGTTTCTCCTGCAGCCACGCGATGGAATCGCGACGGAGATGCCATGCCGCCAGCTCTTTTCTCAATTGGCGAACAAACGCCTTCAGGTCTTGCTTCCTCGTTGCGTCCGGTTTCACAACATCGTCTGCTGCAGCACGTCGCTGGGGTCGCGGAACAGGTAGATACCGCAGGGCCAGCTTGTCAATTGGAATAAAGGCAGGAACCGTATGGCGATAAACAGACAAGCGCGGCGGCCATTTTTCGCTCTTATTTCTACCAGTCCTAGTTTCCTTCTCGCGCCGCAGCAGCACGTAATACGGCTTGGTGAATTGCCCGCTTCGTTCACACACGTCAATTCTCACTCCCAGCAGATTCGGAACGTCCGAGTATGGGTTCGGGTCCTTCCACGGGAACGTCGTCGTGGAAAAAGCCAGGCGGTGGTAGTTTGTTTCACGGTGGTCGCGCGCACTGTCCAGCACGGGGACGAGGTCGCGCGCAGCAGTTGATGAGGTGTTAACGTTTTGCTCGATGCGCTGGCGGATGTAGTCGGACGAGACGAGGTTTGCGGAGAGGTAGCGACGGCGGTTCTGGAAGCTCTTGACTGGAGTCAGGTCAGCATTGTCTCCCAAGAAGATGGGCTTGAGACATACTTTCGTTTTTGATTTTGGCGATTTCGGTCTCCAGACGAGAGAGAGACCCGTCCACGCTGGAAATCGACTGGCTGTCCATTGTGTGCGGTGGATATGGAATCCAGGTGCTTGTGGTTGTCAGTGAGTTTGTCGTTGTTTTGTTTTGCCTGCCCGATCCGGTAAGCGGGTTATCACAGAATCACGTGATGTATAGGTATTAAACGTAATTACAATACACATATCAAATGGCCATTCTACCACTATTAGAAATCAACATCGTGGCCAACCCCAAGCCCATCTTAGCACCAACCTGCCGCAATGCCTCTCGACAAATCCGTATCTGATCTGGGCTCGTAAAGGGGCTGTTATTCACCAGCCACAGCGGCCCCATCAGCATGTATGCTTCTCCAGCTCGTCCACTAACCAACAATTGATTCCCCTCTTCATCCTGCTTGTCCTCCCCAAACCCCAGCTGCACAAGTGTACACAGCTTAGCCAATAGGTACTCAATCCGTCTAGGAAATGACGCTGCCTGTTCTATCAGCCGTTGGTGATTCGGGTCGGATGCACTAAAAAGCAACATGTACAGCAACGGCGACTCGGTGATACGTTTCGTACACTCTTCTAGCCTACTATAAAAGAAAATCTCAGCACAGTAAAACTGTGCCACATAGCCTGGAGTCCATGAACCCCTGGGATTGATTTCGAAAATGTCATCATCAGTCCCACACCCGCTGGAGGGTTTGTCACTGGTTACAAGCCTCCAGCTGTCGGGGAGAGTGCTGTACCAGATACTGATTTCGTCGATTATGTCGAACGCAAAATTAAAGAGGGCGTGGAGTTGGCTCGGGTCGAGAGATGACGGAGGGATAACAGATATGGGAGTTTCGATAAGAGGTTTAGTGACGGACAAAAAGAAAGCGACTTTACTGCTGACGCGCACAGCTCGGTGCCAGTGGCTGGACTCCGGGGCCAGAGTCAAGAGGTCAGCCAGGCCAGCGCATTGGTATTCGCCCGTGATGAGGGACTGGGTCATCTGTGGGTATTGGTTAGTGACAGTGTCAGAAACCACAACTATAAACAGGAAATGCAATGCTGACCACATGAGAAACTCCCCAACTAAACAATGACAAGCTGCAGTTGGTACTCAAATTTCGACGACCACGCAACTGCATCAGATAACAGATGCCTGCTGTTTGTTGATTCACCAAGCCCTGCCTTTCTCCCGCGATATCCTACTAGAGTTAGTTGCGAATTTGAAAAGGACAAAGGAGCGTACTGACAATAAAAAGACTCAGTAACAACACTGCAGCAAACGTGCGATCACTGCATGCTTCTGTTTCCGACTTCAGTGCCGCATTAATCGACTCCAGCGCGACTCCGTAGCTCTTTCTCGCATCAACATAGATGGATTTTTCACGTAGCCGGTTGTAAAACGCCAAATTGGCCACGGCGTCAAGAGCAGGGTTCAAGGGATCATTTGTATTTTCCGTTAAATTAGAGGTGTTATTGGTATGCAACATATCAGAAAGAAAATCGAGGAATCCCACGGCGCCGTCGGATCCAGCCGAGATACGGTATTGCTTTACGAAAAAGCACAGGGCCTGGTCTTTCCAGGGCGTGGGGGATATGCGGAGTGTGGACAGGCCTGGTTGTGATTGTGATTGGGATTGCTGCCGTAGTTGTGGTTGTGACTGTGGTGCTGATATCTTAGGTGTCTTTGGCTTCTGCACACGAAACATGTATGTGTCTGCATAGCCCGGACAGGGCCTGCCATAGACAGCGCATCGACGACACGCTGGACGCGCTTCGTCACACTGTATATTCCTCGCTTCTCAGCGACAAATTCAAGAATCCATGCCATGTGGCAGACGGGTGGATCACCTTAATTTTCCTCTGCTTACAGAGAAAACAACCTCGGCTCCGTCCGCCAGGAAAGACCATCGTGATCCTATGTGTGGACAGGTTTGCTTTGGTCGAAATGCTTCTAGAAATAAATCGGATTGTTGGACATGGCTATTTTAAACATTTGATCGTTGTTTTAAAGATCCACTGGCTTCCCCGCTTCCGTCATCGTCGACCCAATCACGATATGGGATTTGTAGCATTTACGATCGGTAGTTCAGTTCCACATCTGGAAGAA
Source organism: Talaromyces sp. DC2 (assembly GCA_039119965.1). Taxonomy (NCBI): domain Eukaryota; kingdom Fungi; phylum Ascomycota; class Eurotiomycetes; order Eurotiales; family Trichocomaceae; genus Talaromyces; species Talaromyces sp. DC2. Next base: position 242,693 of record JBCLNQ010000015.1, on the reverse strand, counting down.
CAAGACCGTACGTGTACATTGTACAGTACGTATTTAATTACTTTACAAATCTTGAGATAGTCAACCTCGTTCGTTTGAAGTAATCCCTTACAATTCAGGTTAGGGTTACGTCGGAACCGACCCGTTAACAACACTTGTATTGCATTCTACCACCCGTTAGCAAGATCCAATGTAAAAAAACATGCAACATTCACGCATTAGCCCTGTCCCAGCCCACGCACTTCCAACAATTAAAAAGCCCCTCCGGGCTGTACTTGATTTTAATTCCTAGCAGACTTTGATGTTTCGCTTTGTGGTACTCTGCTCCAAACTGACCAGCACCCATAATCGTGAGTATGCGCTTCAGAGTAGATTTGCAAGGTTTGGGGGCTGTTGAACGAGTCTAACGCGCGGATCTCAAGTGATAGGCGGTGACCGTCGACACAGAGCCTTTCATAATTAGATTTGGAAAAATGCATATACTTTCGCTACAACAGAAACAGGTATGGAAGGATAAACTGCCTCAAGTTTAATTGGTGTAGCTATACTATAGCTAATAATCTATCGATAGCAAACTGGAATTGATAATGATGATCATGAACGACAGGATAAGATGGCATGTTAAGAATAAACAAACACAAAGGAGAATCAAACGTCACGTATAATAGAGGCCATCACATCTCTGGGGTTACTTCAGTCCTCGCAAAGATCAACTACCGGTTTGTTGACTTCTGCCTCTAGATTCTTACTAACAAATTCTTAGGATCTCCTTTTATATAATGTTAAGTATCATCATAAAGACCTCTTTGTTATTGTAATTGACTGGCGAAAGCGGCTAGTCGGAAAGTATTTTTGGAGAGATTTCGACGAGATTCCAGGAGAAATGCAGGCTTTCGTCGAGACTGGATCGAATTGCAGCAGTTTGCAGTTGATCTCCAGGGATATACATCAATATAAGGTCTCAAAGTTGACTAATGTTTACAAATATTGTGAGTATATCCCGGAAACGAGTTTAAGGTATAGAACACTATCTCGCGCATTCCGGGATCCAAAAAATTCAAAGGCAGATTTTTCATAGACGCATAAGGTAGTTATGATGTGTGAAAGGGAACAAGAAAGGGTTCGATGTTAAGGAAGTGTTACAGAAAATTAGCGCCAATGCTATAGCCTCACTTCGAGAAATGAGCTTTTCACCCCGCTGTTTGATTAATTACGCTATACTTCATTTTTCATCAACCAACCAGCGACACTACATTGACCTCATTATGAAGAGGCTCCGGAGCTATTAGGTGGAGCTGTTCAATTCCTGCTTACAAACTCCTCGTCTGATTGTAATAGTTTCCATCTTGTCACCAGACAACTGGCATCCCGGCTAAAGAAAGGCACCGTCGACAAAAGCGATTCCGTTCATCAAAGACAAATGAGATCATACCAAGACAGCTAGGACGCTGGAGACGAACATTCTGATGATAGAGTGTAAAGGCAGAATTACGCTGAAGAAGATAAGTAGCATCCGAAAATAATACGAGTTTCAAACAAATGACATAAATACCAGTCGTACCCATGTCTCAGTCAACCTTCCTTTTCCTCTCAGTATATTGACGTTAAAATGATCCAACAGCGTGTCAATGACGCAAAAACGCACACAACCGACGTAGGCCTAGTTGACACAGACTCCATTGCGTTCAATAGTGCCAGGAGGACAAGACATGCCCTGGTAGGAAAAGGGCTCTGTGACGGGATCGATAGAGGCATATTTGTTTCCGTCAAAGACATGGCCGGGTGGGCAGCTCGTGGAGCCATGGTTACAAGCAAGCTCGACACACTTTTTGCCGTCGAAAAATTTAGCACCAAGACAGATAATGTCATTAGGATGAACACAGTCCTCTCCATCAAAGACAAGGCCTGGTGGGCAGCTCGTGGAGTCACGGTACTACCAAGCTCGACACACTTTTCGCCGTCGAAAAATCGAGTGCCTAAGCAGATAATTGGCTCGTCACCTGGGGGCGGGAGGTTGAATTCATTGGCAATGCAGGTTCTTCCATTGAATACCGTGCCCGGTGGACAATTTCCCGGACGAGGTCGATCCACTACACAGGTTCCACGGCCGTAGATCATGCCAGGGGGTCAATCTTTCACATGCGGACTGGGGCCACTCATGACACAGCTTACACCTTGAAGATAGTGCCAGGAGGGCAGCTGTCCCCTGGAGGCCGGGGGATCAAAACACATTCCCCGCCATGGAAGATTGCTCCGGGAGGGCAATTGTTCCCCGCGTGACCTATGACACAGCTCTTCCCGTCAAAGGTTGTCCCAGGAGGGCAAGCGGGCGGTGAGTAATGAACGCAGATAGCCTGCTTCAGTTCAAACTCAGGAGGACATGTAGGCCTAACGACAGAGCGGCAGGTGCTGCCAATGAAAGAAAAACCAGGCGGGCATGCGGGTATGAGAGCTGAAGCCGACGGTATGGCAATGATGGCAAGAATGGTCACCCACTTCAAAGCATAGTTACGGGAGTATTCGAGGGGCTGAAAAAATATTGGTCTGAGCAGATTTGTTTGACCGGTTACACTTTGAAGCCAGCGAGATAGGTCCTTTTATATGGAATTTTTGCATGCATCTTCACTGACAATTCGCACCCTTGACTTGCCTTGTACCAGATATGCATACTCATCAAATTACAGAGTAACATGTGATGTAGTTGTGCGAAATGGTCGCCTCTGGACCTGTAATATTGCATATAAAGAGATTCTGAGTAAGGAATGGCAGATGCAGCCACACAGTTCCTTGCTATGGACCTTGGCTGGCTGAGTTAAGCGGTGAACAGAGCAGGCTTTGTTTTCCTGTTTCTGTGGATCTCTTGTACTGTATTGACATGCGCCTTGACATCCCTTTCGTTTCACAACAGCACGATCTCGGCTCACACGGGCCGTTCCGTCTGGAAGTCAAGGAGCCGCAATGGGTCTCGCATGCGCTTTTTTTGGTCGGCTATTGACACCTTGCAGTGGGTGATCGGCATGCGTGATTAAGGTTATGATCACCACAAGGATTGTTGTACAACATCAACCTTACCGATCTTGGGGATCTGCTCGGTACTTGTTCGAGCAGTTCCACATCAACCCCACAAGGAGCACTCATTGCATAACCTTACGTAGCAATCATGGGACCGGGTTTACCTAAGTGAGACAAACCTCTGTCTCCTGTATGGAAGGCGAACCTAGGTAGGTGGATTGATGTATTTTGGAAAACCTACACACACATGGCAGTAGAGGGGAGCTAGTGGAACCAGTGCCAGGAAAACTTCATATGATAGGTTATAGTTCCGGGTACCCAAATTCCTGATACCCGTGGACATGACTTTATCAAAGTCTAATTATAGGGCAAACCCTACAATGGCAAAGTGCAAAGGTACACATAGCGTTTTACTTGAAATTTGGTTCATTTTGAATTACAATTCCGATTTGCTATTATTTGTCAGGCGACAGGACAGCTACCATGATGGACCGACTACGCGAGCAGAACACATGTGAGTGGCGATCTGTCAGACCAGGGAAAAGAGCGAAAGGTTCTGCAAGAAAGATCGGATGCAAACCAGCTTAAAACCATGAATTAATGACTGTGCTTGTTAAGAGAGAGACAAGATAGAAAGAGGAAGCGGGAAATCGTACACATTGCAAGCGATATTGAACTGCTTTCGGGACCTTGGACGCGTGGAGCTTGGGAATGTCGCCATGCAGCAGCCCCTTAAGCCGTAATCAGAGGTGTAACGGTGGGCAGACATGCATATCGAAACATGCTGGCTTAGCGGCAGCGCTGCAGATCTTCCTGTCAAAGGCTGCCCCCGGCGGGCAGATTGGCTGTTGGTTTACTACGCAAGTGCCCTTGTCTAAAATACTGCCAGGTGGACAAGAGGGCTTGTCAACGGACACGCACTTTGGAGGGCAAGAGGGGGGGTTCAGTCGACACACACATGTGCCTATTGAAACTTGTGCTAATCGGGCATGTGGGCTTCTCCTGATTCACGCACTGCGAGCCGTCAAAGGTGGTATCTGGGGGACAAACAGGGTCAGCAGTCGCAACACACCGAGAGCCATCAAATGCGGACGCTGGCGAACGAGCGGGTGGGCCTCCAATCACGCAAGTGTGTCCATTGAAGGTCGTTCCCACATGACAGGTAGGGTCTGCAGTCGCGGCGCAGCTGGTGCCATCGAAGACGGTGTCAGGAGGACAAGACGGAGGATCCTTGTGCAAGCAAGAGCGGCCTTCAAACGTGGTTCCAGGTGGGCACTGAGGGTTGTCGGTTGACACGCAATTTGACTATCAAAAGTATAGCCTGTTGGACACGAAGGGCGGCCACTATGCACGCAGTCCTTGCCATCAAAGGTCATTGACGGTGGGTATGAGGGCAGATGGGGCGTGACGCAGTCTTGACCATGGAGGGGTGATCCCGGGGGCATAACGGCGAGTTTACTTGTAGTGGTTTATGCGACTATCTACCTTCGCCGTGTTAACGCAAATCAAGTTAGCATGGCCGGTAGAACTTTTTTCGGTCATTGTCTTGTTGGTGTCGTTGTGTACGCAAATTGTTTTATGAATATTATCACCTCATCACCCCCGGAAAACTCATCAATTCAGCAGAGTGCGATATGGTCTTGCAAGTTAATGGCAAATCTCAGTTTGCCTTTACGGTATACCACACAGTAATAGATAGTCAACTATCATTAATAAAGAACTTGAATTTTGTAAGTTCATCGAATAAATGCTTCATTTGATAATCTTGAACGAAATGTCTGCGAATAAAGCTCCTAGCTTTGTATTCCTTGGTTGTCTCCTCTTATGTCTCGTCGTAGCGCCCCTCAGAATCGGATCCAGTCCAATATAAATTCAATATAAGTTAAGGGCATGATCTTGATGTTCTCCTTTAACTAGGCAAGATTAGGTGCCATGAGGACTGCCATGTAATGTTATTGAACCCCCTAGACGTTAACGCCGACAAAGGCCGTAATAGTCGTATTTAGAGCACTAAGGACGGTGGTCTGGGCAGTCTGTAACGCTTGAGCCTGACCGAGAGGCGCGAGGGCGATCAGTTGGTTCGAAAATGCAAGGAGCCGAATGTTTAGGATCTGGAGACTGGCAAGAACAAAAGGTAGTCGGCCAATGATGTTAAAATCGGTAACTTTTAAATCGAGAGCGGCGAGTATACCGGTAGCAGCGGTTACAACAGGTCCTATAGCGGTGACAACGTCGAGAGTATCGAGTAAAGAAAGAGTGCCTTCTTGCCGAGCAAGGGTAGTCGCGGTGTCCAATATTGTGTTAAGACTGTCAACATCGGCGTCTAGTTTAATTGATCCATCGACGCCACTTCCAGGAAATGCATCGACATCTGCAGAAATCGTGTTAAGTTGAGGAACGATTTGGTTGTTGATGCTATTAACAAGTGGAGTAGCATCACGGCGAAGGATAGAAGCAGCAGCAGCAGTTGCAGCTAGCAAGACAATTTTCATAATAGCCACCATGATTGGTAATACGAAAGACGTATGGATATAAAGTATGATAGGAAAAATAGTCACGTTGCTTCAGTAAGGTGCCCTTAAACCAGTGTTTGGCTTAAAGGAGGGATTAAGCTTCTTTATATTCCGTAGAGAAAGGCTTGGAATCCCTATCACAAGCCCGTAAGGATCTTTTCCCTAAGCCAAGACACGGCTAATGACGTGTCTGAATTATGCTCTGGATTTTACTGAGACATGATTCGGATCTACACTACTATTTAGTAGTAGTGGAATTTATTGGTCTGTGATAGATAGCATCTATACCATTGCTAGTATGCGGGTTGCGCTCTAAGAAGTAGTATGGTACTGATTTCTTACAAACTATTGAACTTTATTTCCCATAGACCTCTGGATCTCTAGATCCAGTAATATGTGCCTTTTTAAGATCATATCTCAGACCGCACGGTCTAATGAAACCTTAAATTTTTAAGTTCGGCAACTAAACAAAATAATTGCTTTTAGAGGTCCTAGCGGGATATAGGAAGCAGGAAGATTCTTAGAATCGAACTTTATTTTACAAAGTTGAAAGTCAAGAATTATCACTAGTAGCAGTATCCTACATATATGGCTATAGACATATACACATGTACCCGACTTGTATTGCGAATGACGCCTTTGGAAGTATCTTATTGGTATCCCCTAAGGCACTACATGGGACCTCTTCCGAGTTTGGCAGGCAGGGTAGCAATGGGGATACAGAGTAGATCTTTATGTGTTTACTAGTAGCCAGTGGCTGGCTCAAATACTGGTGAGAAAGCAACCTAAGATCATATAACATGACTCGTAATCCGTAAAAGTCCAGCACTAATTGTGTTCAGGCAGGGCAGGCAGGCACCAGGCGGTGTGGACGAGCCACTCCTGCTCCTAACGAGCAAACTAGCAAACTAGCAACTGAGGCGACAGTTTAGGCGCTGCTAGCGGAATGGGGGCAGGTGCACTGGGACAAGCGGCAATGCACAGGCCCGCTAGCCGCCAACCCGACTGTCGACATGGGATCTGGCAAGCGTTCAGGAGGTAGAGCCTGGTCAATCTGTTACGGACTTCGTCTGTTCTGTCCTCCTGCGCGCCCTGTATCTGGTTGAATATAACATATACTCCGAAATATAATCATCTTTTTACTATGACAATCTACTGCTAACACCTATTGCTCCTGTCTCTATCCTCGTCCAATATACACCGCCGTTTTCTGTTCTCTGTTCTCTTTTTTTTTGGCCTTTTTTTTTCCGGCGGAGCAGAGCCGTGGCCGGTTCCCAGGACCCAGAGCCATATCCAAGCTTGCGGTATTGGGATCTGCAGTACCGATGGATCCACTATACGTGGCCTTGTGGACCCATCGTTCATCATGGGAATATTAAAGCATGGAAAGGGTCTTCCGTTCAATAGGCAAAGAAGCAACCCAGCACAGCGTACATACATGACAGCAGTTCTCTAACCGGGCCCTTTGTGAATATGGGTGTTAAGCATATATAATTCAAGTAGATTAAGACCAATAAATTCAGCACCCAGAAACCTATTTGTTGTGTATAATTCTAAAATCCTGATTTGTATTAACTAGGTAAATGTTTCATTCAATCTACTCTACCTGTGCCGCTAAATTGCTCGTGGAATGCCTGCTAGATAGTTCCTCAGTGCCCACCCGAGATGCACGTAGATCTCTCAAAGGCAATGCGTTGTGTTCGGGATCAAGATAGGATTGATTCCTCCTTGTCTTTATTTATAAATACTTCATCTACTGACATCGAACTCACCCGTACATCATTCGGGAAAACAGATTTCATGATAACAACTGTAGGTGTTATGTTGCTGATCTCCTAGCATAGCGTCCTTTCAAGTGGCTAAATTCTATTGCGGCCAGCGCTTCCAACTTCTACCAACCCACGCCAAGATGGGGTTATATTGTTTCGCATCTTAAAGCTCCCATACAGTGAACCAATATGCAGGATATTTCAATTCTTTTTGTCCAATATGCCGTTTCCCCTCCGACCAAATTCCCAGTTTGAGCCGCGAGAAGGTGATGATGATCTAAAGTTTGTCGATCTGTATAAACCTCACCGCGGGATACGCGATGAAGCCTCCACGGCGTTGGATTGGTTCTTCAGAGCTACATATCTGGAATTGTTAATGAGTACATAGTACTGTAAATGATCTAAGCGGACGCGGATTGATTGAAGTTGATCTGCATTTAGAGTGAATTTATGCCATTGTCCAGGATGCATTGTTTATATTTCGTTGTGTTTTGTTATATTTTGCAACTTTTTGTTGCGTTTTGTTGCGTTTTGTCGGTTCCTTTTCTTTTTTCTTTTTTCTGTCTTTTCTGTCACCTTCCTTATTCGTCAGTTGTCCAAATGTATCCCTGAATAATTCATATGAGAAGGGATAAAAAACGGAATTTTCTAGAAGCCGCCTTGGTGCCCAACAAAGTTGCTTCATTTCATAGCACATTTTATCCTAGATCTTAATATACCATATTTTACCTCCGTATTCTTATTCTTCTATAGTTTCCTGTATTTTCATGCCAATATATATTAGGTATCCAGTGTAACCGTAACGGGCCTCAGCACGCAAGATAAATAATTACATTTCGGGCTTCCGCTTATACCACATAGACTAGATTACTTGCTCCCATCGCCACACAGTCAGGGCAATGTCTAACCTTTCTGTTGGACAGCGGGAGCAAAGACTTGATTATCCACTGTGTTAGTTGCCGATCATCGTCACTGCACACTTTATTGACGGCAATAAACAAGCCACCAATCAGGACTTGATATTCTGGAATATTTTAGACAAGTAGTTTGGGATTTCTCCGCACCTCCATTGGCTTGTGGTGTCATATCTATGCAGTTCCCGTAATCGCACATGGTGTGCGCGAACATGTTATACGCATATAGTCGTGATGTTGTTCTGCCACCTGCAGGCTAGTTCACACGGCTGCTGCAATAACGAATCGTATTTCCACTATTTACGTATCATGGAACGGATTTTACATGACGTCAGTGCTGCCGAACCAGCTCCGCCACGGTGTTGATCGACGCAAGTTAGTAAAATTACGCCCGTATTTTATAGAAAAACATAAGGTACTATAATGCGCCAACTATCGTTCCTACAGCTTTGCAATATAAGTAATAATGTGAAATATACAAACTAAAATTGTTAGCAAAATCGTCAATTTGAAAATCAAGGGTGTTATAATATTGTAGTATCATATACTTCCTATTAGCTAGATTGTCTGTCAATATAATCAACACGTAAGTGTAATGCTTTCAGCTCACTACTATGTTTATCTACGATATATCTAGCCACTGTGGTTGATTGTAAGTCCTATTATCGAGAATAATATTCTCTTATCTAAAATTTGGGCAAGAAATATCCCTAGCGTGGCTACTATGCTTTGATATACGAACTGTGTAACAAATCATGAAAATGCCTCATGTAAATCGAACCCAAGATAGGACCTATGGTACTGAGATTGACAAGCCAGTATATCCTATAGATATTGTTTTAAATAATGTATCATAGTAATAGCTTGAAAGAGGCTAGCTGACACTGCAGCGCTTTGACGTATATCGTGCGGGACTAAGCTGCTAGGTAGCGTCAATACAGGGCCTTCTGATGTTCTTTCCCTAACCGGTTTGTGTTGTAGCTGAGGAATAGAGAGGAAGAGGGGAATAATAAATAACATGGCAATGTCAATCTATTCTTGAAATCTCCAATCATGGCTCGCTTAATATGATATCTATTGTGTACACGAATTCAATGTCCTCCTAGGAACATCGCAAGTGGTCCAATCTGTATGAAGACCGTGAGCACACCTTGACAGCTCTTTGCACTAGCTTGACTCATGATCTTGTTCATGTTCATGCACAATGTTCCTCGGACCCACCCTCTCCCCACTCCGGATTGCCTATTTAAATAAGCTCCGCATAAAACGAGGCGATCGCGGACCGACCCTTTGCATTATTAGGCGGGAGGCTTGCGGTATGGAGATCTGCAGTACCAATCGATCCTCTATACGTGGCATTGTGGACCCACCGTTCATCATGGGAATCGAAAGAAAATAGTGCAGCTGTACATTGAAAATGTGGCCAGGAATGAGACACATGCTGGGGCAAATCGGCAAACATTACAGTGCAATCGCATGTTTAGGAGAGCAAAATATGGGACGACTCCAGCCACAAAAGTTGCGAATAACATGACAGGTACTTTTTCGAGATCATTGCAGGATGGTTGATGGTCGGTACTGGAGAAGGAATTCCATCCGCTACTAGGGCTATAAGACGACTTCTAAGTGGCTCTCCAGGTTGCGTCAGTGCTGACAATGATGCATTATTCTGTAAATCATATTTTGAACATCATCGTCATTCAAGCACCATGCATACTGTGGTAGGTGATTAGCAGGGTAAGGTGACAGTCCCACAGCACTCTACCACAGTACATCTCGATGGATGAAGGTGGAGACTTGGAGAAGCTCACTTTCAATTCTAGGAGGCTGGGTATTTACGTATGCACTATGAACATGCAACAAAGTATCACACGGTATACACGTTGTATTCGAGTAGCCCTCTGGCTGGTTGAGATAACTATTATGCAGCTTTGGCCATAGGTTCTGCATGTATATGCAAGTTCAGATTGAGATTCCGCAGTCCAGACGGACCGCGCTTGGTGGCGAAAGTGCCTAAACCAGGGAGATCATCAGTGATTACGCTACTGTATTGGTTCGCCATTCCCGTTGCGGATCCTTTAAAGCACGGAAATAATCTTCCGTTCAATAGGCAAACAAGCAGCCCAGTACAGCGTACATACATGACAGCAGTTCTCGTAACCGGCCCTACATAATGTTCCGGAACCGTGCGTAGCAGAGCCCCGACCTCAACGATAAATACTCCCTCAACGATACTACAATTCAATACCCTGAAACGAATGAAGTGAGAGAAAGGGAACCAGTAGACAAGCCTGCCAGTGTGCTCCACAAACCACTACCCAGCCTATTCTTTACGCACAGCTCCTATTGGCTGTCATCTCATATTTTACTAGCTTTTTGGAGCTAGTACTCCGTATTTTCGTTTAGTTTGCCTTTGAGTAGTGTTGGTTTTTTGTTTTTGTTTTTATCACAATGCATATTTTAGCATTGCGGTGGTTTACGCTTTGAATGATGTCCCAAGTTTACAAGATACAGACTAAATAACAAGGTATCGATTTGGAAAATAGTATTAGGTCGACCGTGGTCTTGGCAAATACGTGGGGCGATACATATAACTGAATGATCTCTCCCATACCTGTCGGTTTATTAGCCAACAGAAACTACCCTGTCGTCCAGGCCTTTTAATCCAATTATCTGTCGACTGGGAATTTCTACTGCCTCGAACAGAATATGAAGCCATCTTTGCTGGTTTATGCCCTCGTCTTTAGCGTCGCGTCAGCTTCATGGTGCGGCTGTGATGGTACACAGGAATGTCTATATACTATGGACTGCGACGTGAGTACTGTCCATGGATGCTGCCAAGATACATGATCACGTCATGAATGAAGCTAACAGAAATAGAACAATATCGGTTGTATTTGTAAGAATGGGTATTGTATCAAAGGTCCTCGTGTTAGTACTGAACTGGACAAAGAGCAGGCGTCTGCTAACATGAAAGATTACATGCTGACGGATACGTGAAACGAGTAGTGCGTTGATTTATAATGGGCTTAACCCTGCCCTCACGCTCTCCCCAGCAAATAAGTACAGGCCTCGAGTGTTGGGTCATTGCAGAGACTTAGATTCAACATCTAAGTGGTATGGACTTCTGTGGAAATGCTCTCTGAGGAATACAAGTCTGAACGATGTATTTGCGGCATTCTGGTTCTTTGATGTAGCTACACTAGATACGAGGGTGTCTAATCTACGTTGGCTCTGGCAAATTTACCAGCAGCACTCACTTTTTTATTCCTGTGCGTAGGGCTGGATATGAATATCGAATATTCGTGCGACAGTCATAAGTTGCTTACGAATAAATGAGTAAACTAACTAGTTGTCGACCTCACCGTATCTCTGTATTCCGAATACTTCATTTTTAAGCGTTCATTTATGTAATGAATAACTAAGTTGTACATGTACATGCACCTAAAGCGTATATTTCAGTTAGCCACTGCTGGGAGTCGCATTCACCATTGAAAACGGATTCTACTGGTTTTACTCAGCCTTTAATGATGAGACCTGGAGATCATCCAGTATACTGGCATCATTTGCACACGTACAGCGATGGACGCCTTGCTCATTTACTGGTTCTCATTGCACATTCTCCGATTTTGAGGTTTTGCTGGCTGATTCCACCTACAAGACTAATCAGCTCGGCATGCTACTCTTCAATATGATTATTGTAACAGCATTCAACGAATCCTACTTTGTTGTATTTTTGCTGTTTTGATGCCAAGGGTACGGAGACCTTTCAATGGTTCCTAGAGAAAGTTCACTTGTTCACTTGTATAATGAGATAGGAATGAGGTATCCCACAGCACTCATTTCACACTGAGATATCGGACCATGATGAATTCTTAGGTCGTGCCGAGGGTTGCATCTAAGTAGCGCTGAAAGAGGAATATGCAACCGTTGACGAAAACAGACTGCGTAACGCAGGCAGTGGCAATCGGCGACGAGTTAAAAAATCGCATGCAGCGGATCTTGACAGTTGGAACAAAATTTCGGGCTCATGTTGGTATAATACCCTCGTGCAGGTATTGCTTCTGAGGGATTGAGGTGGCACAAACCCCGGAAGCACCCACAGCCAGGGAGAATTTCAGAGAGAATTGAAGATCAGGTGGCAAAGTTGAGATCCTTGTTTCGTGCTGAGGAGTTTGATCAGGTATTTCAGCCGTTCGCTGTTCAGCCAAAGGTGCGTAAACACATTTTCACACACAATTATCCACTTCATGTGAACCTTGCCAGAAGTTCTCGATGCAACACGCTGCATCGTATCCACCAACTATCAACAAACAGAAATCGTGATTGACAAACACCCCAGTAGGATTTCCATGTATGCATATCTCCAACACCATCCTCCTAGTATGTAGATGGCTACGTCAGAGGCGCGGATCTTGGGTGGGTTCGTCACATCGGCTGGTACTTCATCGCATACTCAACTTTCCAACAAATAACATATCCAACTATTTTAATGTGTCTGACTCAATTAAGATCGACTTGTCTATGTATGAAGGATAGAGCAAAAGTGACAAGTCATAAGTGGTGCCCCGCCTTTTTGCATGCTTTCCTATTTTCGACGACATGCAGCTCAGCTATGGTGGAAAAGTGCCTTTTCAACTTCTGTAGTCAGCATAACCCCTCTTCGCACCAGACTATCATTGCTTGAACCTAGTCAAAAGTACGAAAATGATGGTTGGAGAGCAGAAATATAAAAGAATGCTTTTCGCACCTCACCTGGAAATATCCATATCGACTGTCTCGAAAAGATCACCGACATCAAGTCTGTACAAAGAATTACTGCTATCTACTTCTTTATTATATTGGCGACATGAAGATTGATACACTGGAGAATGCTATTGCATCTTCGGATGATGGCAAGATTCTCAAATCGCCATGGCATGAGAGCGAGCCCAACCGCCCTAGTAAATCTGTTGAAGAAGCATGGAAGGAGCAGTGCGCCCTGATCAGCGCCCTTTCTGACGAGCCTCCACCCGAAGAGAGCTCAGAGGAGGGAAAACGCGCTGCAAAGCTGGAAAACAAGGAGCTGATCCAAAAGGTTGACGAAATGGAAAGTGACGGTTATTTGGGAAAAGTCCTCGATTACCTCGCAGCATCACATGATGGTAAGACGGCCTTCAATAGAGTGATAATCCATAACAGCTAATTTTCATGTCCATAGCCACTTCCAAACAGCCTGTTGACCCAAAAGTCATTGTGCGGGTCGCTCAGCTGCTTTGCATCATGGACGAAAGCGTCTACATGAGGTTTTTCGTCTCCGTGCCCACTGGAAGCTTTGGAGTTTGAAACCGCTAACAACCCTGCTTCTGTTAGGGACTTTGAAGCCGAAAAGAGAGTCCAAGACAAAATGAAGATGTTTAAAAGAGACATCAATTCCGCCTTGGACAATTCTAAGAGATTGAGTGAGTCGACAGTGGAAGCAATTGAAGGTGTATTTAAGGAGATGGATCGAGTCACCAAGAAAATCAACGAAGTGGTCAGTCTGGAAAAAAGTTGATCGCTTCAGGTATTGTACCCCTAACACGGTATCAGGCAGCGAGAATGGGGCTCAAATACGTGCCGCTATGCAGTGAGGTCAAAAAATCTTTGCACATAGTATAGACATTAACCCAGGGTTGACTAGACTTTTCTTCCTACGGAAGACTCTTCTGCAACGGCCCATACTGTGGTGCTTTCTATAGGGAACCTCAGAATGCGGACAACGGGTTCATCGTTGTTGCGTTCAAGGTAATGGCATATTGCGGCAGGCAATAACAACCGAGCTAACTGGGATCCAGGGAACCGGGACTTTTGGTGAGTGGCTCACCGATTTGACATTCAATCTGAGCCCTGCCAAAGACAACAGTCCTTTAAGGGGCAATTGCCACTCAGGATTCTTCAAGGGCATTTTCTCAGAGTTCCCGAGTGAGCTCTCGGCAGATGCGAAAGTTGGCAAAGCTATACCATTCCGTACGGCCCATGCTCAGCATCCTCCCATAGTATACTGGGGCAAGCGCTAACTGATGACTCAGAGCTGTTGAAAAATCAGCTTTGGCGGCTTGCTGGACAAATGACGAGAAACAAAGCTGACCGGCGAGTACCGGTCTGGATCACCGTAAGTACTGTTCTCTTTTTCCTACTCTCGACGAATTTGACAACCATCTTACGTTTCTTATACAGGGGCATTCCCTTGGTGGAGCATATGCCACACACTGTTGGCAGGGCCTCCCAGCAACCTCTCGGGTCAACCCCCATGATAAGAACAGGACTATTCGTGATCTATTCACGTTCGGCAGTCCGAGAGTCGGCGATCAAGACTATGCACGCTATCCCAATGATATTAAAACTTTTCAGAGATCATGGCGATTTGTCAACGAGAACGATATCGTCACGAAACTTCCACTCGGGCGCTATTGTCATCTTGACAGGAAAGTGAAAATCTCGCCCCAAAAAATCTTATTGAGGGAGAACAAACTCGATTCCCCTGAAGGATTTATAACGAAGCCCATGGGCCACCTTCTTGGTGTCACGGCCCATGGTAAGTTGATTACTTCTGTCAGCTTTTTATTGGAGTTGCTGACCGTGTGTTGTAGGTCTGGGGTCGTATTGGGAGTCGTTAAGAAAGGCTAAGAATGTGGAACCACGCAATTGGCAGGAGGAGGGCCAAATTGACAAGATTCCGCCAACTCACGACTCCCTTGCCACTTGGTCTCTCGAAGATCATCACCCGCAAGAATACGTTCACTCCAAAAGCCACAGGGACCATTGGCTACAGGATCCCGAGTCAGTGGGTGAACACGATAGACGTGAAGCTGCTGACCGGGATGATTACATTGATGGTGGCAAATATCGCTGTAAGACGCTGTGGATCACCTGCTCCCCACACTTACACTCTAACGTATCCATTTGATTTAATAGCCGTCGTCAAAATCCAGAGCATGTTTCCCGCCAGAGATGGTTCAGACCCGGTTTGGACTATGGGCACAGGGTGGTTAATTCGTGAAGATCTGGTGGTGACAGCAGGCCACAATGTCTTCAGCAACACTTACGGCGGGCAAGCGGAACGAATCAAGTGCTGGATCGGGTATAGAGGTCGAGATTCCGCAAACAAGCCATATGTCCAACACCGAAACGCTTTGAATATTGTCACTACACAATCCTGGTATAAGCGAATTGCTGATCGCCGACGCGATGTGGCCTTGATACAGGTGTCTGCTCCATTTGATGGGAATTTGAAACTGTTTCGTTTCAGGAATACTGCTACGAAATTAAATAACGAGCCATTGACAATTGTGGGGTACCCTGGTGACAAGCATATCAAGGACAAGTACGACGACGACGA
This sequence comes from Talaromyces sp. DC2, assembly GCA_039119965.1. Lineage (NCBI taxonomy): Eukaryota > Fungi > Ascomycota > Eurotiomycetes > Eurotiales > Trichocomaceae > Talaromyces > Talaromyces sp. DC2. Next base: position 227,146 of record JBCLNQ010000015.1, on the reverse strand, counting down.
CTACGGCGCCGAGATGTATTTTGGCAAGAAAACGACCTCATTCGACCTTGAAAAGACAAATGGCATGATTGAGTACAGGATTGATACGTATGGCGGTGAGCATTTGCCTTGGGCCATTTAGAAAGTCCATCATTCGAGACGCAACTTGCCAGCTAATGAGCTTTGTTTATAAGGGAATCTGGGGCGCCTATCCTCTTAGGGGCGGAAGAAGGGTTGGTAGGTATCGGAACCCATTGCTATGGCGCCGGCGGTGATAATCCCCTGAACTCTGGCAATGCCATTGGAGGAAGGTATGGCAATCACTACGAAGAGTTCCGGAAGTGTTTGGACGGAACCAACCCAAAACATCCGACGCCCATAGGAACATTCGAACCCAAGTTCAAGGTCGTGGGCAACGGAGCTGTTCCTGGCGAGGACAACGGAGATGTTTCTGGCGAGGGTGAGGAATCGTTCTGGGATATCTTCAAAACAATCGCCAAGGTTGCGCTACCGGCGGCAGGAGGCATTCTGGGCCCAGTAGGAGGTCTGTTCGGTACAGTCGCGGGAGGCATCATCGGCTCGCTCGCTGAAGGTGCAAGGGATCCCGCCGCCGTGACAACCCCAAAGGCAGACGTACAAGAACGGTGTATCCAACGGGCCCAGCTGGCAGAAGCAGCTCTGCAATCCGTCATTAGACTCGGACGATCTGCCCAGTCGGACAAAGTGTTCTCCGAAATGAGGAAAATCTGGAGTGGAGTCATTTTAAGCAGAACCCAGAATTGGTCGATGTTATCAGTCCTGTTCTCACCGAGTATGGATTACTTATGGCCGTAGACCACTGGGAGAAGAAAATTGACCCTAATCCTGAAGCGAGAAGGCTACTCGACGACAAGGTCTCGCTGCAGCCGTCTGAGAGTATCAACCCAGTTCACCCTAAAGCGGCGTTTGTTAATGCCATCTATAAGGACGAGACAAGGCGGGTCGAAGGCATTCCAGAAAATGGTGAGGAGTCACTCTCGGAATGGCTCACACCCCTAATCAGGCAGGCCATTATCGTGGCAAAACCTGTCGCTACCAAAACCGCAAAATCCATCCTCGATATCCTCATAGGACGTATGAAAAAGGGCCCTGCCGAGTCGCTCCCCACCAGAGACGAGCAGAACAAATCGTTTCAAACCATTATTCACCGCGCCATCATGGCGGATTGTGCCCTACAAGCCATTGAAACGCTGAATGAGAAAGAACTCCAGGAGTTGACGCTAAGTCCGGCCAATGCTGGCAACGAGGAGGGTATCATTGACTCCATCAAGACGCGAGTACAAAAAATAGGCCCTGTTGCACTAAAATATGCCAAAATCACTATACGCAAGCATCTCCCAGTACTTCTTGGGGAGTTGGGAAAGAAACTCAATGCCAATATCGCAACTACAACGCTAATGTCACTTCCTGCATTCAACTTCCCTCGTGATGGCCCAATTCCCCGTTTGTCTGAAGAAGATGATAATCCCGATGCGCCCCCTGTGGAGCCGTGTCCTCCGGCATCTCCGACCACAGAGTAGAGGTGTGACGAAGATATTCTCAATACATTTCGGAAGCTGGCAAGGCCAGGCAGAACACCTGACACCTAGCGCCAGCAAACCCCCCTTTCGTCGCTAGCATTAATGTTTTCTTGATTAACATCGATTCATTCATTCACTCTGAGAGCCTAGATAGAGGTGATACCCTGCTGTCGTATGCGTGGGTAGTTCTCCTAATGTTACGCAATTGAGCCATACCTTTTTGTAGCGTTTGGTGCGCACGTAAGAATGCACATCTTCAGAACATGAGAGCGGAGGCTCGACTTAAGTTTACACCGTGTAATCGTCTGGCTTGTGGTCAGTTCTGATGATGTAAAGACAACGCTACGCAAGCGTAGTAGACGTAAAAGCTCACTGCTTAAATACTAAAATGTTAGTTGTTACAAAATTTTCGCGCTTTGTACTAATCATCTGCTGTGGTTGGACTCTATCCCGGTTTCTGACTGCCCGCGTTGAGAACCTAACCATAGTATTACCACGTTACCCCCATAAGGGCGCTTTCACTATCGAGAGATCCTCGGGCAGATCCATACTATGTAGTAGTAAATCTGATTACAAGACTAATCCAATCAGGAACAGCTTTAGGAAACAGCCTTAAATGTGGGGCGGAAGAGAAGGAGGTTTCAGACCTGTCTGTATCTCCTACACTCTTTGTCTCTATGCACTTGTCAGATCTTCCTAGCCCTCCAGCCCTGGTTCACATTTAGGAAGGATATAAGCGATATCCTGGTGCCCTGAAACTTTTTTTTCCGGGCGCATTAACTCGACAGGTGCAAAAGAGAACTTGATACTATACAAGTACCATTCTACAATGACTGGAATTATCTTCGAGCCTTATTTAATCATGCATTGAGTTACATATAGAAATTTAAAAATAACGTAAACCTTTGGGGATAAACATTTGCTTCCATCGTGCTGTATCCTGTACTATAATCAAAAATTATCACAAAACTCGACTTCCCAATCTGTACTGTATAGGCCGGCCTAGAGTAGAACTCCCGAGCCAAGTAACCCTTTCTCTTCCTTGGGATACTTATCTATGCAAGGCCAGCATAATTGTCATCAGGCTTGGAGCCCAACTTGACCCATTAGTAGATAGATGGCGAGATATAATATTGTGAGGCGTAGCGTGAAGATGCCCTTCAATATCTCGGACAATCTCTTTTTTCAAACGGCCACACAATTCTCTTCGGATCCTGACACCATTTCCATTGACGTCTTCATTGAAGTTCACATCCGGTGCACGCCATCCAAGAATCACCTTTTTATGCGACGCTGGAAGCGAAAAACCGCGATGATGTAACGAGATATACTTGTAGCATAAGTAACATGCAGGCTTGCTACGGCCGACGTACTTATCTTCGCGGAAAATTTTCAGTTTTTTACGACTGAAATAACCAACAATTTGCAGCTCCGCATGCACTCGGGTCATAAATGTGTTCCTCTTCCTTAAACCATTGGCTAACGCATGCCCATCTCGGAACTCTTTGCCATGCAAAAGAGCGTAAAGCTTCTCGCCCGGATAGAGGAGGCTCGGTTCTTCACAAAGCTTTTGGGCTACTGTTTGGAAATTGACTGCTTCTTGGGGTAGCGCAACTTCCTCTTCCCCGAAGTGAGGTATAAATTTAACGGTATCGATACTTTGAAGATCCGGCACGCCTAGTGCCGCGGTAATTATTGTTGAGACTGCATATCGATGAGCTCCAAGTCGGCCGATATAGTGTGCAAGTTCTGTGAAGTCAGAGTTGTTGTCTTGGCGTCCTTGGCTCTTAAGCTCATCAAGTCCCTTTTCACGACCATTATAACATAGCAAAGATAGTTTATGCAAGTCACTTTCTTTTTCAATGTTCTCAATCCATGAGCTCACCCTATGATCTTGAACACGTTAGCATAATTTTGCAATGTGATAGAGCTGCCCTTACGTCTGAAGACCTCATGTAACTTAAGGCGACATTTTTGCAAATAAGTACGCATTTTCCAATTGTAAGATTCCATCCTGGTTTTCCCCATCCGAAAGCTTCGCGTAATAATAGCTCTTCTCTTTCTGTTCGATTATCTTGCGTCACATCTTTCGGTAGTCTCGTTGCCACCCATTTTATGAATGGGCGAATTCTCGATGGAATACCTTCATTTGCAGCGAGGTGAAGTATCGCAGCATTCTGGACTCTGCTCAGAGCCGCTGCCGTCACAGTGCCACCTTGAGGATGAATATCACAAAGATATGAAATACTATCAAGGAAAGAACGGTATAACTCTTCAATGGTATATCTTTTGCCAGATCTTTTGTCCTCCCGCTCGACACGATCGACTCCTTGAAACGGATCAAGTCCAAAAGGAATGTTTGCATATTACAGTAGCTGCACATTTTCATCCAGCATGGCCGCAGACGTTGCCGCCATTGCTCTTGGAGCATCCGGTGCTCCCTCCACATTCAAATCGCTTCCCCTCAACATCCCTACTTGCTCCCAACCTGGTTCCCATAAAACTCACCAGCACGATACAATTGTTTTCCCCGGGACTTCATAGCTCCATATTTATTTCCGGTCAGCTTCTCCAGAGGGAGAGAAGGAAATGGAATTGCGTGGAAAGGGAACAACTCATGCATGCAGGCTGCAGGGATCTCCACCAACCATATCTTTGTCTTTGAATACCAAAAGCCCTCCCAGATCTCGATAGTGACCACTGGGGTAATTCGGCACTCCCAAAAGATCGATTTCCCCATACGGCCCATGGGCGATTCTAGATAAGCGGCCTGCTTTATGATGAAGTTGCTAGACTGGGCAGGGGATTTTGGCTCCTCTTGAGACGGGGCCTTCTCTTCGGCGGGAGGCTGCCCTCCCGGGGCGGCTCCTCACTCTGAGGCTGCTCAGCAATCCAATCGAGGGTCTTCCAGTGATCTTCCCATTTTGCGGGGCCCCATAGCAGTACGTCGGGCTTGGATGGGACAACCTGCACCCGCTCATACTGGCCCTCGCGGAAGAAGAAGGTTTCACCTGGCTTCTTAGACTTCTCTTCGGGGACTTGAAGTGCGGCATCTACCTGGTCAAAGCCAGCTTTAGCTAGACCAGGCCATTCTTTAACGATCGGCGATATTTCACGTTAAATTCATCAATTGATCCCGATTGGCTCCAGGAAGAGATATCCCAAGGAAAATGTTAATGTTCGGAAACATAGCGTGCGATTAGCTATCTGACGCACTCGCGGGACAGGCCTAGAAAAATCACCTTTACTGATTCAAGTAAGGGGTCTATATTTACACTTTAAAGTCTTAATTTCTTATATTATATAACTATTCTTTATTTATATGTAATTTATTGGATTTTATTAATTATAAATAGATTATTACTATCAGAATTTTCATCTTTTTTCATGGTAAGTAGTAGTTATAGTCCCATTTGTTGTTACCAAGGTTTTACCGACCCAAGGGATGCAATTGACCGATAATTGATTACACCCGAACCTTGACAGGCCAGTGCAACAGGATACAAATACTTCTGACCTAGCACTGTAATTAGCTATTTTTAGGGCATGATGGCTAGTGAATGGAAGCAAATTCATTCACTAACTTCGCGCCAATCTAACATATCCATTGGACAGGAACGAATCGCTGCAACAATGCGCGCGCGAATAGGCATCAACCTATCAGCGTGCCGACACGTATGCATGCTAACTCGGCAGGGATTCCGGCGCTTAACGCTCAACATATTCACTCTGTTTCAGTCTAATCCTTTTTCTATGACCCCAAGTGACCTCGTTGAATAATAGGGAACACTTCCCCAGACGAACAGAGTATACCCTCCAAGTTAAATACAGCAAAAAGATCAAGAGCACCTCGGTCTCAACATACTGTGGACCGATATTCACCATTATACTCGCCATCGAGCGTAAACCAGGATCCCTTAGTAGATATAGATACAAGCAATTGTCACGAAACAATCTAATATAATCGTTTTTAATTTGTTTCACTAGCCATGGCGAGCGACTTGAGCACAGTTGATCGACACACTATTACAATATCGACAGGCGTCAGCAACATTGACAGGTAGGTAGTTAACGCCGCTTTTTATAACACAGTCGCCAAAGTCGTCCTGCTAATGTGAATGATTGGGCATCTCCATTGCAGGGCACAAGCGCCTACTGGTTTCGTTTCAGTGTTAGGGGTCATGCAGGTTGGAAGATAGATGTCAAGTTGATCATATCATCGTACACACAGCGGCTATGATTCGCGGGAAAGACCTGGCGAGGATATAAAATCCCTTAAAGAGCCCGTTTGAAAACCAATTTCAGAAAATAGTCCATTACTTCTAAGCATACTTCAAACAATATCTGCTCTAATTAGTGCAAACTCTAACCGTCTTTATTCAAGATTGCCCTCGCAATGCCATCTAACAAAGATCGTCTGTACGTGGCTCTCTATGCACGAGGAGGAAGTCCTACCATGGCAGGCAAGGAAGACACGTGAGTCCATCATGATGGAACGTCTTTAGTATATACAAATCGAAGACTGATCTCCAGCCTGAGTAGATATCACTGGGCCTTGATTATGGGCCCAAAAGTTGAAACGGAGGACGGTATGGGTGTCCGTTACCATGCAAAGGAGAGGCCAAAATTGGGAGGGGGTTCTGAATGGTTCTTCGAAGAGCGCGAGTGTCCACTTGTCCCTACCAGCATGTTGCTTGTTCGTATCATGGTTGCAAAGGTGGCGGACAGAAATCGTTTAGTTGAAATTCTGCGGAATACACCTATTCGGCAAGGCCAGACGGGCTGGAACTGTGTCTTCTGAGTAAAAGAAGCTCTGGAGAAGCTCAGGGTCGATCCTAGGGCTTTAGGCACGAACGTTGTTGAATGGCCAATGGTACGCAGCGAGGCAATGGATTATTGCCAACGGAAGAAAGACCAGCATCGGTTTGATGGCCAAGGTAACTTCAATATGCGAAAGGTTCCAACATATGACTTGATGCAGCGCAAGGAAATCATCATATAGTTTACAATCCAGGATATATCAAATATCTCCGAAATGTTTTTGGCGCATCCGTTCCATCGCCAGCTCTTCAGGCATTGGCTGTAGGAAATTATCAATCTCATTGGCCCAAAACAAGTTTTGTGGGTTAACTTGGTGAGCAGTAGTGTATTCCCAATATGATGGATACCAACCAGCGGTTTCCCAATCAATAATACCAACGATATCATCTCCACGGACAAGAATATTGAGGCTGCTTAGATCACCATGAGTAAATACTAAGGGCCAAGACTTGCTTTGTTGCCCGATAAGTTGCTGGATTTCGGGGTCAAGCTTTGAATCAAATTCCCAGCCCATACGTAAATGTCGATGGAAGTCTTGGACACTTTCAAAGGGACCAAATCGTAAGGAAGTGCCAGGAACGCGGCAGTCAAAAAGTGAACCACCATCAACGGAAGCAACTCCTATGCCCTTCGGGGGTTGAAGCTGCCGCATTTCGCGGATCTTTTTTTCTAACTGGGAAAGAAGTTTTGTCTTTGAGTCCTTGCTTCTTTTCACCCAGCCATTGCCAATTATGTCTCCCTTAATCCTTTCCATCACAATATACGTCCACCCTGATCTAGTAAAAGCACATAGGACTTTTGGGACTGGAAGAGATGTATGTTGCGATATGAAAAGTATTGTGGCTGCTTCAGATAAATGTACGCGATGCCCGTACTTGACACATAACCTGTCTGTCAACATGAGAACATTCCCTTCTCGGGGTCGAATACGCTTAAGGATGCTGATCGCTAGCAGTGTCAAATACCGGTACAAAATATTGTCATTGACGGGTTTGGATGTGTTCAACGAAGCGGCGGATGATGAACGGGGAAGAGGCTTTTCAGGCGACAACATTGTGATTATGTTCGCCCGAATGGAGGTGTTAAAGGAAGATTTATTCCTAACCTGAAAGGAACACTTAGTATTAGAAATAAGGAGCAGAAAACCAAATCATTACCAAAAGTCCTCTATGAGAGATGATAGGGCGTGGTAGATTCAAGTGCGACGCTATCTCCGGCATAAATACGAAGTTGTCCTAAACCCACGTGATATCATCAGCCTACCTTACTAATCCAAAACAGGCCAATCATATTGTACGGCCTTCTACTTTTCGATTACCTAATCTTTAACGATTTGTTTACTTTTCAACACCTGTGTATACAGAACACGCGACCTTAAAGGATCGCTCACATGAGCGTCAATCCCCACCTCTTGGCGCCAAGACTGATTTGTCAGCACTCTTTACTTGTATGACCCATATATATAATTTTCTAAATTTCTAAAATTAAATTTTAATTTAAATTCTTAAAATTACTATAACTAATTAATTTTTATTAATTTTAAAATTACTTTTTAAACAGTTATAAACCAGTTTATTAAAATTATTTTAATATAAACCCTACTTATTTAAATAAATCTCTAGATAATAATTAGAATTTTAAAATAAATAATAATTTATTTAATAAAGTTTTCTCTAAAATAAATAAGATATATAACTATATTCTAACTGCTTTATAACTAGTTTTTAACTACTTTATATAGAAAGAATATTCTATTCCACTACCATTAACTATAATAAAGATATTACCTTTATTAATAATAAAAATAGAATATATTAATAATCTACTAGAATATCTAATAAGTCATATTTATAATTATACTTATATTATTTCTATATAAAGTTATAGTAATAAAAAAATAAAATAATTATTAAATAAAATAAATAATTTATAAATAGTTAATAAGTATTTACTAACTAATTTAAATTTAATACTCTAAAAGACAAACTTATAATTAAAAAAATCATATAATTTATTTATTATTTCTTTTATACTATACTAAAAAATAGATATAAAAATATTCTAGAATATTTATATATAAATTTATAAATCTAGCTTTATTATTCTATTATTATATATCTATTAATAATAAAATTTAAAATAAAATTTAAAAATCTTAATAAAATATTTAAATAACTAAAAAAAATATATTAAAATAAAATACTTATAAATAAATATAATTACTTTATAAGTAATTAAAAATTAATTACTTATTATATATAGTTATTATTATTTAATAATAAGACTTTTCAGAAATAAAAATATATATTTAAAATAAACTAAAATATATAAACTAATTCTAAAAAGATATAATATATCAGTTAATTTTTACTTTTATTAACTACTTTCTAAGTACTTATAAATTACTTAGATTATTATAAAAATAAATACTTTATATAGTATATATATAAATTCAACTAATTATTTTATAATATTATATTTTTATTAAATAATTTAAGATTATATTAAATTAGATTTAAATTTTTTTAAAAATTTATTTAATAATAATATTTTTTTAAATAATAAACAGTATAGTACTTTTAAATCTCTCTTTTTATAGAGAAAATATTATAGTAAGCAGTTTATAATCAGTTATTAAATAGCTATTAACTAGTTATAGATTAAGACTATCTATAAGGATTAAAATTATTAAAATATATAACTTATAATATTATATTTAATACTTTAATTTCTATTAATTTAATAAAATATCTTTATATTTTATTTATATTATATAATATTTATAAATATCTACTATCACTATTAATAAAAGTTCTAGAAAGAATTATTTAAAGTATAATATAGATAATGTGAGACCCCGGCTCGGAAACCATGTGCCAGGTTGCCGGCCAGCTGCATGATCCATGCCGGTTCGGGATAACCTCATTTGATATATCAACCTTGAAGCTTCACCCCTCATGCTGTGTCATATTTACCCCTCCTCTCGCTACACACACCCAATTGGGAAACAGGAATAGCAAATAGATTATGCCTATATAAGCTTGAGACCCTATCCTAGAGGATAGAGGCCTCAAGCAAGATTATTCTTGTAATCTGACATACTTCTTGATTTCATACTTCTACTCGGTACCGCCTCGGCTCCTAGTCGAACCCCAGTAGGCTCCTAATACCCTCAACCAGTCTTCTCAGACACCCAAAGGCTTTACAGATAATTTAATAAATTTAAAATTCTAGTTTAACAACTAGTAATTACTTATTAATTTATATCTAAATACTTACTAACTACTTTCTAAGCTTAATTTCTTTAGAATTTATAATTAAAAGATTTTTATTAATAATATAATATTTTAACTTTAATAGAAATCTATAAAAACTTTTCAAATAAAGATAAAATTTCTATAATTATTTAAAAATAATAATTACTTTTAAATCTATACAGACAATATATTAATAAATTAATATTTCTATAAGAAATTAATAATTTAATAAAAATAAATATTTTCTAATTACTTATAAAGAACTTATATATTAATTATCTATATAAAAATATATTCAAAAAATATATTATAATTCCTAGGACTGCATAATAATTTATAGCTTTAAAAAATAAATTAAATTTCTTTTAAAATTTTAATTATTTAAAGTAGATATATCTTTTAAATAGCTTTATTATAAAAAAATAAATAAAATTCTTTTTATAATATTTTTAAAAAATTAATATAAAAGTAAGTACTTTTAAACTATTTATAATATATTTATTAACTACTTATTTAAGTTATTACTTTACTTTAAGTATTTATTACTAAGAATATAATCTAAAGATATTATTTACTTTTTAAAAAAATATTTAATTTTATTAAAAAGATAACTAAAAGTCTTATTTATTTTAATTATCTTTATAATTATAATATCTATAATATAATTATTAATATAGATACTAAATAGTATTTAGATAAATACTTTTAAAATACTTCTTAATTATTTACTAACTAGTTATAAAGACTTAGAAAATATCTTTCTAAAATTAATCTTTTTTATCAAAATTCTACTTAATATTTATAAAGAATAATTATATTTTATAAAATTTATTTTTAATATATAATTTTAAAATATCTTAAATCTAAACCTTAAAAAACTCTATTATAGAATTAAATAATAAATTTATTAAAAGTCTAGTCTAAAAAAAATTATAATTAATTAATTAATCTTTTAATAAATATAATTACTTTTAAAGTATTTTATAAATACTTACTAACTATTTAATAAAATATAAAAATAAAAAAATTTAAAATTAGACCTATTATAAAAAAAATATAATTATTAAAGTAGATTTAAATAAAGTATACTCTAAAATTCAATCTATTTTTTTTAATATATTATAAGAGTATATAAATTCTATAAAATAATCTTATAAAAAATTATATACTAATAGAAAATAATTAATATTTATAAAAATTATAAAGAAATAAGTTAAACACTTTATAATTACTTAAAAACCAGTTAATTAAATAATAGTTCAATAAAATTAGATAAAGATAATATTCTATAGTATAATAATTTTATATAGTTTAATATTTATTATAATTATTAAACATCAAATATAGAAATAAATTATCTTTATTATATAAGCTAAGAAAATAAATTTAAATAATTAATAAATACTTTATAAATACTTATAAATTATTTATTTAGAAATATAAAAATAATAATATTTTAATTCTAAATTTTATAATTCTAATTTTAAAAATTATATATAATATTCTTATTAGTAAAATAGATTTTTATCTTAGATATTCCAAAGATAATCTCTATCTCAGAATAATAATAATAAATAAAACTACTTAAATAGTTATAAAGTGATTATTAATTATTTCTCTTTTATAAAGCTTAACTAGATTAATTTAAGATCTTTAGTATATTATATCTACTAATAATTTAAATTTAAAATTATATTATTAAGAGTTTAAATTAAAAAAAACTAAAATAAAATTTAAAAAAGAAAAAAAAAAATTAAGATAAAATAACTTATAAATAAAAAATTAAAATTAAATTTTATAAAGTGATAATTAAAAATATAAAATAATTAAAAAAATAATTAGAAATTACTTATAAATTAATTATTTTTACTAATTTTTATAAAATTAATATAATATAAACAGTTATAAATCACTTATAAATTAATTACTCTTATTAATTTTTTATAAAATTAATATTATATAAATAATTTATAACTACTTTTTAATTAATTATTTAGACTTACTTAGAAATTCTTCTTAAACTTTTTAAAAATTATAAAATTTTTTAAAATTTCTTTTAAAAAATATAAAATTTAAAAAATTAAATATTAATAAATATTAATCATTTTATAAATAGTTAGAAATTACTTAGTTTTTTATTTTACTAATTAGTTTTAAAAAATCTAAATTATTATAAAAACTATCTTAAAAATTTTAAACTTCTCTTAATTACTTTAAAAGTAATTCTTAATTAGTTACTAACTAGTTCTTAAGTATCTTTATTATTAATAATAGCTAAATCCTCTACTAACTAGACTTTAGACTCAGTATCCTTTTCTAGAACTACTAATTTTAGTGCTAGCTTATTATATTCAAATAGTATAAAATAGTTATATTTATTAATATTCTTATAATAATCATTATAATTTTTATAGGATTCATAAAGTATTTTTTTTTTTATATTCTTTACTATTATATGTATTTAAATAATATAAATCTAATTAGTTAATAATCACTTAAAAAGCACTTAAAAAATACTTATATCATTATTTTTTTTTAGTAATAAGTTAGGAATAGTTAAAGTTAGACTAAGAGAGCTAAAAACACTAATTCTAGTATTTAATCCTAGGTCTATCTAGTTAGAGCCCTAGAATAAATCTTTATACCATTCTAAAGTAGTTAGTAATTAGTTAATAACTATTTATATATCATTTACTAAGTACTATATCTATATCTTTCTATATAATATAGCCTCTCTTATTTTCTTTCATAAATTTTATCTTCTCATACTCTTTAATATAAGTATAAAGATTATTAATAATAAAGAATTTTTTCTAATTAATTTATAAATAGTTAGAAAATAATTAATAACTACTTAGTAAAAACTATACTTCAGCTTTAAAATAATCTTCAATACAATAAAAGAGTTTATCATAGTAAATTTTAATAAATCATCAATAAACTAAAAACAGTTAGTAAATAATTAAGAACTAATTAAAAGACTAAAAAAGTAAAAATAAAATAAAAAAAATAACTAATTAAAAAGTAATTTAGAACTACTTAAAAGATTAGATAAGTAAAAATAAAGTAAAAAGAGCAAACTACTTAAAAAGCAGTTTACATAGAAAAAGTAAGAGAAATATAAAATAAGAAATATTTATTTACCTTTTTATACACAGATAAAGATAGATAGCCTATCTCTACTTCTCAAAGATACTAAGTATACTATTTCTACACTTCTAGTCAGTTTCTACAATAATAATTACTTATAAACCATTTTAAAAGCAATCACACTAACATTAAAGGATAGCACAGCCATTTTCAAAGCAAATAGCAAGTGCTTATTAAGTGATGTAGGTGGTAAGGATAAGGAAAGAGGTGGTACGAGTGGCAAGACGGTTGAAAAAAATGGTGGCACCGCCAAAAATTGGCCCACCATGTCATCCACTTTACTCTTGCAATTTACCCAAAAACCACCAAATTATTGACTTTTGATCATGAATACACCGTCCCCCACCCAAATTCCTATGTATTGCGAGTACCTTACACCACAAAAATCGGCCATAAAGGCTTTGAAAAAATATACAGAAGACAAGCTGTTAAATAATAAGATTTTCCGACGTGTTGGTGTGCCGAGACACTCAGACTATCAAATTCTCAAAGGCGAAGTACGCAGAAACCCAGAACAACTTAAAAAGAGGGGCAGGCCTAAGAAATTAAATGAGGAAGCCCTCGCCAAAGCCAACTCTCTATTACAAGGTCATTATAAATACCAAATCCTTATCTAGGAAGCTCTCGCCAAAGAAATTAATATTGAAGTGACTAGGCGTACAATCCACACTGCACTACAAGCTCGATATGGTTATTGCAAGCATACAGCTTGCAAGAAACGCTGGCTTACACCTCAAGCTATGGAAAGTCGACTTTTATATGCACGCGAGAAGGATAATTAGCGCGAAGATTAGAATAATATCTTATTTTTAGATGAAGTACACTTCTAGCTTAGAAGTGGCAGGACCATAAACATTATTTGGAAACCAGGAGAGCGTTACTGTGAGGATTGCATACAAAAAACCTCCAAGTTTACGAAAACCAATTTACATGTATGAGCTGCAGTAGATTAAAACTACAAGTCTCCCTTAATATTTTATATTGCATAAGGAGGAGGTGGTTCTCTTATCCAAGTCAATTATAAAGAACAGATTTTGAAGCCTTATATACAGCCTCTTATTGGAACGTCCTCGCGAAGCTTTATATTACTTGAGGATGGGGATAGCTCTTATGGGAACCGCTCATTCAATAATCCTGCGTGCGTATACAAGGATTCAATTGGGCTTCAATATATGAAAAATCCTCCTTGCTCGCCTGATTTGAATATTATTGAAAATGTATAGCGAATCCTTAAGCAGTGGCTTAAGAAGTGAACTTTTTACAGCGAAGCCGCTTTACGCCAGGGAATTCTTGAGGAATGGGATAATATTAGTTAAGATGAGATAAATAAGCTTGTAATAACCATGAAGGAGCGGATAGATGAGGTTATTCTTCGTGGTGGTAAAATGACTCAATTTTAATTGACTTTTGTATTTTTACATATAAATTTATATGTAGGGTGACTAAGTCGGATTTGGGGGCTGGCCGATTTTTGGCGGTGCCACCATTTTTTTCAACCGCCTCGGCGGTGAATTAAATTTAGTGTGGTGGGTTGATTATGTAACCATGGACCCACTTTCCGCTCGCACCGCTCGCATGACGCTAAAAAACAACCCAACCCATCTGTAACCACTCAACACCTTATCGAACAAATCAAACATCAAATGTATAACCTAGCCTCCAGAAATCCGTAGCATTTCATGTTTGCTTTGTTTGTACCTCCACCTAAGCTTTAGTTCGGTTTAAAAGTCGGATAGTTTCAGCTGGGCATCAAGCATAGAGGTAATATGTGGCACCAGCTTAGTACGTGCAGGATACACCAATGGGTGTCGCTCCTGTAAAGGTGTCAAAAGGTGTGATTATTCTACTTTATCCCTAATTCTCTATTTATAAGGTTTTCTCATACAAATTACTAATCCCCCTTAATATTTCCTGATCAGATTATTACTTGGGGCCACGTCGCTTGATTGGCAGTCTGTGCGGCAATGAGGCCCATAATCGATTCGGGATTAGTGCGAATATTCGGTCGACATAATATTTAGCGTATGACGGCAGAGAACTTACAAAGTGATGTAGCCTCAAAATTATCATTACCTAGATCTACCCCGTCAGGACTCGCGAGAAGCCTTTAGTAATCCTGTGGGCTTATGTAATAGGCATTACCCTTTGTAGCTCTGTGTATTTATTTAATTATCGTTACCCGCGAGAAAGCCAGATGCGACTAACTCTAGGTATAAAGGTAGACCGTTGCCCTCGAGATTAGTACTCGACATGTAGGACTTCCAAACCAAACCCGCAAGAGTCGTGCTGTATATATATAACAAACATGCCTGTCTTTACGGAATGTGCCGCCGTGTCGCGCGAGCTGTACATCCCCCCTCATTCGCACCCCCGCAACCCCCATCAGACAGCACGAACGTCATCAAACGGAAGTAAAAGTCGCAAAGTCAAAGAAAAAAAAAGATATGTAACAGCATTCCTTATTGTCTACTTTACATAACTGTAAGCACTGTCAGCAAATGGATATGCAATCTAAGCACTAGCCTATGTGATTACATGTGGTTTGTAAACTACATCAGAGATCTTACGCTATGTAGCACTTGATTACATGGTCAGTCAATACCACCAGGATACCCAGATGTAGTCGATCGAATGCAATCTTAGGCACACTTAATACAAACAAGATACTGTGGAAGATTTCGTACACTCTTTCTCATGAAATCAAGATAGGACCTATGATCACCTGTTCCGTAGAGGCGGAGCTAAACTGTGTCATAATCATCATTAGGCTGATTAATGCTAATTACGAACAAACACCTTCGCACCTGCTTACTTCGATCTTGTTTTCAGGACAAATCATAGAAGTGAATCCAGACCCTGGTATAGCACTCATACTGGATGGTTTACCTAGAGTTCCGCAGCACCAACTATCCATTCTCGGCAGATTCATTCTTCGCAAGCTGAATGATACCAGACCATAAGACCATACAAAAATTTTGATGTCTATAGATGGACAACAAATAACTTTAGGGTAGGTGTTCATTAATTCGGAGAAGAAACAATGTTTACTTTTCGGCAGTTTTTGTATCGTTCGATTTCCGACAAATGCTCTAGCTGAAGATACAATCAACCGATTGAATAGGTATCATCTAGATATGGCGCATCAAATGACAGTTGAAAAAATCGAACTTTCAGATAGATGTCGACAAGCAGAGCATGATAACGTTATTAATGCGGAGCAATTGTCACATATTAACATTCTTGATATTCACATGACATGATTACGGTAAGCTGCAATTTTAATTTACATACACAATGTACTTACAGAGTCTATTTGAGCAGTCACAACATCAATGACATCCTTACCGGAGGTGTTATTAGTCAAGGCAATTATTCCCACACAAGCGGCACAATAAAATCTCCTCCTCTGGATGCCTTCCTGTGGTTATCTTAACACTCCATGTTACATGGCTGCATGGGTAGGGTTGGGTGGTTACTACGATCTGCATAGAAAAGCCTTCAAAATGAGAATAACATGCTAGCTTAAAAGCAGGAAATCAGATTGTTCCTTGTGGTGTGACAGGTTGCCCCACTAGTCCGCGTTCAATCTCGATATCAGCACTAGTGAAGAGATCCAAATCATTTCAAGGTTCAGGAATGGTAACCATTAATCCCGAGTACTGGCAAGGGCGTTGTTAACAAATCTTAAATGAGAATATGTAGTGCTCTGGGGTGTGTAATGTTTTTATATTAATAAACTGTTAATAATAAAAATTGTGTAGATTTTCTGTTTTATAGAAATTATTGGGTGTTAGGTGTCGAGTGGTTGAAGACCGTAGCCTATCGATCCTAAAGGTGCTTTGTTCATAATACCTGCAATACCCAAGAATGCCACAATATTCGTTGCGGAACAAATAAAGCGTATGATTTGGAATACTCACATTATCACATAGAGTACATACTTTAACTCTTTGTCAATCCTTACAGCATTCATATACATAGCAAACGATGACAATCGAGTTATGAACGAAAACTCCTAGGAAGTCACTTCATCGAACCAGTCGAATACCTGCTGGTTCAACAGAACACTCGCTCCAACCTGACAATGGTGCCCTGCCGCATCATCCATACTAAAAACGACCAGCTTTGCCTTATCCCCGAGAGCCTTCTTGGCTCGTTCGGGCTGTCCCTTAAAGAACTCATCAATGGGCGCATCCCCTACGAAAACTGGACACCGAACCTTGCCCGCAATGCCCTCGAGCGTCCATTTTTTAGTTTCTCTCAAAAATGCCGTCGGGGAAGAGACTTTAAAACTCCACATGCCCTGTTCAACACCCCATTTTAAGGTCGTTGGGGCCTTTCCACCTGCGATTACATCCAACAAAATATTGTCAAGTTCCTTATCATGACCATCATCGTACAAAGCTTTCAGCTGGGGGGAGAGACCGTTTACAAACGCATCGTGAACGTCGTACACGCCATCAATAGCAATCAGCGCAGCAATTCGATGCTCAAAAGCAGCAGCGCGAACGGCAAGAAATCCTGCCAATGAGAGACCGACCAATCCGATTTTGGACTCGTCGACGTCTGTTTGAGCTACAGCATAGTCGACGACTGGAGTCACTACCTTCTCCCACTCCATAATGAAGCCGAGACCCTGTTCCCGGAGGACGGTAGGCTGCCCGGGACCTTCGTAAACGATGAGGTTGTATCCTCGTTCCAGGATGGCAAAGCCATTCTGGTGAAGTACTTCTTCCTGCGTACCATCGAATCCAGACCCGACTATTATCGTTGGTCGAGGTGTCGAGCGGTCATTGTTTGGTCGAAACATTATCGCAGGTATTGTAAAGCCATTCCCCTTGAGCGTGAGACGCTCATGTGGATATTCGATTAAATCTAGTGCCTTGTTGAAAGCATCTATAGATTTAGTGAGATATTCCTGGATTCTGGGGTCCTTTGGATTTCCATGCAAGTAGAAATCCGCGCAACGGAAATAGGAAGCAGCTCTGAAGTAGAAATCACGGCGTGAGACGGTATATTTCGCGGGGATCTGCTCAGCCTGAGAATAGACGCGGTTGGCGAGCTTGGCGAAAGCATTAGCGAAGCTCTCGGTATCTCCCGGCGCGATTTCAGTGGCCGCCTGAAGAACTTCTCCGACATCTGAGCCATAGTACCGGGCTAGAGATAGGACGCGGAGTATTTCAAAGTGCATACTCTGGTCGGTACTAAGAGGTAAAAGCATTTTGGCAAAAGATGGTTTGAAGTTTGAGCCGGCGTAAAAGATATGCTAGTAAGTGATTGACTCGTTTGACTGATTGTTTCGCTTGCCTCGTATGGGGGAAATGTCGCACGTTTTATAGTCAGTCCGGATGCACCATCTTGAACAAACTAAACCATTACATCAGGCGTCGTAAGTTAGGGTTCAACTTACTTCCTTCCACCTTGCCTTAAACGGAAGCATTTCACGCAAAAGTGGGTCCGGGACTTTCGGTTGGTTTGCCGATTAATCGCAAACCCGGAGCCAGCCTACCGCTTCCCTTCTCTTCCTCTACTCTCCCTCCAACGTGCTTTTCATTATGACTTGTTTATCATCACCTCGGGTACACATTCTCAACCAACATTAGAACGTTAGCTCAATAGTTTTGATTTCTAATGCTATACCCACAATCACATGGAAAGTTGTGTAGCACGTCTGAACCAAGGTCGGGTGCGTATATGGGTATTTTCAGGGATTAGAAATCCATACATACCATAGTTGAACCATGGTGGGCGTCCCGGGCCGGTCTAAGGCGTGTCACACCTGCAGACAGCGTAGGAAGAGGGTGTGTTATTCAAGCATAGTTTGGCATTTTCGTGTCCCACCAGTACTGACTGCGTTTCAAGTGCGATTACCAAAGGCCAACTTGCGGTCAGTGCCAACAAAGTGGTCGTGCGTGTGAAGGCTACGCCAGGGAGCGCATTTTCCTCAATAGCACCTGCAGTGGTAGCAATTCTGAATATGCGCCACGTTTAGAATATGTTACATACCCTAACGTACAGTCCTCTTCTGTAGCCGCACCACAGATCCTACTTCATGACTCCTTCTGGCGGTCTGCTAGAATGCGGAAGATTATGGATGCATTCGTGGGCTTCTTTCTGCCAAACAGCGAGCCCTTCTCTCCAAAGGCAGCACAATACTCGATTGGTGGCTGGACAAATATCGTGTTCAAACAATACCAGCAGAATGACCTTGTGCGATTTGCACTTATGGCTAATTGCCTTGGAATCATAGCGAAGCATACTAGACAGCCATCGATGTTCTCTCAAGGACTATGGCTGTATGGCCGTACTCTCAGTAAATTACGACTATGTTTGAAGAGCCCACAGCTCGCAGACAATGAGTCCCTACTAGTTGTGATTGTTTTACTTCGTCTATTCGAGGTGGGTTCTTCGATTTTGCCTACAAATGGGACGTGGCTAACGCTTGTATCGTGCAGATATTACTCGGACTAGACAAGCTTCCAAACCTTCAATTCCGGCGTTGGCGCAGCCACGCGGTAGGCATGACCAGCATCCTGATGATGCGAAACCCCGAGCGCTATACAAATAGCATTGCCCATGAAATCTTTGTGGATTCCCGGATACTCATAGTAAGTAGACGCAGAATTCAACTGTGTAACTGTCAACAACACCCATCCCCGCCAAAACATCCGTGCTGACTACACGTTGTAGATGATCAACGATTTGATCCACCATAGACGTTCGATGCTTAGTTTGCCTGATTGGAAAACTGTCCCGTGGTGCGAGTTTCCGAAAACCCCCAGAGATATGTTATTAGATGTTTTCGTCGAGTTCCCGGGACTTGTGGAAGATTGCGACATGATAGACAACTGCGATGACATCGATGAAAAGGCTCGCCTTTGCTGTCAAATCAACACACAGTGTTTTCTGTATGATGCGAAGTTGCAAGTATGGGCAGATACAGTGGGCGCATCGATATTGGCATTTGCTGAGCTACTGACCATAGACCACACACCCCGTAGCAGGCTTTGTGGGGAGGGTCTTGCTATGGCATATTTAGCGAGTCTTTATTGGACGGCGTGTGCTTTTCTATATGACATCCTAGGACGTACTGCTATCGACAGCACAACTATTCCACCTCGGATGTCCCCCCGCCTTTATATAAGAAAAGTGGCGCAAATCCTGTTCTATTTCCATATATCGAGTCCCGGTGACTATTATTGTAGCACGTTAACGATTCCGGTCGGTATGTGCCTTCATTTGCTCGGTCATATCGAATCAGTAGACCAGCCCTCAGTGGAGCGACAGGTTCTCATGCGGCATTTGTCGGGATTTCGTGGTTATGACTTGAGGCAATTCGTTGACGGCGCGCTACTTCAGGCAGATGGAAGCGAATAAGTGATCGTAAGTCAGATTTGGGCCGAGGAAGGTTCTCTGAAAAGCTTGAATCTGCCCAGATAACTAAGCAACATTGAAGTTGTTTGTATATAATTATGAAAATGTATATATCATTAAACGCCAGTTCCAGAAGAGATATAACAATGCTGTTCTAGCCTAGTATATTTAATGACACCATACGACGACCTGAATAAGGAAACAATCACGGATATGTAGCTTGCGCACTTCTCAGTCAAGGTATACTTTACTTCCGACGGGCTGGATGGAAAGTTGGTCGATATACTCAAAGAGTCGGCCGTTGCGAGAGCTTCAATAGCTGATATCTGCCCGTCGTACTTATTGGAGCTGGACAACAGCCTTTCAACTGAAAAGCTTAAAGAAGGATATCTCTTCGCTCAATACTCAGCACAATACTGGGCATCCAATGCCAGAGTAGCTGAAACGACTCCAAAAAAGCTAGCACAATAACAATGGAGTTCTTTCCGAATTGGGAAGCCTTCGCCGCTGGTAACCGGCTGTTCAGATTAGATCCTCGGCCTCCGAGGTTGGGGCCAGGAGATTCTCTTGTAAGGCATTCTCTGTACTACGCCGTTTTGGCAGGTTTAAACTAGAGATGAAGAAAATTTTTCAAGAAATAACGAATTATTGATTTCATGCTGACACATATCTTTTGGGATATTGCTGGATCCGATGGGAAGTGAACTAGTTAAATGAGAAAATACTCTTTTATCCCCCCTGGTCTTTATAGTAGGAACAACCAGTAGAGTATTTGGATACCGACACTATTCGCATTATTGATGCCGATTCTATGCGCCACTTAAAGAACTTCGCCTAGTGTTATGCACATCTCTGGGTGACAATTCGAAAGAGAGAGCCCTTTTTCTGAACAGGAGATCATCTCAATGATGGTATTACCTGATAAGTGCTACCCACCGCGATATCTCTCCGACTCTCTCTACACACCTTTTATTAGAGCCAAAATTCTATCTTCGCTCGTATACCGGACGCGACTATTGTCACTGAGCAATGATTAACGCAGCATGAATGGCAATGTAACTACTCCACCTAGGGTCTCCGTCTTCATCCAGCAAAGTCAGCTTAGGGTTTTTGAACTAATTCATTTACCGCCTTTTAATAGTATCGTCACTTCGACAGAAAAAGTTTAGACGGTACGCGACTTATCCTGCAGGAACGTACGTGGTTATCACTAACTAACCGTTACCAAATCAGGGACTAGTAGTATAGTAGGAGAATATTTAACCGCATCTAGTACCATAATAAAAGATGTAAGAAGAATATATATATACAGTAATTGACATGCTCGAGTTAGTTGAATATCAATTCTAGCAGAATCTACTATCCTAAGCTTAAAGTCAGCTCTTTTAGCATCAAGTCAAATGTTTATACCACCACTAGATAGAGAAGAGGACATCGATATACCCCGGATTCCTCCTTTCAATACTAAGGAATTAGACATCAGTTAGTCATGGTGACAAACTCTTAAAATAAACTTCTTCTCACTCCCAACACAGGTGTGTACGAGGGAAGTGGAAGGCTGGCACTAAACGGCGCCATTAAACAAATTTTCGATAAATTGAAGATCAGCGTTGTCATACTGGAGGCGGAAAAAGACTATTTTTTTTTCTTTGCCAAACAAGCCGTTAAGAACCTATCGACAATGCAACATTGAAAATGATCCAAGTCCATGGGTCCCTTAAGGCGTCTAACCCCGGTCGGTGTTGGACGCCTTGAGGGACCTCCTACCTCAGCAGCGAATCAGCTTGTAGAAAAGTTAACGTCCCACCAGTTTGCATATACAACCCAGAACAGGGCATAAAGACCGACTTGATTGGCGCAAGGCTGAGTACCCCGCCAAATCATCTTCCTATTTCTAAAAGGTCAAAGCCCTAAATATTACTATTGTTGCTAGCAAAAGAACTATAACTTATTTAGATAATGACAGCCTTTTTTTTCTTTGTTTGATTAGCCATGACTTGTAAAAATAGGGCCATATGTTAAATATTTGTACAGTGGCCCGCACAACTCATCTGATCCAGGCCATTTCAACATTCCTCTCGTTCTCGACAGGTAATCATGGGAGACTGCTCGCGAAAAGATGGAGCGATGGAAAGGCTGAGAGGAAACGCGGGGGGGGGGGGATTAGTTTCTTATTCTTGGACTCTAAACTTCGTATATTTTATACTTTCATAGTGGATCAGATGTGATGTTCGAAAATAATAGGGAGCGATCATTCCAAACTAAATCCTCACAGACTAGCACCCACAATTCCTAATACGTATAATCTATAACGCTTAGACACAACGTGATCTACAAGATGTTTCGTTTCTCCAGTTGCCATGAGAGCCAAGATCCTACATGACTCGGATGATCGACGAGTTCCATAGGCAATACGAACGTTGGTTTGTACGTGCATAGAACTCTATGCGCAGAGGGAGTCAAAGAAGAGGAAGTGCAGTAACTCCCATCATCCTCGATGGGGAAAAAAAAGAATATTTCGATTGTAGGAACGTGTTCTACATATGAGCTTACCACGGAAACGTTACCAGCATTCTCTTTTCCAAAAACAGACGTCAAATAGAAACTTTTGAAATTAGAGTTTCCGCTGCGGGAAAGGCCCCCACACATTTCCTGTTGGTTAGGCGGGAACCATTCCGTGCGGAGTATCTGCAATGAAATCACAAAAGACCCTGGAAATCAATAAAAACAAACCGCAAAATTTTGCCTAGGAGAATATTGCGATTCAAGAATACGAATTGACCTAGGGTTAGGGTTATGACTAGTCTTCTACTATTGTGTTGCAGTTAGGTAGAAATGTGTTCCCACAAGCCTGCGGAATGACGGAACCAAAATTTGAGTGTTGGTGTGCTAGAATAGCGATGCCCTTATAAAATCCTGGGTCTTCAATCTTTTTATGATTTTTTCTTTTTGACATCGAAACGGTGATAAAGAGCTTTTCGTCACGATGGATGTACCAGCACTTGAGCTGAATACCCAGCGAATGACAGCCAATTACGCTACTTCTGTCTTCTACGCCTGTCTTGCTACATGTGTCGTTATAATACGTCTTTGGTGTAAACTCAGTTTTCGCCAAGGGTTTCGCCCTGATGATTATTGTATCATTGCCGCCTGGGTATAATCTTCTCCAGTTTATCTAGTCTGGACATACCTCGATTATGCTAAGACCTCTCCTAGGTATTTTGTATCGGCATGTGCACGTCCAATATTATCGGTATTAAGCCCTTCGAACCGTCCAGAAAAGTGAGTTCTCCAGGAACTGACAGTTATATAGAGATTGTCTATGGTGGCTTGGGAAGACATATCAATGAGATTCCTCCTGACAATTTGGAGGTACTCTTAAAGGTGATTTTACATATTTTCGCCTTGATCCCGTACCAATCAATACTAATGATCGGTGCTTTAGGGAATTGTCATCTTTCAAATAATGTGGGGGCTTTCTCTCGTTTTCGTCAAAACGTCATTCCTTCAATTTTTCTCTCAGATCTTTTCCGTGGGGAGAACGAGACTCGTTTTCAAGATAGCAATGGGGATAGTTGTCCTTTGGGGCTTAGGAAGTGTTTTATCTCCACTTCTGATGTGTCAGCCCTTTGCTTTCAATTGGAATTCTAAAATCCCAGGAGGCAAATGCGGTAATCGGCCGTTATCATACATTCTTGTAGGAACATTTCACATTGTCACCGATGTCATAGTCCTCACGATACCGATTCCATTCCTATTGAAACTCCAAATGATCAAGTCGAGGAAAATATCTCTCGTTTGTATCTTTTCCTTGGGATTCGCGTAAGAGTCCTTTCCGCTCTCAGTTTACACTTCTTCTGTCCCAGCTCACAAGAAATTTTCAGTTGCTGTCTCGTCAGCCTTGTCCGGATAATTGAGTTGACACATGTCACATATACGGATATACCCTGGTCACTTGTTCCTGGCTGTTATTGGACTCTATTGGAGCCTCCCTTTGCAATTCTCATTGCTTCGTTGCCTGCCATGACACCACTCTTCGACAAGATTTTCAAGAACCTGGGCATCTACACCCATAAATCATCAACAAACGCGAGCGGCTATTCAGGAAAAACCTTTGTGAAAATTGACAAAGGTATTGACAGTAGCGAATATCCCATGTCAAACTTGTCCACCACACATGACAAAAGCGTTTATTCACATCAACAGATTGATCTCGAGGGTCACCGACACAGCTGTTCCGAGTCTTCGATTGATCATAAAGCCATCATGGAACAGAGCGGAGTAAATAAAGACACACATATGTTATTGGCAAGATCAACGCTGACGATATACATAGACTACACCCTACAATCCTGGCAGATCCATCATTGAAACAACTACTATCACACAAACCACGGCTCCGTACAGTCCAGGCTCAAGAAAAGGGTCAGGTGACTACCTTGTCATCAAAAAATAACCGGTATCCGCACCAGTTGTAGCGGGATTAAAGACACCTTTGGGCATTCGAAATTGGTTTTTTATCTCCATAAATGCCATCGTTGCCGATTTTTCTTAGTATTTTACTTTAAAATTTAATTTAATATAATTAAATACCCTCCGAAATCAATCGACCTACTTTTTTCTTTCTTTTCTTTTCTTTTTCCTACTTTTCTTCAGTAATTACAGGCTTTATTGAATTTAAATACTGTCTAGTATACGCGTCAGGAGCTATCAGCGAGAACTTGGCCTATCGGGCTGAGTATCAAGGTACACAACGCTGAACTGAGGTGATAGAAGAAATTTCCTTTTGACGGCTAATCAATACAAACCCTCTATTAACACTGCCTCAGCTGTACTTATAAGTAATGGAATTATGACATGATTTATATATTTTACGCGAACTGATATAACCTGAATGAGACCATTTTGTCCCCCAATAAATTAAGCCTTTTGAGAAACTTAGCTTTCTGCTATAGATACATTTTCAACAAAATGATGGCAAAAAGGCCAAAGGAACAAGTGAAAATTTAGAATCGTGAGGTAACTTATTTACAACTGCATCAAGTTTTCGACATTGGGTTGACACCCATCTTGAAAAGTGGGCTATTATCAAAATTTTCGTAATCAAGGAAAGCCATGGTGCATTGTTTTGAAATTTCGACTTCCTCACTACGCTGCAAGGCTCCCTGGTCGTACAAATCCATAGCCTCCGGTAATGTCGCAACCCCTTTTGCTACTGCAACCATAGTTTTGACGAGTTCGTCTGCATCTTTGATACCAAGGTTGCCACCCTGACCTCGATGGAATGTCATGCTATAAAATGGTAGCTGTTAGTCCAGATCATGATATCGTCAAATGAAAACAGGGTTTGAAATACATACCTATGCGCAGCATCGCCAGCCAAAGTTAAGCGTCCGCCGTGGTTATCCCATAATTTCGTTTTCCATATGCGCAGCTGATCTGGTTTGACTACAGTATCGTGTGGAATATTCTCAACAACTGTCTTGAATAAATCAAACCAGTTGTTTGCACGCAAACGGAGCTCACTCAATCGACTGCTCGAGCTACAAGATCCGATTATCTCACCTAAAGGCCAGACTGAAAGTATATAGAATACCCACGTCTCCGGCCTAGTGAGGTCAGGCTTATCTAGCAAAAATACTCCTAGATACATATTCATTGGATGTATACCGGCATCAACAGTTGGATTCAACTCCTTATCAACGCGCAAAGCTATATCTGCAGGAAGGGTGAACGAGAAATTCATAAACTCACAAGGCAGAGCCTCTGGCATAGCAAGATCACCCAACAACCAGCGACGGACATATGATGCACCTCCATCTGCGCCTATGATCGTTGTGCCAGTTTCCGTGGTTCCATCATCAAAATGAGCCTTTACCCAATTCTCATTTTGACCAAGGGTGATATCAATCAATCGCTTCCCACGTAGAATATTAAGGCCTGTTGACCAATATTTTTTGGTCTCCTGGTTGTTTAATCGTCGGATAATTGGAAATTGGCTCAGGCTTTTTGTCTCCCCGCTCATTCCGTCACGCACAAGAATACCGACTTGGCCTGCTACCCTGGGGCTAAGAGTAGGGTCTGGCTGGCACTGTTGAAGGGTGTTGTATATTTCCTCCGGCAAGAGATTTTGCAATAAAGGTAGCGCCCAACCGAGTGTAATGGCCCAGTTGCGGTCCCTTGGGACGTATTCCCGGTCGACAACTACATAAGGTATGTTGTTCTGTTCAGATGTGAGTGAGATCTCTAACAAACGTAACATGAACTACACCGCTCAACTTACTTTTTTCAACCCATGTGCAATAGCTAGGCCAGTAAGACCTGCAATTTATCAGTGTCCGTCTTGTCACGCTTAGCATTCACGGCAATCTTCCTCACCAGCGCCGATGATAATGATACGCTGTGGCCGCTGCGCCGTTTCGAGGCTCTGCAAATCGCCTGGGTCCTGCATATCCTTTTCTGTATTTAAGAAATGTGCTGAAAAATGTACATTGCCGGCGTGCGTGGTATACCCAGTATTCTACGGGTGATTAATCCATTTGTAGGCGAAATTCGAGATGCTTTTAAGCGGCCGGCTTAGGGCCACGGGTCAAGGATACTTTCAGGCGTCCCATTTCATCTTCACTAGTTACCCTAACTAGTAGTTATAAGGCCACTTCGTATACAGATCTAAAATTTCTTTTCCAGATCAAAATCAAATACCGTCCAATGAAAGGAATTATCGTCGGATTATTGGAAGTCCTGTGAGGGGAAAGTTCACTCTCCAGTATCGAAATTCTGATCCAAGACTGCACCCAATCGCAACTTGCAGGCGACACGCAGTACCGTTTTACGACACGATGAAGGACTGGAATTAAACAATATTAATGAATATTAATGCGACAAAATAACGCATGTTCATCGTTTTGGGATTGAGAGCTGAGATGAAGCGATACGAATCATTTAGAGCAGCAACACGTCAATTTTCAAGACCAGTGCAATTCTTACCCAAAACAAGACATTCACTGCAGTTTGTCCTCCACATTGACTTCTTTGGACACCACCGAATCTAGCTTCGTTATTTGCGATCGTGGCGTTGACACACCTTACTGAAGAAAACGTCTACTCGCATAATTTAAGACCCACCAGAGGACTACTACTAGATTAATGCTCAGCCTTGTCAAGATTTTTTAGGCCAAGTACGGAAATGGAATCGGCAATGGAGATGAGAAGCACTATGTATCCCGTATAGCTGAACTGCATAGGATGGCGGGTGTCAGACTTTATTTTCACACAAATTTATGCTATTTTCAGACACTCGGCCACCACCACATTTTAACCAACACAACCGAGATCATCTGTAACCTGGTCGGGGAGAAATAAAGAATTGCGGCTGAGGGCCTCTTTTCTTTGATATTTATATGGTCATATCGATCGGCTAGACCCAGCTGCTTTTCGGCCATTTCTACAGGATTTCTTGTATCGCAATTCCGTTCTAAAATAAATCAGCAGTTGTCTGCCTAGTGATCAGCCCTAGTTCTACAGCTCTGGAACTGGATTCGCAAGTTGCATTCCCTGCACCTGTCATGAAAACTATCCGCAGCCAGTATGCAAGAATTGGGGTATTGCTTGTTTGTATAGATTGTATAAGATATGGAAGTTTTGTCAAATTGTCATTTAAAAAGTTACCGATAAGCTTTGTATTTATTTTTGAACAGCAATTACACCTCATAATAGATGCATGCGTAATTTCTCAACAACAATTCTGTTTGTATACATATTGCACTAATGCTCATTAGGAATAGCTCATTCTACATTATTGATGTTTTGTACGAAATCACTATGCAGAGTATATCTATTCAAAATGCATCTTGGAAGGTCAGTATTTATTTATTTATTTATTTATTTTTTACTCTTTTTTGTTTTAATGAAGACAAATTCCCGAATTCCCTTGTCATTCCATTCAACGATCAAGTATTGTTGTGCTCCTGCAAGCTAACCACCATCGTAGTTAGTCAGGATAGCGCAATGCATGCATCAATTGATCGTCTTCGAGCGCCTTGTCGACTTCTTATACTTTATCAGTTTTTGTATGACTCGCCTTCCTTGTCATTTAACATAAACAGACAGCACAGCATGTGGGATTTGTTTTGTTCTTTTCTCGCTGTGTAATCTACGCGGATGAGGCTAGCTCCAAAGGGCAACCCAAAAATAAGCCCGAAGAGAGGCCAGCTTGCCTTCCCAGAGTTTCTCCGCCACATGGAGCAATCGATGCATTCCTGCTCCCCCTCCCCTTCGCTCGCTTTTCAACCCTTTGCATATCGTCCTGCGGGTTCTTTCTAGTCTTATTTCTTTCTTTCTTTCTATCTTTTTGCCTTGTCTGTCTTGGACCGATCCTCACCCCCGAATGACTCAGTCGCTGTCTCGTTCCGCATCACACGAATCACACGACATCGACACCACCGATTCTGAAATCGACCAAAAACAGATGAAGCGTCGGACGCGTGACAAGACTTTCAACAACGGTGCTCCTCCGGGCCTGACCATCGAGACGGGCCAAAACGGCCACGCAAACGGCGACATGAACTCGCAGCTGGAGATGCGGAGAAAGGACCCCTCGGTCGATACGCCTTCGTCGGCGCAGCATGCCACGCGCGTGATGGAGCGAGAGAGCTTCACGTTGGACGACGAGCCGCCCGAGGTGCCGCGTACCCCGGGCCTTAGGAATACCAGCTTTTATGCGCTGCCGGAGCAGGATCGCCGGAATTTTTTGTTGTTGGTGCTGCTGTATTTCCTGCAGGGCGTCCCCATGGGCCTGGCCATGGGCTCGGTACCGTTCCTCCTCAAACCGCACATTTCGTATGGCCAGATCGGCGTGTTTTCGCTGGCCTCGTATCCGTACTCGTTGAAACTGCTCTGGAGCCCGATCGTGGATGCCGTGTGGAGCAAAAGGCTGGGTCGCCGCAAGAGCTGGATCACCCCGGTACAATTACTGTCTGGCCTGGCCATGGTGTATCTGTCGGGGCACGTCGAGTCGATGTTAAGCTCGGCCGGTGATAGCGACGCCAATGTGTGGACGTTTACCAAGTGGTGGTTCTTCCTCGTTTTCCTGTGCGCCACTCAGGATATCGCCGTCGACGGCTGGGCGCTCACTCTTCTCTCGCCGCAAAACATTTCCTACGCTTCCACCGCGCAGACCGTTGGCCTGACCGCTGGCCACTTTCTTTCGTACACCGTGTTCCTCGCATTCAACTCGGCCGACTTTGCCAACAAATGGTTCCGCTCCGCCGCAAATGCCGATCCGGACCACGGGTTGCTGTCGCTTAGAGCGTATGTCGCTTTTGCCGGATGGTCGTACATTGTCGTGACCATTGGACTATTCCTTCTCAAGAAAGAGGAGCGCAGCAACGACAAGGATGGAATTATCGAGGTCTACCGCAGCATGTGGAGTGTCTTGAAACTGAAGAATATCCAAATGATCATTATTGTGCACCTGATTGCCAAGATCGGATTCCAGGCCAATGACGCCGTCACCAGCCTCAAACTCATCGACAAGGGCTTTGGACAGGACAATATGGCGCTGGTGGTGCTGATCGACTTTCCGTTTGAGATCGCTTTGGGCTATTATGCCGGCCAGTGGTCTACCGAGTACACTCCGATGAAGCTGTGGTGCTGGGCGTTTGTGGGCCGACTGGCGGCCGCGGTGTTTGCTCAACTCACCGTCATGGTGTATCCAGCCAGCTCTGAGATTCCGTTCTGGTACCTGTTGACGGTCATTGCAGAGCATGTGCTGTCGACGTTTATGAACACGGTCATGTTTGTCGCCGTATCTGCGTTCCATGCGCGCATTTCCGATCCAGCCATTGGCGGAACTTATATGACCCTGCTTGCCACGTTCGTTTTCTTTTCCTCTCTGTGATTTTCTATTCAATACTAACTGTCTACAGAGTTTCCAACCTAGGAGGAACATTCCCGAAATTCTTCATCCTCAAACTCGTCGATGCCTTCACCACGGCAACCTGCATCCCGCCACTGACAGCCCCCGACACTTCCAAACTCACCGGCGACCTCGTCACATCTGCATTCTCCTGTGCTCTCGAAGCAGACAAGAGCCGGTGCAAAGCCGGCGGCGGGGAATGCGTGGTCGAGCATGACGGCTACTACATGACCAATATTATTTGCGTGCTTATTGGCGTTGTTACGTTTTACTTGTACATCCGGCCCACGGCGCTCAAACTGCAGGCCTTGCCCCTGCGGGCCTGGAGGGTAGAGTTGGGAGGGTCTGGGAATAAAGATTAGACTGTCCTTTTAAAAAAAAATGAAGTGTATCATTAACTATTGAGCTTCTGTGCTTCCGCGTTCGTTAATATCCCCCTTGCTTAGCCTTGCCATCACTACTCGTCCGAATTCTCGGCTCTGTCGGAAAATACTGATTCTCAGCACTCAGCCCGCCATACACACGCGCCCACAAGTCATTTAGCCTTTCAGGGGTTGGCCACGCATTCTCCTCATCGCGCAGCCACAACCGCACCAGATGGCGTTGGGTCTCTGCGGTATCGACAAAGGCGTCCCGCGCGTGGAAGATGCTGAGGTTATTGACATATTGCACATCTCCGGCCCGGAAATCCAGCCCGACAGAGAACTTTTCGGCGAGGAAATGCAGCGCGTCGAGCGCTTCGGCCTGAGCTTCAGTGATGGGTGGGATGTCTGGTGAGCGGGCGAGGGACTGGTAGCCCGTGAAGTTGCGGCGGGCGTATTGGATGAGGACGCGCTCGGGGGCGTCGGCGGTTGCTGCGGTGTGGAAGAGCAACGGGCGTGTGGTGTATGGTTTGTCCTTGTTGCCAAACCTTGCTTCCACATTAGCAGACAGAAGACATTGTTTTAGTATACAGAAAATAACGGAGAGACAAACCCATCAAGAACCCATTCTTCCTCGGCCAGCGTGCGTATCAGATCCGGGCGCGTTGCAGCCAGCTCGTTGTACACTCGCCAACTACTCGCCAACCGACTGGTGCCGCCGTGCGCGGCCTCACTCAGCGCCAGCAGCGAGATGATATCGCCGGCGTCGGTGTGGAAGACTTGCTTTTCGGTGGTGTAGGCCGGCGAGCCGATGCGGCCCTGCGAGTCCGGGCGCGTGGAGAGGTCTTTGATGTGGTTGAGCACGACGTCGGTCGTCTGCGAGTCCGTGACGATGCGGTCCTGGCGGCCGCGGATGGGCGCGATGTGCGAGCTGACGCCGGCGTAGATGATGATGTTCTCTTCGATGGGGTGCTTGTGTACGGGGAGCCCGCGCACCACTTTGAAGCCGTGGCCGTGGTGCAGCTCGTGCGAGATGGAGCGGAGGGCGGCGTGGAGGGTTGGCAGGGGGAAAGTTTCTGGGGTGATGAAGCCGAGAGGTTTATTCAGTGCTTTATATCAATTAGCAATTAAAGGAAAAGTTGAAGAGGAGAGGGGGGGCTGACACTGGAAATACAGCAGCGCCTGCTCAATCTCCTCAATCTCGGCCGCACTCAGCTCATACGTCCAGTCATAGCTGCCCGCCAGATCAGAGCCTTCCCAGACAAGTTCTGATTTCAACTCCTTGGGGAAGCCTGCAGGGAGACCGGTGGGCAGAGTCTCGGTGGCGAGACGGCGCGCAGTGCGGGCTTTGTATTTGGCGTAGTCTGGGGCATATTGGATGTCTGGCTGTTGCGGGACGGTGATTGTCTCGGTGGTGGACATTTTTTTGGTTTCAAAAAGTGATCAAGTGGATTGATTATCGAGATCATCTAGATCATCTAGATCGTCCGGACACAGGGTTGTTATAGTCGCTGAGGAAGGGTTGCGTGATTGCCGGCACAACTTGCGAAAGCCGGCCATTGGTGACTCTGATTGATCGACTGTGTCAAACACATGATCTGCCATGATGGCATCTGAAAAGCGATGGTCTCACCCCGCATGCTGCTTACATATCAGTCATTATCGTCAATTTCAAGGATGTCGTCATTGGGCCGCGTCGACTTTCCTATTTAGGCAATTTTGTGTTCTGCATCACTGGGAGTATACATGGAATATCAGGATAATATTTAATACCAAAGTAAATATAATGAGCTGCTGACTAGTATTATTCACTGTTTTGCTGGATCGTATATATAGTCGTGCATGTGGCCGATGTCTGACTTCCAAGGCATTCATCTGTGCTCAAGCTTCGATGTTGAGTAACTCTTGACGAAATGATGTACTTGTTACATGTACATAGGTACATCAATTTATAAATAGTAAGTTCTATTTAAACCTTGATTTATCAATTATCCAGATAATTAATAAACATGTCTACGTCAGTCGATGAAGTCTGCAAAGTGTCGGAGGCATTTTCAGGGTTGTCGTGTATATTATACCACTCTTCCGTGTCTAAACATATATCGGTACTTTTACTAATTTCCCACTGAGAAAACAAACCAATCCAAATATCTATAGTAATAGACCTATAGTACCAAACAAACAAAAAATAACAGTTGCACATACACATGTATCTGTGACTGCGTACCCCGCTATCAGCAACTGATAAGAGGGGCCTAAAAAACCCTCCACCAAAACTTTTTCAACACAACATTTCCTTTACCTATATAGCCAATATGTGCGACGCTAGCAAGCTCAGAGTCACGCCGCTTTTTGCTCAGCCTAGCTCGCGGATGGCTCTTGATAGCTCTCGGAGGGCTCCCGGAGTAGCCTCGCGGGCTCTAGGGAGGGCTGTGGCAGCTCTAGGGGTCTTCTAGAAGCATACAGAGCATACAAAGCCCAATATAGGGCCTTAGGCCTGCTTACTGAGTACTCCTTAGGTCTCTATTAGTTATATTCTAAATCTATATTTTCTTTTTTACGTAGCCCCTACTTTTATTCTATAAATTTTAAACCTAATATACTATAGTTAATTACTACTCTGATGTGACAATCGACAAAAGTGTGGGAAACTAAGGGTGGCAAAATCTAAAGCATGAAGAAGGAAGGTCAAGAAATACTACATGGATAGTCTCGCTCGACATATATTTGAATCCTCAAATTATTTTGCTATCATGTCAAGATTGCCATGTGTGACTGTACTCCGAATCTGTTTATGTACATATCGGACCCGTTCAAGCGTTCATGACACCAAGCGAAAGTAGCGAGTCTATTCTACTTATCTGGTATTTCGGTGTGCCGGATAGTTCAATATGTCATGTATGGCTGTTAACAATGCCTGTTAGCTTCGACTTTAAGCTACGTGCCGGGGCTATTCACGTCGCAGTGATAGCGAAATATACAATATGATTGTCTTTGTAAACTTACTGTCGAGTGTAGCACGAAAAACTGACTTCTTTATAGGAATGTCTCGTAGAGTCTCGGCATCACTAGTGAAAGATGCTGCTGAGCTGTCAAGTTGTTTTGTTGAGGGTTTGACCACCGTTGTTGGCTTTTTCGGTTTGTGATAGACTTCGGGCACAGAGCGGAAGTTGGGAAATCCATTAGGCATTTTGATATGATGCAATGCTTGTGAGATGTGATTGGGATGATTTCAATGAAAGAATATATATATAATTTGCTCGCAAGGACTTGAAACGTCTGCTCTTGAGATGAGTCTTGATGTGATTCGAGATTGGTAAAGGTCAGCAAAGTGGCCTTCTACGTCCATTTATGTGCGAGCAGTCACACACATTGACGGACAATATTTTGGTGATCGGCAGGATCATGGCGCATACATGTGAGTGCCCGGATCCTATCACGCTTGAAAATATGCATATGGCAGACCACTGCAGGATCTCTGTCTCGCCAAAATCGGCCTTTTTCGGACGACCACTATCTTCACAGGCCGTATAATACCAGATCAGGAGAAACATCGTCACCCTTGTACTGGGCAGTACAGTAATGGTAAAGTGCTTCACATTCTACACTGGATAATTATATCAAGACAAAAGGGAATTGCGTCGATAAACCTAGCAAAGTCGCCATTTGCCAACGCCGCCCGGGCCCTCAAACACGCCAGCAAAAGAACGCAAGACGCTACGGACGCCTCTAAATGAGCAAAGTTATCTAACCTCAAGCTACACTTAATTTCGCCGTCAATATTGAACAACTAGCGCGCATTATGCGTGTGCGACGTTAGGTGCAAAGAGTGCAATCAGTGCAAACACCAACATAAATACTGTAGCTGGCCACCACATTATGCCGGTGCAGCATGCAAGCTAATTTAATTAAATATCGCAATTGTTGCAAAAAGTGCAAATAGTGCAAACAGCAATAAAAAGCCGGCCAGGGCGCCTTAGTAGGAGGAGTAGTAGAACTCATTGCCTTAATGAAGCATTAGAGCAAGCTAATCTCACATACAGCTATGCACTGCACAGCGCCACATGCAGCTAATTAAACTAAATACGTATCAATCTTTGCAACTGTTGCAAACAGTGCAGGCAGTGCAAATGGCATAAACTTATCAAACAAAACAAAATCTTTGCACCCGGCGGCGCATATATACCCTGTTCAAACCAGCCATAGTTGATCCCTGTCGCATGTCTTATAGACCGCTCCGTGTACTGTTCTAGTAATTTATTTTGCGACCTGGTGCATTGGAAATATATTCCGAAACCTGAATGGATATTGGACAATAATGTAACCGTATGCTTGTTAGAACTAGAGTGAACCTCTACCCCTGTAAGTTCATCAAAATGCTTGCCACCCACTTCATGGACAAAAAGGGTGCTGGTTAAATAACTGCTTATCGCTATGAACAACATCATAGCAAAGTACGTCAGTATTTCTTGTGACAGCTTTGCAAGACATCGCTTCGAATTTGCTTCGGAATATCACAGTTCTGTATAAGATCAGAATTATTTCTCTCCACACATTCAAAAACTTTCATTTAGTCGAACATACCAACGGTTTGATCATGGAGCTTAGCGAGGAGATAACCAGCCCCCTATCTAATGCCCAGAGTCTAAAGAATATGAGCACTCGCAACAGTGAAAATGGGCTTGCCCCTCCTCAAAATCTCAGTGCAACCAGAGAAGTCCATGAGGGCGAAGTCCCAAGCTCAAACCCGGTCTCTGGAACCAGGCTACGGCTGACTCTGTTAGCTCTGAGCTTTGTCGTGATCTTAGGAGGAATGGACTTCTCCATAATCGGGGTTGCAGTACCGGCAATCACCCAGCAATTTCACACCATATCGGACGTAGGCTGGTACAATGTTGCCTACCAACTGACTGCCTGCTCTTTTCAATTTACGTGGGGACAACTATACAGTCTCTTCTCCGTTCGAATAACATTCCTGGGCGCAATTGTCATATTCTTGTTGGGTTCGATTTTGTCGGCAGCAGCAACATCGTCAGCAATGTTTGTAGCAGGACGTGCAATCACTGGCATTGGCTCCGGGGGGATATTAGGCGGTACTTTCACTGCCCTAATGGTAGTTGCGCCTCTACGTCTCCGTCCAGTGCTAATCAGCTTTCTCACTGGTTTAGAAGCTGTTGCGATTATTGCGGCTCCGATATTGGGTGGTGCTCTCACGGAGGTTTCCTGGCGCTGGTGCTTCTACATCAATCTCCCTATAGGTGGCTTAGTTCTGGCCTCTCTCACCGTATTTCTTCCAGACTCTCTATCCAATTCAACAAATGAGACCCTCTCTTGGAAGGAGTTTTTTCATAAGGTCGACGCGATGGGCAACTTTTTCTTTATAATTTCTGTCACCTGCTTATTCCTAGCACTGACGTGGGCTAACACGAAATATACGTGGTCTAGTGCCGCAATTATTATCCTACTGGTCGTGTGCGCAGGTTGCCTAGCTATCTTCATTTATGATCAGTACAAGCAGGGCAGCTCCGCGTCAATCCCACTTCGCATCCTGATGCAGAGAAGTGTCATGGCTGGCGTGCTATTCAGCTTCTGTCTCAATGGTGCTTTGGGAGTGTTACAATATTACATTCCTATCTACTACCAGAGTGTCTTAGGATACAGCGCATTGAAGTCTGGGTATATGATGCTTCCAGTCACTATTGGCTTCAATATTGCTCTTCTTATTCAGGGAATCTTTACGGTTATCCTAGGATACTATACACCGTTTATGCTCATGTCTTCCATTTTGATGCCTGTTGGGGTCGGTCTACTCACTACCTGGACAATCACAACGGACTTGTCACGGCACATTATTTATTCCGGTATATTCGGCTTCGCATGTGGTTTAGCATTCGAGATACCGCAAATTGCAGTTCAGACAGTGCTTGAGGAAGATGATGGTCCCCTGGGTATATCTATTACACTGTTCGCGCAGAATTTCGGAGGAGCTTTGTTTATCTCAGTTGCTCAGCAAGTCTTTACCAGCGAACTATTATCAAACTTACAGGGATCAATACCCGGTGTAAATACAACCACTATCGAGGCCCTAGGATTTACTGATGTGCACTCTGATCCATTAGGAGATAATTCTCCAGAGATAATTGCTGGCTTGGAAAATGCGTTCGTACGGATCTGGGATATTGGCTTGGTGCTCTCGTGCATAACAATCCTTGGGAGTTTGGCAATGGAATGGCGCTCTGTTAAAAAGGAATCGAAAGTCAATTAGCCAGCATTATCTTCAATATTCCCTAAGGATACTTTTGAATCTCAGACAAACTAATACAGTTTTTCACTGTTGTGTCGTCAACATTGTCATCTCTTATAGCTTCCGGGTAGTTAGATATCCAGATTGTAAATCTATGGTGTCAAGCCTTGCGCCTTGCGATCTATTTCTTCGACCAGGCAAGGTAAATCAGTCGCACGTGATATCCAGTAGTCGTGTTAGTATTTCTTTATGTCGTACGAAAATATATGTTAGTATAATGTATCAACGAAATATCTTAAATTTCAGTAGAATGATCAAGCGCGACATTGCAAATACTTTTTGATGCCCGCCTTCGTATGTCGTTAATGATTATCCGGTCAGCTGTGAGGGGAGATGGAGTGAGGTCTCTAAGCAACTCCCGAGGCGAACAAATAAGGTAGATCGAGAATATCATAGCCAACTACTTATAATGATTACCATGTCATTTGGATATCAACTAATCTGTGCAGAGCTGTCGAAAGCGATGGTCTCATTCTCTAGACCTCTTTCTCAGGAAAGGTCAGTGGACACAGGAGGACAACATTCCAATAACTACATACCAACGACTCAGCCCGACGTGGAAGGACATCTATAAGTTTTCTCATCTCATAAGCCACAAAATGGACTAATTTTCAGCACTCCTAATTGACTGTCGAAAATACGATACCGCCAAATCCGTCCGTCCAAATCGCCTTGAAGAAAGGATGGATATCCGAAAGAAGCCCAATATTTGACTATCAAAGTCAACGATATGGGAAATAAATGGGCTGTCATCGCGGTCGGACTCCAGGGACACCCTCCACCGACCAGTCGCAACCGATGGAGGAAGACTCGGAATGGCCCAATTGCGTCTTCTTCACCTTCGCTGAGTGTGACTGGCAATTTCATCCAATACCCAAGGCTGTCAAAATCTATTGCTATCATCTAATTATGCTGATCGAAATCTAGCTACGGCCGTTGTAGCAACAATGTAGATGGATCAAACTCTTCTCGATATTCCAGTGGCCCTGACGTTGTATCCAACCAGTCACCGTTCCCCGGGATCTATTCTGCCTCATCCCGCAGGCTGAAATGGTGAACCTATGAGAGCCCACTGGGTAAGATACATCTTTCTTCCATCTGAACAACGCGTCGATAGGAGATCATCAGCCACAGCAGCGATGGCCATTCCCTGCAGAAGTTGATGGATTCCGGATATGCTTGGTAACAATGTTACTAGGCCTCTCTATTACGCTCCACGAGTTCCAGGGCCTGCATCAGTACGGAGATGGCCGACCAGCATTGCTCAGCGGCATGTCAAGTGGCTGTTTGGGGGGTTGTCGGAATAAGATATCTTGCGGGGAGCAGTTGATCTTTTTACAACATAGACTGTCTTCAAGTTTTCTAAATCAACAATCGATTCTAATTCAGTTATCTTTAACATGCCAGTCGAGCAACCTTATTAATTTAAAGAATTTTAGAAGGTATATCGTAAAATATTCAAAAATCTAATTGTTTTAATTCTCAATTAATATATCTATTTCATATGTACATAACATGTGAACTTGTCAAGGAGTTACTGTCCTTACTTTGTATTTAAATCTATGAAAAATATATTTTTGAAACTCCTATGTTCTGAGATTATTATTTCTAATATTAATTTATAATTATTTGTAAAATGATAGCCTTATAAAGCTTTTAATTATTCGTTGACGGAAGGTGCAATGATTAGAGTTTGTCAACCCGAGCTGAAAACGAGCATTTCCAGCTGTATTTTTAATCTTGGGCCACTATTCTACACCCATCGGCCTGGTGTTGAGACTCAACTTCGGGGCGCACTAACATCTGGATGTGTGGCGTTTAGTCCGCAGCACTGCAATACGAAACGAGCGTCCGAGGATGTTTCTATATTTGTGTATATAGTATGCACGTGAGGCCAGTATTGATGAAACTCTAAATATAACGATGGAATATAGTAGTTGTATATTAATATTGAAGAGATTCCATAGCGTTCTATGTCTATAAAGATGGGTAATCTCCCTCTATTTTATTTCCAGTTCTACCGTTATCATTTGCACACTCCTAACCTCCTTCGCGACACAATATCTAACCCTCCCAAAAAGAATGCATTTCCATCTCTCTCTGGGTCTATTCTCGGCCCTAGCACTGAGCACATTCTCTCACGCAGAACCACTGACTTGGGCGTCAGTCACCCGCCGTGCTCTTGATATTCATGAAGAAAGCTTTATAACCTCCCAGAACTACAAACACCACAACGAATCCGTCAAGCTAATCGGATATCAAAAAATCAAAATTCCCGCGGACCAACTGTCCGAGTGGAAAGGTCACTACGCTAACCACAGCGCTGAGTTGCAGGCTCGGTTCCCTTCTCATTTCTGGGATAGAGATACCAAGGAACTTCGTATATACTTCCCCGTGCATCCGCCATGTTAAAACACCGGGACACAGTTGTTGAAGCCAACGAGCTGGGCGAACTCGAGCACGAAAGCATCGACGGAGATTACGCGGTGCTGGGCCGACGGCAAACGGAGTCTGTTCGAGGTGTAGCTGGGAATATCATCAAGGATGGGACGATCTTTCTTGCGAAGAGGAGTCAGCCCGTGCGGAGGATCGGGGCTAATGTTCACGTATATGACTTTGGGTATCGGTCGCTGGACCATCACCACCATCAAGAGAAGCGCATGGTGGAGCCTGAGGGGCCAGGAGACTCGAATGAGGATAATGAGGATAATGGAGAGAATCCCGATGCGACGAACAATGGCTGCGTGGCAAACCATGGCGGTATCAATTGCAGCGAAGCGTATGGGACCGATGAGGGCCGTTGCGACATGAACCCAAACACTTGCATGGACTATAACGGATATTTCACTGATTGTGAGAAGGGACACAAGTATCTGTATTTTCTGGGAAGTGATTGCTCTGTGTCAGTGTCAATGGGGAACTGCTGGAATGAGATTGAGGCTGCAGAATAGAGAGAGTACTTTTCTGATATTTTGATGTCTGTATGAAGGCGTGTTTTAAGATTATGAATTGAGATGATAAACAATTGCATCAATACCTCAGTAACCATCATCGCCATCATCAACCTTTTCACACTTATCAAATATACCAGTTGCTGGCAATCTATTACATCTTGCGGGCACACAAATGTCGCTCTGCACAAAACGGCTAGTTTGAAATTAAAAGCAAACCTAGGCAGGATATTTACTCTATATGTAGAGCAGCATCGTCCCACAAAGCCATGACGATCTCCTCGGTTAAGCAGGCATGCCGTAACCTTATATCTACTCTCACTATTCTTAAACACTGCTGTACAAATCCGTACGGATGACTCCAGGCCACTTCCCACTTTCTCCAACAGGATATCAATTATAGATGTGTATATCTGCTTTGCTGCTTCTTCCAGCGGCGTTAGTCTAGTAACTGTGGTAAATTCCACAACATTGTAAGCCTTTTTGTTCTTGGTATTTTGCATCTTTTAGCAATTTGCCGATCTTATCATACTCCATGAATTAATGGCATGATCCACCATCTAGGTGCCGCGGAGAGAGTTCAAAATTCTTCCCTCGTTTCGCAGAGCTATGTCTTTCTAACCCTTGCTTCTATTCCTTGGATCTAGAGTTAAAAACATATTTCGTGATGCGGACGTATATTGAACTCAGTTTCAGCAAGACCCGCACGCTCAGGCCAATACCCAATTGCATATTCCAGACAAGCACTTTTCAATTCCCAGTCTTGTAAATTCACCATAGTTTAGCATACGATCAATACTATGATATGCTAAAGCTGCGTGCACCGTAAGTTTATCAATATCACATCTTCCCTTAACAAGAAGGTCTTTCACTGATTTATATAATAGTCGCACATATTGTCTTGGATAACAATCATCAAGCGGTGCGAATAAATGAGCTTTTTGTAAATCGAAGGCAGCTGACCTCGTCGTAATTGGGGCTAGCCTGGAAAATGATAAAACGTTCTGGTATATTTTACAGGCACCGTGCAAATGTAACCTCATTATTTCAATCATAGTTTGTTGTTCTCATCAGCGCTATTGTCAAGCGCGAGGCTAAGTAGCTGCTGGCATTAGGCACTTATCCCGGCTATTAACTTCTTAAACGTTCTAACACCATTTCCGGATGGTACTCGTGGTTTTCCTAATTCACAGCATGTGATTCCTACCCACGAGAATGTTCCTACAGTCTTGTCTTCCAGAATTCCGGACACCTCTTCGACTATGGGTGTCTCTTGGTC
The DNA here is from genome assembly GCA_039119965.1 of Talaromyces sp. DC2. NCBI lineage: Eukaryota > Fungi > Ascomycota > Eurotiomycetes > Eurotiales > Trichocomaceae > Talaromyces > Talaromyces sp. DC2. The sequence continues at coordinate 186,194 of JBCLNQ010000015.1, read as the reverse complement.
ATAACGCGGTCCATGGCTTTTCCTCAATCATCACTTTTATGTCTTTTTTCACTGCGCTGTAGTAGGCCATATCTTTATAATTGAAATCTAATAAATACTCCGCTTTACTAGTATTGGGCATTGCTTAACCAAATGATAGAGCAAGCCTCTGAGACATTTTTTTGCCCAATAACTGCGCCAAGAGTCTCATGGATTTTGCAACCGACAGATCTGACAACGCCCGTTCAGCCGTCACACGGCAGCCCTACCCGATCAACAGCAACAAAATGATTTTGTTGGTGACTGACTTAGAAGGTACAGCCCTTTTGCATTTTAATTTTAGTCATAAAGGGCGCGAGAGATTCTTGCCCTATACCCCATAAAGGCACATTCAGCGAACTAAAATTAGAGTGTGGCTGTCATTAAGCCAAATTATGGGGTAGCACGAGCGAATTTTCATCCGATTCGCCGCCTACGGCTCTCAGCGGCGATCCTTTCCACAGATCGTTTGGTTTTGATCCTTTTTTACCCCTGACGGACTTCCGCCTGCCAAAGTCGAGCTGAAAGTGGATCTGAAATATGGAGACGCTATTGTCGAAAATGGTGTAGCCAACGGTAATCTGAGGCTGAATACGAGATGTGATATAAAATATATTCAGACAGTGGAGAGAAAGTGTTGGCAGCATCAACTATTGGGTTGGGTTGGTTCAAACGTATGCTGAAAGTCACAAAAATTGCAGAATAAATATGAACTATTGTGTTGATCTTTCCTTGAACGTGGTTCGTTCAATGTCAAACAGAGCTGACAAAAAGTTTCAGGCAGTAAAGCTGTATTGAGAAATACGAATCCAATTTGAAGCCTCAAGGCGACGAGCGGATCCTGACCGAGATCCGTCATGTATAAAGGGTCGATAGTCCCCCGTTTGAGCGTTATTTCATCAATCTATCAATCCATTAATCTCTTCAAACGAAACTCGACTCTCAAGTCTACTACCGAACATTCTCAAAATGAAGGTAATTGACTCTATTATTGATTCTTGCAATAGTTAAGAATGTCTCCTAACTGCAACCTTTTTAGTACTTCACTGTCCTCGCTCTTGCCACCGTGCTCCCATCTGCCCTGGCTGCGGCTTTTGCTGCTGCTCCCGCTTCTCCTGTACGTTAACCATAGTCTTTGATTCAGTTGATGCAGCTAATATATGATACATGAAAAGTTCGACAAGAGGGACTGCGCTGCTAGCAGCTGCGTTTGCAACGGCATCCAGGGCCAGTTCTGCGGTGATGAATCCATCAACGCCGACTGCCTCAATGACCATGTGTACGAATGCCAGGACGGCACCGGCTATGCTTGCGATTACGGATACCGGGACTCCTGCGCTGCCTGTGGCTCTCTCTCCTGCTAGATAATCTTGGATTAGCTAGCAAGGAATTTGATATGCAGCCGTCCAGCCTTGACATTCTCTTTTCGATTCAACATTAAGCCACAAGAATTTGTAATGTCTCATAGTATATTGAAGCTCTTAACTTCGCTTCTTTTCCTTCCACAACCAAAACCCAGACAAACTGCCACCATGACTTACATCCATACCAATCTTCCAAATCCAACCACGTGTAAAGCAAGTGTTGTGTCTAATCACGGTCCTTCCTGTGAACTTTCCGTTCAAGATGTACCTATTCCAAGTCCAGGCAACTCGAGTACAAGGGAAGTCTCCACTTGCAAAGTTTCTAAAATTTTCCACACCATCAGGTCCAAGCCAATTCTTGATCAAACTAAATGTAATGGTTATGTGCTATAGCATATTCACTACATGCTCGAAGACCTCCACTTGCCACGCATGCGTGATCATGGCGTATGCTCACCGGGCCATGAAGATGCGGGTGTGGAAGTGGATGTAAGCTCTCTAAAAACGATCTGTGATGTCTAACTCTGACGAATTTGGATCTGATTTTGAAAAGTTAAACTCTGATTCTGAGATGAATGTTGGTGAGGTTTCTAGCGACTAATAAGAATACACACGCATGTGGTGTGTTATATTGATTCTTCTCATTACGGGATGGTAAAAATTAAGTGGAAGAACATATGGGAGCTTGAGGGCAATCTGAGTAGTTTAGAAACAGCGTTACAAACTTGACACAAAGCGGAAATAGTGAGAAGATGTCATAAATTTGGAGTGTGAAAGCGCAAGAACATTGTATAAACCACACTAATTCACTTTATTTCCTCTACTGCTAGAACTTACGAAAATATAAAGACTTTAGTGACATCTTCAAGAACCTTAAGTGTACGAATTCCTACCTACAATGAATTAGTTTAACCCAGTCCTTTATAGATTTAGCGCGACAATTAATGTATGCTCGTCCGCGGAACCTAGTCATAACGTTTGTTGGCAATGTTCAGTATCACACCATTCAGCACCCGATCCATATATTAGGTTGTCCATTATCCCGAGGCAAATTGAAATAACCAGCATTTTCTAGGTTCGACTGCAGCGTTCTAAATTTGCTCCTTTTGGCTTTACTTTCGAAGAGAATATCAATTTCAAGGTAACTCAAACCAAATGTTTCCGGAAGCCTGAAATAGCACCAAAGGATGCATATAAAATTTGTTCCAACGAAGAAGAAACATGCCTTTCCTTTCCAATCCCAGGCAGTTGGGTTTAGCATTTTCGTGGTGATAGTATTTATCAGAAGAAGTGAGATGTTGTAGGCCGCACGAGAGCAAGGACAAGCGTTTTGATACGAAGCCGGGTGGAAGGAACCTCAGCCACCAGGACATAGCAGACGGGTCCTATCGTTGCGTTGTAAGTAAACGTGAAAAGGACTATTGCGGAGCCAACGACCCATGCTTGGGCCCTAGTCCGAACAAGCAAACTGACGATTCCACCGGCAAGCAGAATAATCAGCTGATGGTTCAAGGAACAGCAAAAAAACATTATCTTTGAATCTCAAGGCGATTTCTCGGGATTTAGCCCACTACTCATTTTGGTGGGAGCGGCTTCGGATACTGGAAGAAGAGTTCATCGAGTCCGAGCCTAGAACGATTGCTCCGTGGTGGTTTGATAGGAGGAAACGGGTTCAGTGGTACACATGTTAAATATCACGCTAATCTGTGAATTGATAGTGTCTTTATAAAGAAATGAAACTGTATTTATAAATACTATTAGTTTATTGATCAACTAATAAAATAATGATGCGATACTGCTTTTGTAGGCACGTTCGAACTGAGTCTGAATTGGGTGAGTAACAGGCAGTTGTTTACTTCAAACTCTTCATGCCCTGGATAATCCCTGTCGCAGTTTGGACCACCCCAAAAAAGATAGTGAGAAAAAGTACTAAAATTGCCACCCAGAATTATTTGTGTCCTTTTTGAGTAAAAAAAAAATTGCGGCACAGCAAACAATGTATTATTCATACGTGGGATTGGGCAAATAATCGTGACCTCTGGCATCGGTTGCTTGACGAGGGACTTTTAGTATCACATGCTTGTTTGTAGGAAGTGTTTTTCTCTCTTAAAATAAAAAAACACATTTAGAAGTGATGACGATGATATGCTAGTAGATTTACGAAATCAACGAAATCAAAGCAGAAAGTTAAAAGACTAGATACACTGATACACTATTCGACATCCGCTTCCGACGCGTCATCTGACTGTGACGAGGGCGTCTCGCTCATGCTGTGCCTCCTTATGTAAGATTGAATTTCCTGCATTAATGAACATGTGGCTTGTCGCCGGTATCTTTTCTTTTGGCGTTTCCAAAAATACTTGATCGCTTCTTGTTCGTGCCTGCGGTATTCGCGGGACCGCCGTAATTCGTCTCTCAAGTAGGCCTGATCTTCCTCGCTACAAGCAAGTCGTTGAGAAACATCATCCACTGACCTTTGCAAGGCGACGCGGGCATTTGACTGTCTCAACATGGACTTTATCTTTTGGTCAATGGCTAGGGAGTATTGGTAGTATTTTTTAGTAACCTCTTCAAAAGCCAGTTGAGTGTTTTCATGCGCTTGTCGCTCAGCGTCAAGTGCTTGGTTGCAGGCTTCACTCATCAGTCGAGTGTTTTTATGCTCTTTTTGCTCAGTGTCAAGCGCTTTCTTGTAGGCTTTGTTTTGTTCCTCGAGGCGACTCAATAATTCATTTTGTCGATAGATTTGAGCCTTCAATGTGTCAATAGAAGGAACTGCACTGTTTAATGGGCCAATACGACGGATTGAATTGTTCGATGAGACAACACGAGGACCTGGATTGTTCAGAGGAACGGGATTGTTGAATGAGGTAACAGGGGGACCTGGATTATTGAATGAGCCAACATGAGGAACTGGATTTCTCAGCCTTGCGTTATATGGAACTGAGTTGTTTAATGAGCTAACAGGAAGAACCGGGCTGTTCTGTGCCGCGTCTCGAGTTTCGAAAAAGTATTTCCATGATTGTTCGACCGTTTCATTGGTCGGTGGAACCTCTTGTGTCGACATCTTGAAAAAAAAAAAGAATAGAGAGTAATGTGGATGGAATCAAACCAACAACTGAAGGGAGGAAGAACCGGTTATTATGTTGCCTACACTTTAAACATCTAGACATGCTTCAATCAATGTACACATTTCATTTTTGGCGCCTGACTACCTATGTTCGACTAGTCCGCGCATGTCACATCATGATTCTGATACTTGACCAGTAATATAACACCATTCTCGGCGCCAGTCACGCATTTCTTTGTTCTCTTGAGGGCACAATATATTAGCGTGGCGTTTTGCATTGTTAGTGTCCTTTTCGAACAAAGAAATTGCGGCACAACCTATTCCATTCAAATTATGTTATGATGGATAAGCTACTTAATTAGCATATCTGGCGGGAACTATGACTCACAGTACAGCATCTTGGGCACGTGGAGCATGCTAGCATGTGCTACATTTAGCTTGTGCTAACTAGCGGCCCCAGGTGCAGGTGGACGCAGTGGGCGAGATTGAGAGGGTGTAGGAGAGAAGCTGCAGAGGACCAGCTGGTGTCGTTCCTTAATTTCTTATGTTTGTTTACATTGTTTGCTAGGTTTGGTGAGTTTGCACCCTACGCTTGGCATTTCCTTTCTTCCGTGGCGCGCCCAGTGGCAGAGCCACCCTTATCCTAATCTTGACACCAATGTTTTGCTGGAAATCTCCGTCATTCTCTTCGTCGCCTGCTATGTCGCTTTTGCCTGCCTCCTCCTGATGTTCCTCCCACACTTGCGAGCAGAAGCTGCTTCTCTGCTTCACGTGCTGCGCGCCCTCCATGGTGGTCCGATTTTCGTATAGCGTATTGGGGACTTTTGTGGAGAGCCTGAGGACACAGTTCAGCGTGCTTACTGGAAGTGTCACCACCGTTCTTGTGCATGGCTGTGATTGAGGACATTATCGTGGTGGCGCTTTTTGTGTTAGCAGGCTTGGGACTGGAGCGTCTTCCACCAGCGTTAAGGAACGGTACCTGACCATAATCAACAGCCTGATTGTTGGTGTGTTTAATGTTATTATTAAACACTAATCAGTTTTCCGCAAATGGCTGCGCAGTTGACCTGTTTTCCTCGCCCATATCGATACGGTCGTAATCGATATTGAAATCAGTCGACCAGCCTATTGGGTCTGCAGAAGACCACGTATCAGCTCCGAAATTCGGCATCCACATGTTGATCATGTTCCATTCAAATCTTCTGTCTGACGGTAATAAATCGTTAAACATGGGAGTGTTATTGTGCTCAAACTGGCTCACGCCAGGAGGAATAAATGGCGTGAATTGGAGGGGGCTGCTGTCATTGGCGTATTCCTGCAAACGCTCGTCGCTGATAGTGTTTTGAATGTCTCGGTCTCCGCAAAATTCATCACCGCTGTGTCCAGGGTCGAATTCTGTTGTAAATAAGTTATTTTCAAAATCTGTTGGCTGTAGGTCGTGCGAAGGCTGTGGTGGAGTAAATTCTGGATGTGCAGGGTCAGCGCCTCTAGGTGCTCTATCTATATTTTGGCCAGATTGTGCAGCCACTCTTGCCACAAGACGTGTCGCAATTCCATAGAGTTCTTTAAATACGGTTAGGGTAAGGGTGACTGCGAAGGAGGTTCCTGGCTCGATAAATTCGGCGATGAACGAATTTATCAAGCTCATATGGTGGATATCGGAAGCGGCGTACTGGTCTTGTGGGTTTGCGAGGATATTCGTGAAGAGAACAAGGCCAGCGCTGAGCGGGTAATACAGCGCCATCCTATACTCGTGGTTAATACAATTGAGATGCAAAACGAAAGTAAATACCAACCACGTGAGATTTTGTAGATTATTACTTCTGAATGTATCCAGTATTTGAATCGATCTCCGCGCAGCAGCAAGACAGAGCAACTGGTTTGTATTTGTCCTGATGTTAGTCTCGGAACTATCAAATGACTCCTGATGACCTGGCAGGCGATGCAGTAGTATTACGGCGTCCAAATATGACAGGTGCATCATAGCCACTGGGACGTATTGCTCATCCGAGCACCTGATTGGATGCTCTGGTCGAATTTCAATCGGAATAGAATCTCGCCAATGCTGCAGATGGCTGTCCAGTTTTCTTAGTACCCTCGTGCGATCCGTTTCAGACTTAGTCTGTGAACTTGACGAGTACAATTCGGTGTATATGCGACTTCCAATTATAGACAACTTGATTTGATCCTGGAAAATGTCGTAAACCTTCCCTCTTCTTGTAGATGTTATCCACTCTAGTTTTCTGAGCGGCAAGTCGACGGCAATATCATCGTCGTTTATGACGGACGGCCTGCCCAAGTTACGGCTTATTTGTTTCTCCAGTAGGTAAAATACCCAAAATACATTTCGTCGCTGTTCAAACTCTTCCAGAGCAAAACTGGATCCATCCAAAGTCCGGTGAAGGCCCAAGGTATTTGCCAAATTTCCGGCTGCAGATGTCATTACGTACGATGGCTGTGGATTTGGACTCGAGGTTGTGATGAACAACTTTTTCAGGGATAAGGTCATTTTCATCTAGTGATAGAGGGTTAAAAATAGATCTTACCAGCAATGTTATTGCCTGCATTGCCATCAAATTGGCTTCTTTGAAGAATAAGTCGTGAAAACAGCAGCTCGCATTCCGGAAGTATCCGACACCGATCTCCGAGGATATCGATGTATAGTCTATAAGAGGGCTCCTTCGTTCGTGTCTCACATGCTCGCCTTTTGTTCTGATGCTACCTAAGCACAATACCGCATTGAACAATGCGTACCATGCGATACCTGCCGGAGGGTTTGTAGAGTATTGTTGATCAAAGTAAGAATTAAACACTTTCCGGTCAACGACGGGGTAGACCTTGTTAAAAGTTATAAAAAAACCTGCATGGAAATATAAGCTGATGTTTTTACCAAATAAAAAGAAAGGGAAAAAAAACTCCTCATTATCTACTTACAATTCACGTATTGCAAAGCAATATCCTTCGAGGGAAGCGGCGTGTGTTGTGATCGTGGCCGAGGGTACCAGAGATCGGCATCTGCAGAACCCCATATACCATGATCATGCTGTGACATTATATGAAAGAGTCGAGTTAGTTCATTCTTGTCACCTACTCTTTTCGAAATCCATCGAAATCCTTGTGGAGAAAAAAGCGAGAACCCAGAGGCTGAGCCTAAGCAGTAGTCTCAGCGTCGAGTGTTTAGTGTGTTGCTAAGGTCGGCTGCATACCGATAAAATTTCGCGATCCTTTAGAATCAATGACTAAATTTGAGAGTTGACTGGATAGTCTAGCTTGGCTTTCAATTTTGTCAGAGGTATCTTCTTCTTCGTCTTCTACTGGCTCTGCTGTCCGATGTAGCCCGGAAGCAACTATAGCCGATTCCATGGACCTGATTCGGGCTTCCATCTCATGGAGGTATGCCTTTTTCTTACTTTAATAACCATTAGCCTCCTAAGTAATTAGTGTATATGATTTCGAGTTGCTTGGTACTTGGTCATGCTTGGTCTTGGCCTCTTCTGCACTGGCGTCGTAGTACAGTCTAGTCCCCGGGCAGCGCATCGAGTGCAACAACCATCTTCCTTTCTTTGGCATTTTATCTATATACCCAACCAAAGAAACCAGTTAGCGACTCCATGTACCCCAACGAGAGAAGGATTACATGTCCAACGCTTGATAAACATGCCTTCATCTTTTTGCACAAGTCACACGATGTTCGAAGACTTCGCGGCTTTGAGCCCAACTCTTCGGTCAAGATAGCATTCGGTTCAGGCTCGTTCATGTTGATCAAGAAGAGTTATACTTGACCGAGGTCGATTAATTATGGCAAGACCTTGAGATGTGGCATGTTCGGATAAAGATTAAATTTTGAGGCGTGACGTATTTATCAGTTAGTAAGCAGTCAGCCGCTTTTTGTTGGTTGTGACAATCGAATAATAATATGAACGAATTACTTGCATACAGCTCGACAAAGTGATCAATTGTCCAGGTAATTTATATGCAGAATCCATTCCTTTTAATTTCCGTTGTCCTTTTTCTCCCTAGCAGATTATCATAGTCATACAGCACCATCGTGTTCACATAATTCACTAGTACGCAGCAATTCAGTTACATCACTCAGTGGGCCTGTCGCATGCAAAGGCTTTGGTACGCCATTTTGGTCGCAACTGGCAAACTTCCAGTATTTTTTGTTCCACAGCGTGAGGCAATGCGTAAAAGTCCATTTTACAGGACCAGGAACAGGAGGCCAATCTTTCCACAGATAATTTTCATGTGTAATATCGAGGTTGAGAAAGAAGAATGGAAGAGCGTTGAATTTCGTCATTGCACTCTAGTTTAAAAAACATTAGCGAACAGGAGCTTTGTTTGAGAGTATTTGAGATTCTGGAAATTACCACAGTCCGTTGTCCTTCTTTACTCCAAAGATCTTCTATTGGAATTTTTGATCCGTATTTGCCAAGATTCAGTAGAGTATGGATCTCTGACTCCAGATGGTTGTAAAGCGTTGGGGCAAATGAAGTGATGATGTCGTTGAGGTGAGCAGCGTCAAAAGATGACTCTTTTCCAGCCAGACCCTCGAGATAACCCTTGTATTTATCCAGACCTGATTGAAAGGAATCTGTATTTTACTTGCATCAGTTATACGACCTTAGTTGGAAAGAGAAGAGGGGAAAAGAAAGTCAAATTGAAGACGAGTGCGGAGAGATGTAGAACTAGGGCTTTGCACGACGAAGTAGCATCTTTGAGCAAAGGATAGAATTTTGCTTGCAAGTAGATGAGGTAAAACTTCTTAAAAAGTAAATATTTAAAAGGGTTTCCTGCTTACAGTGTTGTTGCACATCGCCATCCAGTAGTCCCTTCTCGCCAGCCGCTTCTTCAATCTCAGGGAAAAACTGCTCTTCTTCGCTGGTGTGGTGTTCGTGAACAACATAATACCAACACAAGCTATACCCAATGAAATCTTTAAACTCTGCAGGTTTGATGTTTGGTCCCTGAACATATATGCTATTGAGGCCGCGAAGGAGTGCGTTGTGAACTACACACATTTCACTCGCAGTCTCCATATACGGATCGGTATATCCTGTCTATAACAAAATAAACAATTATGAACTAAATCATCGTCGCAAGAGTAAATTTTACCTTTCTTTCCTTGAATTTCGGTGTCTCAATCAACGAAAACGGCGCATCGGCCCATGGCCGAGGCTTTGCGGGAGCTGAATCCTCCATGGTCCGATTAAGTTTTTGTTTTCGACTTAAATCAAAAAGAAAACACACACCTACAAGAAAAATAAATAATAGAAAAAAAAAAAAAAAAAAAAAAAAAAACACCAATGGTAGATGGCTTTGTATTTGAATTCCTCCGACTTCAAGACTCCGGGATGTTTATTGTTCCGTTGGTACCGAACCGTTCGTATACGGATCAATTGATGGGACCATCGGTGGTTGACAAAAGGTCCGAACTACCTAGCGTGTATACAAATGGAGGTTCTTAAGTCTATAAAACCATCTGCTTAGGCAGCTCAGATTATTAGCTAGCTCGACAATAATAAGAATATTATTTCTATAAATAGTTCAGGGGGAAAAAAATGAAGGTCCTCTTGCTCGGCGTCACTGGCAATGTTGGGTCTCGACTGCTTCCCGCGCTTCTCGCCCACAACCACCAAGTAGTGGCATATGTGCGCTCACCAACCAAAATCTCTCTCGAAGCCAAGTCCAAACTAGATTCCATTGTCGTCGGCTCTGCCACCGACAGTAATGCCATCAAGGATGCGATCCTTTCTCATAAATGCACTGCCGTCGTCAGTGCTGCTGGGGTGGCTGCTATGACGGGATTCAGTTCACCAGGCGAATTTCCGGCGATTTTTGCGGCTGTCGTGCAGGCGACTCTAGAGACAGGGCGAGAGCGTGGCGCTCCTATTAGATGTTGGCTGATGAGTGGCTTTGGAATTCTGGATAGCCCGAAGATGCCGTATTTGCTCGTGGACTAGTAAGTTATTCTTTTTTTTACCGGCATATAATGTTCTTAATTCCGACCGGTGGTTGCTTCTAGTATTCCTCTATTCCCATCCCACAAGCCGAATTACACCCTCATCAAATCACAGTCGGTGGACGATATCGCCTGGTCACTCTTTTGTGCAAACAACATTCCTCCTAAATACGACACACCACAATTCCCTCCTCCTGCAGACGTCTCATCCGATAATCTTGTGGTAAGGGCTGACGCCCCGCCAGCCTGGGGTCAAAAGTACAGGTGTGCGCCGCTGATAGGGAACTATTTGAATATTATGTCGCAGTTACAGAGTTACTTCGCCGTGCTAGAAAACTGCGTGGATTTCATTGCCGCTGATTTGGAGAAGGGACTCGAAAGCGAATATATTGGGAAAAGAGTGGCTGTAAAGGAGAAAAGCAAAATCAAATGAAACAAATTTAATACTACGTTATGCTTATAGTCCTAATTATCTCTAACTTAGTTATTGAAATTAACCATTTCACTATCAAATGTTTTGCACAATCTGTACTATGATAAACAATTAACCCAGTTATGTAGCTCCATATGCAGCGCTTTACGTATAATTTGTCAGTACTATAACATGTTTCAAGTGCAAAATTTGTTCTTTGTCATATATTATCCCTTTTCCGTTTCCTTGTCGAGACCTTTATCCCAGCAGACAATTGTACTTCCGAGGAGTGTTGACGGTGTCTGTCCATTGTCAACTCATTGCGTGAGATGTTTAGCCTCGAAGCATTCCAAAAATCTACCAAAAGCTGGAACTCCGAGGAAATTTGGTCATTCTCAGCCGAATTATTGGTTGCATTATTATTAAGTCTCATATCAGGCATATGTCTGGGGATACGCCAACTCATCCTGGAATGCCGCTTGTTCTCAGCCGATTCAAATGTATCGAGTCTGAAAATCTGTTCAGAACTCGAAATTACTGAACCTGAAGAGTTATTCAGTTCCAATCCAATGACGCATGGATGGCTTTGAAGTGTAGATATTGTAGCCTCGACAATCACGTTCTCCATCGATTTCCTCTCGCAATACAATTGCTTAGGATTACCACCGCCCACTGCGGGAATCTGTGGTTTGCAATAACCGGATTTAGGTACTGGTCACATGTATCACATAGATTTTATAAATCAGAGAGTTTTCACTCGGGTCAAACTGGTTCAACCGAACCGTTGAGCTCTCCAAACATCTTAAGCCCCTTCAATCAGCCGCGACAGGATCCACCGCAAATGAGACTTCAGAACCCCGACAATGCTTCCTGTAGCCCACTTATGATCGCTTCGCATGGCAAGCGCCGACGGCCTTCCGTCTCACACGAGGACGAGCCAGAAACATTTCCCGCGCCGCATGCAAATCTCCAACAGAACAAATCGCCACGACTAGCAATCCAAGATAATGTCTACGTGTGCAGCGTGGAGGACAACTGGAAGCTCGCTCGTCTGCGAGAAAAGGGCTGGGAGTCGCAAGAAATAAGTGCGGCGTTCGGCTGCATTTCTGCCGAGGATGTCGCTATGCGATACAACAGCATCGCCGAGGTCTACAACGACCAAATGCTGAGCAGATACGCATACCACTATCAGAGGTAGGTCGACTCTCTTGATTCCATGACAGTGACTGAAAGAGTACACACTGAAAAAGTTGTTCTGGGTCGAAGTGGCTAACGCAGTCGGAGGTTCTCCTTCTGGTGCTGAGGGCATAATATGCAAAATAGGTCGTTTCGAATTAGACCGATATTCCGAAAAATCTTTTCCAACAGCAAGATTCAAAATCTGATTCTCCTCCCCCCACCTCAAAGGATGACGTCGTATAATTGCCTTTTCTGTTGGATCTAAAGTATGTTTAGATTTTTTATATATCTTAACGAAGCCATTCATCATCACGATAGAGCAAGCTATAGTTATACCAAAATAATAACGTAATCGGACACCGAGCGGTTCACTCATCTCCGAACGCGTCAATCATATTGATTATCAACCACTCAACGCGCCACTATACCTCCAATTCGTACTGCCTCATCTCATTCCACCGCTGCCGATGATCCCTGGGCAGACCTCAGCAGTGTTCTATCTTACGTACGAGAAATTTACTTTGAAAATTAGGGCCAACCCCTCTCCCCCCAAAAGACCTACCAAGAAACGCCAGTGAAGGCTGTACTACAACGTAATATGTTTCACTAATCTGGCCACCTTTGTATGGCAGTAACTGGATACCACTGGCTGCTAATACTTTCTGTTTTGAGGGAATACAGGTAATAGTTGGTATACATAAGTTACAAAAATCTTCTTTATTCTAAGAACTTTCTAAATTGAATATAACTTGATTTATAATCCTAAACGTTAAATAGTAGACGCTCTGTAGAAATATTGTGACTGACAACAGTATTTATTTTTATTTTTTTGTGGAACGGTTACCTTAAAGTTTAATCTGGCCACTAATCATATATCACTTTGCGGCATCAAGGCCTTTCGGCTTGAATTCATCTGCATAACTGTAAGAAGTGTGATTTCCTAGCTTCTTATACTGATCTTAACCCAACACTTCCATTCTCCCAAGCTCAAACGTCCGCTTGAGTTATACTAGCATCGAATCCTCCGCCCAGTCTTCTTAAAACCACATTAATTTAAGGGCACTGGATGTTTGAAGTTCCCCCATTGATACATTGTCCATCATGCCCGAGACAATCAGTGTGTCCATCGTAATTTGCGATAATATCATCTGGTGCCCGTCAGTGACGAAATTATCAAGACTTTTGAACTTTGCGTGGACAAACTTACCTAGATTGATACCGACGCTATTGCTAGCACCGCCACATGTATCGCACCACAGCGAGCCATCAGAGTAAACAAAACAATCCTGGCAAGAGTCGGCGTAGTTACCACTGATATTGCTGTTAATATATAAAATTCAGAAAGTTTGTAATAGGAAAGCCGCTTGTTACATACTTGTCCTGAGCAACTAATTGACCGTTTATGTTTGCAACGCATTGGTTGAGATCAAGAACCGTCATTTCCAGTCCTGATGGTCCATGGCAGCTTGCCTGAAGATTATGATCATCTATCAGCTGTATCATGGGACATGAAGCGACATAGCCGTTTTGGGCTAATGCTGGAGCCAGAAGTGAAAAGGCAGCAATGACTTGGAAGAATTGCATTTTTGATTGATGGGATGAGATTGACTTTTGAAATTGACGATATGACTTGGAGAATAGGCAATGCTAGTAGACTCGGTGCTTTGTATTTGTGTTTGAATATTGTCAGTTGGAGAGGAGGGAAAGTTCATATTTATACCTTTTGTCTACAGGCATATACTCTAGTTCCTGGATATAGACAGAGTTGATGTAACTTCCACTGCGATCTGAATACATCTATTTTAGTCAGGGTATGTTTTAGTTGCTATTTCTCGTGTCATTATGTGACGCCTCTTTGTCTCTTAAAAAGTTTACGATGCCATCTCTCGCCAATCATTAATCGAAACATTGAACTGTCAGAGTGTATATGGCTTCGCTGCCACAGTGAAACGGATTCATGGCTCCGGAATATATGAAGGGGCCGGTTAGGCGCTGGGGCCGTTCTTTATGCGAAGGAAAAAATGGGACTGTATTTACTTAATTTGGTATGCGCCACCATCTATTAGCCTTTGTCCACTAGGTCTCGGCTGTCGGCCAGAAATTTACGAGTATGTTAGTATGTTAGTTACTAGTTAACTTAGTTTTAACGGTGACTCCATCCACCCGAACCTTATCCCCTTCCAGGGCGCATCGGAGAATTGTATTTCAAATGCAAATAATATAAATTCTTAAGAAAAGATTTCTATAAATAGATCGTACATTCGAGTATTACAGCTTTGCAGGTTTCAGCTGGCGAGCCTCTACAATTCCTGCGTTCTTACTAGAAAGCTGTGAGACCAAGAGAACCACTTCTTGGGCCCCAGTGTTTACAACCAGGCGAACGGAAACGAACTTATCAGTTGTCACTTCACGGCATGTCAATAAATCTCCACAACAGCGCCTGAGAGCCATGTTACGAGTGCCAAGACATGGAATCCTAAATACCTCGCCAACAATGTCTCTTTGCCAGTCAACTCTCCCCATTTCTGAAACCAAAGCCCATCCGAATACACGCAAAAAAGGTATGTGTGCAAGATATAGAGGCTAAATGAAATACGCCGAAAGTACTGGGGAAACCCTGTCTCAACTAGATATAGTAGCAGGCGGGTACGGTTAACGGTTCCATACCAGCAAGAACGCCGCGTAACTTTGCCACATAGCGTTGGAGGACTGAGGCCGTGCCCACAGATGTGGCTGGTACTTGGGGATTATAGCATGTATACGCCCTAGGAGCTGAAAGCGCACAGCGAGCATCACTAGCAGAGTCGACACTACCGGTCGGCGGCGAGCAAATGAAGAAAGAACCGATAGAACGCCTCCCGGTCCACGTCGAGCCTGCCCAAGAGGTTTGACTGAGAAGACATATCCAAAAATCACGAAGAAAAGATCCACCATAGAGTAAAACAACTGAATTACCAGCAAAATTCTCTGGGATCTAGGGGTTGAGGCATCACGTGAAATAGCGTTAAAGCGGCGATGGATTTCCGACACTACCCGCCCTCCAGCGCACTTACAGAAAAGTATTTGATAATTACATATTGCATACATATGTTACACACATGTAGACGATTCCCGCTCAAAAACCGACACAAATATATCTAATGAGATATGGCACATTCTCCCTCCAGCTCTACACACTCTACGCATACCCCCATCGACGCAGCACGATCGGCCGCCTCGTCGCCGACCACGACAATGACATCAGCGCACAGCAACCACAGCGACATGGACAGCCAGCCCAACAACGAGAATTCGCTGGAGGATATCTTTGGCTCGTCGCCGGATCGCGATGGCCATTTTATGATGGCCAGCAACAGCAACAGCACACACGAAAAGTCTCAGGAACCCTCCGATTTACCCGCCCTGCGCCGGCAGCACGTCACCGCTGGGTACCGCGATGGAATCGCCGCGTCCAAGGCCGAGCACGTGCAGGAAGGGTTTGACGGCGGGTATCCGGTTGGAGCGCAGTTTGGGCTCAGGGTGGGCACGATATTGGGGATTTTGGAAGGGGTGATTAAGGGGTTGCAAGGGCGAGACGCGGCGGGACCGGTTAGGAAGCGAGTTGCGACAAACACAAAAAAGGAGACAGATTCGGAAACGGAAGAGGAGAAGGCGGCCCGAAAGGAAAGGATAGACAGGGTCAAGAAGCTGTACACAACAGCAGCCAAGGAATTAGACGTTGAAGCTCTGTTTGGTGGGTTGAAGGCTGACGAAGAGGAGGCACGGGGACAAAAGCCAGAGACCAGAATGAAAGACAAGGCAGAGCCTGTGCTGGCCAAGTGGGAGAAACTCGTGGGTGTGACGACGTGGGAGGAGAACATGGAAGCAGTTGAAAGCATGGAGGATGCAGACGGGAAAACGGGCTGAACTGGTTGAACCGGCCCAGAAAAAATCTACATACACAGCGTGTTCGCTTTCAGTGGACGGAAATCTTCTTCTGCATTACTTGAGAATACAGACCCGCAGAGGCCATGAATATGGACACTCGACATATCGGGCACTTCTCGTTACACTGTGCCAGTGAGAAAGTCTCAGACACCAGTGAAACCTGGGTTTTTTCAGTGTTTCACAGAACTGGAAAATGAATGGATTCCCTCGCATTCAAAATGAGGCCTATTCATTGAATGTCGGTTGTATCCGACTGCATTTGCTATCCATCAGCCGGTGGCGGGTTTAGAATATTGTGCATTGGTTTGGCCATGTGTCAATATCAGCACGCGGCCCGGTAGATT
Source organism: Talaromyces sp. DC2 (assembly GCA_039119965.1). Lineage (NCBI taxonomy): Eukaryota > Fungi > Ascomycota > Eurotiomycetes > Eurotiales > Trichocomaceae > Talaromyces > Talaromyces sp. DC2. The sequence continues at coordinate 169,921 of JBCLNQ010000015.1, read as the reverse complement.
CTCGGTTTTCTACTCGGTATAGTTGTACAAGCTGGATTCCATATTCACTGGATTCAGTTGTATACAAAATATGAAAATATACCCAACATACACTCATTGCAAAAGCCCACCCAATTGGCAACACTGTCACAGTAATAAAAAATCTCAACCCTATCCAAATTCCACCTTGCCTTAACTACTATCGAGTAAAAACCCCGAGTATCAACCCAAACAAGAAATGACCATCCAAAAAGCCCACCAATCCAAACACCTGTAAAAAAAAAGCCAGAAACTCCGAGTTTATTTCACTCCCTTGTGCTTTTCTTTTCTATTTTTCCCCGTCATTTTATTTCCAAAAACACTACATGGTATTATTGATTGATTCTCCATTCTTGGTCTATGTATGGAGGAGATTATTATTGGATAAATGCTTTCGGAGGGGGAAAAAACAAACCTCCAGTTTTGGCTATTTAGTACTAGTATTCTAGCTTGAATAGTAGTAGTGGGGATGTAGATCGATGGGTCCTCTTGCACCGAGATTGTATCCATAATCCTGCGTAGATTTTTTATTTATTTATTTATTTATTATTATAATTATTATTATTATTTTGAAGTGGGAGCTCTGAGTTTGGTGTGAAAGATTTTGAGTGCCTTACATCGACCTGCCTATTCAGGATCATGATTGCATTGTGCGAATTTAAAATTCACATGTCAAATTGTAGTCTAATGATACACAACAGCCGAACAACACTGTTGAAGATATTTTATTTTGACTCAAGAAGTTCAGAAGCTTCTTGTTGAACGATTCCCACCTAGCTACATAACAGCATGGCCAAACCAAAACCCAAAAACAAACAAAAGTAAACCAGACGCCACGAGACGTCTTTCCTTGCCAGCGCTTTTATCTCTTTTGAAACCGAAAACGCCAGGTGACAAATCGACCATAGGGAAATAGTACAGAGGGATACCGATAGCCAGTCTTCCCATGAGGTAGGACAGAAGGAACTCCAGTGTTGGACAGTAGGATAACAAGAGTGAAATGATTAGCGAGACATGGTTAAAGAGTGAATGTCCGAAGCGAGTCGGAGGGGTGGTAACGAGTAACAAGCAAGAGACGTAAAGAGCGTATTAGTACGTTAGTGCATAATCCATCAACGCATAGGAAAAGTCATTGTCATGACCATGGAAACATTGGAAATCGTGAAGCGGAAAACATAAGCGCAGTGAGACATGAAACGTCGGCTCGTCGATGCAAAAACAAATGCAGGATATTATTAGTTGCCACAGTTAAGTGAACGGAGAGACCCCCACATCCGCCTGAAGACATTCGTGCGGTATAGCGATGAAGTGTCTATATCAGAAGAAGGTTGGCGGCAGTAGTACTGGTGGACAGTTTCCGCCTTGGTGAATGGAAGAAATTCGTCAGTAGCGTTGGACCGCTGACGGCGTCGGCTTTGGGCCTGAATTGCAGCAGCAGTCGTCGACGTGTCCATTTCAGTCACCGTCTTTTCAGTGCTCTGGCGCGACAAGGGCGGCGGTGCCAGCGACGTGGTCGACGGGGCTACGAGACGTAGAGTCTGCTTGAGTAGTGGTGGGGGTAGCACATCGGTGACGGAGGTGACACTGGCCGCGGCGCGGTCGTCTAGATACAGCGGTAAATGCGGAAGCTCTGGGGCTGCTGGAGGAGCACGAACCTCCGCGTCTAGCGAGTTACCGATGTCCGCGTGTAACTTAGCATCTGATTTGGCGATGCGTCGGAGCTGCACGCGGCTTCGGACTTTCCGAAGTGTATCGATAGGCCCGCGCCGTGATTGTGACCGGCCACTGATAGACTCCGAATCCGAATCCGACTCCCATACCGATTGCTCCCCGTAGGCAACCGAAGTCGATGTCGACGGCCGCCCGATGGCAGATGCATTGGTGACCTGGCGCGTGATCGTAGGAGATGGATTCGGAACCGGACTAGGACAATCGTGGGCAGGGATGAAAAGAGCATAATCAAAGGGCGATGTGTGGGGCTCCATAGTTACTGGGTTCATTAGGCTCGGCGGCGAAATCTGCGACGTGTCGATCTGTGACCTGGACCCGGCGCTGTGGGTTTTCCTAGAAGGCACCGGGCCTGGATTCTTCAAAATTGGCGGAAGGCTGGGGAGAGGCTTGGAGCGAAGGGAAGATGCTGCAGATGCGGCAGGGTCCTTTTGGACCATGACGAGTGTCTCAGACGATGAAGTCTTTGATTTGGAAATGGCTGCACGCTCAGCCGGGGTGGATGGCCGCGTGCAAGCTCTCGATTGGGTGTCAGGAGTAGCTGCTGGAAGATAGAATCGAGCGGCGCTACGAGACCTGTCTCGACCGGCTGCTCTTTCACTGTGGAAGGCCAGTTCCTGAGTTGCCTTCCTAACGTCGTCAGGGCAATTGGAAGCAGAGCGAGTGGATGAAAATGAGCTGCTTGGGGTTAGGTCGGGTGTCACACCCGAAGCATCAGTTTCAATTGAGCTGTAGGAGCTTTGACTGTGGTGGTTACAAGTCCTTTTGCAATCAGGGGTTGCTAGGCAGTCTGCGTTTCGTAAAGAGGGCGTGTCGTAATGAGCGGCAACAATCTGGGTGGGGTGAAAGTAATGACTTGATAGCGATTGTTTTTCCTCGGTCATATAAGACATGAAATATTCGTTCTCCAAGTCCTCTAGTTCGACATCCGAGTCGTCAATGGTACGATTATCCCACTGCTTCGACGCGTCCAATGCCTGTTCCAGGTAGAACGGGTCGAGATGGGAATCCTCTGCAATGGCCACGGTTGTGGATGACCCAAACTGGTCGATGTCGTGTTGCAAGCCCTTCAAAGCATAACCAGTCAATTGGTTCCCAGGAAGTTGGAGGCGGTAGGGAACCTCGGCACACTCGCCAGCCATGGGCTAGGTAGTCGAGATGGTATATGCGATGAGAATAGCAACAAGCGGACACATTCGACGCAGCACCGTTGGCGCAAGTGAGTGGTGCAAATGAGTCGCCCCAAGTGAGAAGGATTGTAGTGTGAATAGACCAAGACGACGTGAGAGAGGATGGTGATGGGGATAGATTCCAAGGGCGATGATGATCTGTTTATACACTCCACAGGGAGCACAACAGTGAAACAAAAAGTCCAGCCATTCTAGAGGTGGCTGACGCCCTCTATCTGCATGCCGATGCTAAAGTGTGTAAACATACATCAATTCGCGTCGCCGCACGGACGCAGCGGACCTATCATGCCTTGCATACGGGCTGCACAGGGATGGAGGTCCGGCAAGGTGGGCACCCTGCACGGATGGCTCAAGCTCTATTTTAATCAAGGACCTGGAGCAAGGAGGCCTCGGGCACTGATGCGGGAAAGATCTTGCTGCAGTTGCTGCAGGTCCTCGATGGCGAGTTCGGGATACACAAATCAAGCTGCGACGAGACGCTCTTCTCCGGTGTTGAACATATCAATTCTGCTGCCGAGAGACACACATAAGAACGGGTTTCTGCGCGAACTGGCCAGGACGGGCAGGCCATCTTCCGAACATCCCATTGTAGTCGGACATATCGTTTGTGGTCGTGTTGGGCGGATCTCTAATTGCTAGTGTTTGGTATTTACTGATATGTCGCAGGGACAAAGAAACTGAACGAGAAGCGTACACTATGGAACGACGCAGTGGCGTATAGGCTGGCCATTTGACGACGCATAAACACCGAAACATGACAAGTTCGTGAAGGCGTAGTATTAGGTTCGCACTGAATAGGTGCATGTACATAGTCAGTGGATCCGGACAGGCCCACCGAAGCCGACACTATGACTTCCGGGGAACGAGACCCGGATCTCCGTTAGGAACCGTCCTAAACTTAACTGCCAATGGCTGCATCTGCTCTGCACAAAGCACCTGTCTGGCGAAGAATGCGTACCAAGCTGTTGGGCTGTTGGGCTGTTGGGAGCAATCATGAACGCAACAGTTCGATCGAAGTTGCATCCGCGCTCGGCCACCTGCGGTTGCTATGCAAGCAGGTAGGATCGCCGCATTCCAGAGCCTGTATACTTGTGCAACCCGTGTAAACAGATCGACGAGATCTTATGCGCAGGCTTATTAGCTACATCATCGAGGATGGCTGCTTCTGCTTCTGCTCTGTTTCTTGACGACCGCGGCTGGGACGTGTTTCGGAGCTTCTACACGGTGCAGGCTGGACGCAATAATCGGCTCGAGGCGCGACAGGGGCCAGGCTCAGCTGCTGCCGTTAGACCGGATGCTCCTTTCCGCTGGCTCGCACGCATCGGTTGATGCATCACTTACTACGAGGCACAGAGACAGCGGCCAAGAGCGCCATCGGTAAACTGTGAGCGCCGGGTAGACTTTGGGGTTTGAGCCTCGCGACTCGAGCTAGACATTTTTGAGCCGTGCTAACTGTCAGCTATTAACAATGGAAACAATGGACTCGATGAACCCTAATGGATAAGGGAACCCGGATCGCTGGTCCAGTCTGATTGCCGCGAGGTCGAGGCACGGCGGCCGGACGAATGAATGAGCACGGCAGGCACAGCATTTTCGCCCAGGCCTGGGATGCATCATGACGGTAGGGGTCGCAGAGGCTTCAGCGAAATCTGACATGTCGTGAGAGAGAGCGAGCGAGCAAGTGTGCGAGTGGAATGGTCGAGGGAAAGAGGAAGAGTCACGATCGACCGGTGGGGAAGCGAAGGGAAGGCGCGCGCCGGCTCCGTTTTGGCTCATCCGCGGTGCGCTCGAGCCGTCCTGCGACTCCAGTCTAGAACTCTCGCCTTTGCCTGGATATGACAAGCGACACTTCACTTTTCACTTCCTTGTCCGCGCAGCTGTGGCCGTATGAGCTCTCTTTGCGGCGCTGTCGAGTCTCGTTATGACGCAGCTACACACGTCATGGGCCGATGGCTACCAGTCATGATTCTACGGAATACCGTTGCGCTGCCAGAGCTCTCTGAAACGGCTCTCTTGCAGCCCATCTCATTAGCCATCTATTAATTACGATTCCAGTGCACTGGGTCGCGTTCGAGCCTAGCCCGGGGAAATGCACAAAATCTCGTCTTGCAGCTTGCCGTTGTCGCCGGGACCAATGCAGTGCACACTATCAGAGCCAAGCCCGCTGGGCACGCAAGGACATCGAGGCTGAGACAATGAGAGGCGGATTCTCAAAAAGAGGAAGCCCACTGTGGCTCTGTCTCCTCCACAAGCAAAACAAAAGAGACGCTCGAATGAAGGAAATCTCCGGCCGGGACCGTTCTTTTCTGGGACCGCTCGATCAAATCGTCAAGGAGGTTTTAAGATCCCCTTTCCCCTGCGTTTGGCAGTGGCCGCGACAGAGGCCTTGCCCCAGGGCTGCCCTTGCTTGTGTTGTGTGAGCAGCTCTGTTTCGTATATCCCTGTGAGGCATTTTGAAGCTGCTGCCGTAGCAACACAGCGGCTGTCTCATTTGGCCCGTTTGATTATTGCTGCGAGGGCAAAGTGATATATTAGGATGGCGCATACGAGAACAAGGGACGCCTTCAATATATTGCCTTGATAGCTCTCCTGTCTCCTGGTCCCCTGTCGATCTCGATGTTTGGAGTATCTGTCGTGACACATGTAATACATAGTGATATTATTGTCTCCGCTGGATCAGGTCAATGGATCCTCCAGAAGGTTGCAAGGAACTGTTCAGGAAACTGGCACCAGTTTTTGCCGTATCTGCGCTGGGTACAGTAATGAAACTTCATGTTCGCGTCTATGCGTAAACTATCACATCACCAAACCTACATCTCCCCCGTACGGAGTAGGACACCAGCTACATAGGCCTATTGATATGGATGGTCCAGTATCTTGTTAATGCTCGCTACGTCATCCAGAATCTCGTAGCCGATCTCATGTCTAGGCGCACTAGCAGGGGTATGGTGGACGATGAGGACTGCCAACGCATCATCGTTGATAGCCGTCGTCATTTAGCGAGAAACATCCCGGGCACACAGTATGTTGGCAGAGTATTGCTAGGAAATCCTGGCTATGTCAGTTTGCCATAGATTAGTATACAATTCCGTCAGCGCGGGGTTGTGCCTAAACCGTCAGGCATCACCGTAGGGACAAGAAACAAGCAGTGCGATCTCCGCGTCGGCGCTATATTCACTATAGTCGCTATAGTCGCTATAATCTCATTGTCGGCCTTGTTTCTTGCTAGGCAGGTCTTTGTGTGATGGTCTTGTCGTCGCTTCTCAAGGCAGCAATCACGGCCTGACTGACAGATCAGCAAAGATAAAGCAGTCGCCACAGGGAGGCGGAGCGCAGGATGAGGACTTGCCAGCGCATCGAGTCAGCACGGTTCATAGGGAAGATAATGGTTGCTTGTCAGAGTACTTTATTACTTCCACGAGTGTAAAAGCAGAGAGATGACGGACGATCGGCAAGTAACTAAGAATAGGGCCGCGGGAAGGCACCGAAGGCGCGCGCGGCGGTCAGGCCGGCCGTCCTTGCCCTACTCTTTCCGCTCGCCTCTCTGGCAATCGCCTCGCTTTGCTCTCTCCAGAGTGCTTTCTCGCTTCACGACTGCAACAATGCCGCCGTCGCCGTGACGCTGCGTGTATTGATCCCAATCAATATTTCGACTCTCTTCGATCGGAGCTGGCTGCGCGCTCCGGCCTGGTTTCTCGTTCTCGCCCGCACGAGCAGTTCCCGCCAGCTCCCCAGCCATCCCAATTAATTGAGGCCAGTCGATTTCGCAGACGCCGCCCATTCGACCAGCCACAATTAATGCTGTCCAACTTGTTGCGGGCTGGCTGCCCCTTCTTTTTTTCTTCGGTGCGAGACATTCTCAAGACCTTCCTCGCGAGATCCTCTTGAATCCTGTCTCCTACCACAGTCCGCACATTCCTCACCATAGCTCGACGTCAATCCGCACATCGCAAACGCCATTGAGAGCCACGTTGTTGCGCGGCCGAGTGCTTCGACTCACCGAACCTCGTTTCTAGTTCTTTCTCGTCGCATTGTTTACTTCATTTCCCCAGTCGACTGCTTTGCCCTCCGCCGTGCCTCTTTCCACCAGCCGAGTGCTTGACGATACCCACGAGATTTACGACCCGTCCACGATAACGAATCCTCCGCGGCACCGCCAGCAGCAGCCTGCTCTTGACCCTGCGCCCTCCTCGTCGATCCATCCTCGCCCATCCAGTGCGTCCGGTAGTCTTCGTGGCCTGCGACGAGTCTCTCCCCGACTCGCCATCTCCAACCCTCCAGCGCCCACTAACCGCCGTACCGCATCGGTTAATGAGACACCGCGCCCTCATCGTACTCGAAGACACAGTCGACCCGTCTCTAACCCGCGAGCAGCCGGCCGCAGTTTTGCTGACATAGCCCCGGCCCTCTCTGAAGCAGAAACAGAAGCCGGCGCATCCACTTCCCAGGACTCGGTCCAGCAATTGGGAGACTCGTACTGGCCATCTCGCTCGACTCGAGTCTCTCCGCGCACAGGCTCTGCTATTCTTTGGGCGCTGGAAGAAGCTATTCGCAAGCCCTTCCCGTTTTCTCCGTACCTGGAAGAACTCAACGCGTCCATGTCTGAACTGATTGGCCCTGCAGTGCCAGTGGCAGCCGGTCGCCCTCAAAATGGAGGATCTCGTCCGGCACAAGGGCAGCGGCCTGTTCACACCCAGGTGCCAGCGGGTGTGCGCACTCCAACGGACATTATGAGGGACCGCCGAGATCGCGAGGCTAGAAAGAAGGCAGAGAAGGAAGCTCGTGAACGCGAGCAACAAGAAGCAGAATTGCTGCGACAACAGCAAGAGCAAGAACGGCAGCAGCAAACTCAAAGACCGCCGTATCCCGCTGCTGCTGGCGCTGCCAGTGGAAATCCCACTCAGGCTGCCCGCCAACAACCATCAGAACAACCTCAGGGTCGCTTGCCTGGAGCGTCTGGAAATGGGAACTTGAGACCAGCGCCAGCCCAGCAACAGCCCGTTCCACCCACCGCATCGCAACCCGGCCAGAACCCAACCCAGGCTCCGCAATCCCAGGAGCAACCACGCCGAGCTACATTTCCCCACGCTTTTGAACGATGGGAAACGCTGTCGTCGCATTGGGAAGGACTGACTGGGTATTGGATCCGCAAACTTCAACAGAACAACACCGAGCTCAGCGAGGATCCTCTCAACCAACAAATGGCCCGCCAAATCAATGATTTGTCTGCTGCAGGCGCAAATCTGTTCCATGCAGTAGTGGAGCTGCAGCGTCTCCGAGCGTCGTCAGAGCGCAAATTCCAGCGATGGTTTTTCGACACTCGCGCAGAGCAGGAAAAATCGCGAGAGATTCAGGCTGATCTTGAACGCCAACTTCAAGTTTTGAAACTGGAGCGGTCTGATGCCGCAGAATTACGCCAAAAGGCCGAGAGCGAGCGTAAAAAGGCCGAGGAAATGGTCAAAGAAATGCGACGTGAACTTCAAATTTCAAAAGAGGAGGCCAGAAGGGCTTGGGAAGAGCTCGGCCGGAGGGAGCAGGAAGAACGGGACCGCACAACCTCGCTTCGCAACGGCGAGCCTACGCATGTCGGGGGCGTCCAGGTAGTGCCCATGATCACCGGAGCACCCAGTCGACAAACTAGCAGTGCCAACAGACCGCAAACCCGTGAAGGTCCTTATCCCGGTGGCCCGACTGCTACAGGAATGGGCGGCCAGCCACAAGGCCAGGCAGCGTATGCAGAGGACGACTTGCCGGAAAAGGATCCCTTTGTTGAAACACCACGAGCTGCTGCATATCCTTCTTCGACACATGCACCCGACCCGGCCACTTTTACTGGCGGTACCCCAAAGTCGCAGCCTCCAGTGACATCGGCAGCGTACGCAGACCCCCCAGGTCATTTCTACCAGCATGGCAACCCAGTCCTACACGGGGAAGCAGAAGGGGATGACCGCTCGTATGTGGCTAGCACCGAAGGCAGCGAGCTTGAAGGCGAGTATGCCACCCATGGCGGCGCGGGTTACCAAGACAGGGTGGAGAGCAACGAATACGCCGGCAGTGATGAATATGACGACGACAGTCAACAAGAATACGATCCCACGTATCCGCCAACATCTGGCGGCCCAGCTCCTGTGCACCACACATACGGTCAGGGTAATGTCGATTATAGTGGTTCGGGCTGGGGCGGTTGGGACTCGATCACTCCTCGACATCGCCATCCCACGCGTCTGAGTGACGTACTGGAGGAAGACGAGCGGAGCCGAACCAGCCCTAGTCGCGCCAGCCAGGCCAGCCGCGGACTGCACTAGATTCATACATACATCGACTACATTTCTTGGACATTGGAGTTTTATATCCGGTTATGCTTTTCGGAGCGTTTTTCTTTTCTTTTCTTTTTTTTTTCTTGTCCCTTAAATAAACCTTTTCCACTTTTTATCCTTTCACGTTTATTTTTGTTTTCATATTTATTTCTTTTCTGTTTCTTTTTTTCATTTTATTTTACTCTTCTTTTTCTTTACAATTTGCATGTGCGTGTCGTGTTGCCTTTTGGCGAGAACTGCATCTGACATCGAGTGTACTTGTTGCGAGGTTGCGAGGCAAAGAGGCTCTGTTTTCTCTTAGCGGTGCATATATTGCATATACACTAATAACGTTGATCTCATTATTCAAATACTAATGTATCATTGATGCTCGTAGTGTAAACTTGAGGAATAGTGGGCCAGCGAATGTCCAAAGAAGGTACCTTGCTCTTGTTAGAAATTTAGACAGCAACCCAACGGTAATGAACAAACGTTTTATAAGAATATTAAAGAATCCAGCGTCGGGGACATGCCGACCATCTACCAAAGCCATTAGTTGATTCCCCCAAAGTCACGGAGCAGAAGATTGAGCACATTTCCGGCGGCAGGGTGTAATAAAAAAAAAAGTTATCAGGTCAAAGATCCGAGTGTATCACGTCATTTCGACGAATGGATTGGATCGCCTCCGCAGCTTGCGCGCGCCGGCAATTTGAATCGTAGAAACATGTCGATATCGGCATGGTGCTGGTTAACATATATATATCGTCCGAGGTGGACGTCGACGTATATCGACTGTATTACCTGGAGGTTATTTCATATTGACGCAACCTCCATAGCACCCAGCAGCATCTGGCTTCTCACTATTTGGAAAACGGATTTCAAAGAGCAAAGGTACTTTGAAGAAAATAGACTTTCTAAAGATGATCTCGAACAATTTGAGATAAACACAATGGCGCTAAGCTGGGATCATCAAAACTAACCAGATGGAGTAATCTACAAGCCCGTTTACAAGTCAAACTGAATGGATGGAATCAAGGATCAATTGTATATTATTCTTCTTTATACAAGCAATTGATCAAATCATATAGACAAATATCTAGTTTTGATTATTATAAAGGTAAAGTAAGTTTTATTTAACGTGTTCCTCGATAATTGTAATCAAGAAGAGGTGCCAAGCCTGATTATTATTGTTGCCTGAGGCATCAACATCTCACCTCCGTGGACAGCTCCGCAAACTTCTCCGTTCATCATTATTGTTGATCATCACCACCACGATCGTCCATTGCAGCCAGTCCATCAACACAATGGCCTCATCCATCTCGTCAATGGCGCAGTGTATGTCCGCAGCGACGCGGACATGTTTCCGACGACCGATATGCGCTCCGTCTCGCGCACTGCGGACATTGCCAACACAGTTCACAACAACAACACGATCCTTCGTATCTCAAACCCGACCAACACAACAACAACAACAGCAAAAAACCCTCCTCTCATCTCGCTCCTTCACCATGTCCGCTGACAGACATGCCGGCAAAACAACAATGGGCCAGCTCAAATCGCGCCAGCGCAACGGGCCCTTTTCATGGAAAGCCGCGTTGCTGTTTGTCGCGACGGGGGCGGCCATGGTCATCTACTTTCGCGTGGAAAAGGCACGGCTTGAACGAAAACGGATTACGGAAATGAGTAAAGGAGTGGGCAGGCCCAAGGTTGGCGGGCCGTTTGTGTTGAAGGATTTGGAGGGGAGAGAGTTTACGGCGGAGGATTTGAAGGGAAAATACAGCTTTGTTCGTCTGCTAACTTGGAAAAAAAAAGAGGGAAATGGCAATGCTAACTTTTCCATGAGTAGGTGTACTTTGGCTTCACGCATTGCCCAGATATCTGTCCCGACGAACTCGACAAAATGGCCGCCATCATCGACAACGTCAAAGCCGCCTCTGATGGCGCCGAGGTCATGAAGCCCGTGTTCATCACCTGTGATCCCGCGCGCGATACTCCGGAAGTCCTCAAGAAATACCTTGCCGAGTTCCATCCAGACATCATCGGACTCACCGGCACGTACCAGCAAGTGAAACAAGTGTGCAAGGCGTACCGGGTGTACTTCAGCACGCCGGAGAACGTCACCGCGGGAGAAGACTATCTGGTCGACCACAGCATTTATTTCTATCTGATGGACCCGGAAGGTGATTTTGTCGAGTGTGTTGGTCGCCAGGATACGCCGGAGAGCGCGACGAGGCTGATTATGCAGCATGTCAATGACTGGAAGCGCGAGGGCAAGCCATTAGCCCAATAAACCCTGTACCATAACAAAAAAAAAGGGGACATGTACAATTACAAAAAAAAAAGCATACCAATAGAACGAAACCCCTCTCGATCTTCCACATATCAATCTGATAAAAAATTCCCCTCTCGATCTCGATCTTTATTCGCCCTCCACGCCCCATCCTCTGCCTTCTCGCCCACAAACTCCTCCCTCTTCCACACCTCCAACTTTTCCTTACACACCTCCAGCACCTCCTCTCCAGCCCTCCATGCAGGACCCCTATGCGCCGCACTCACGGCAATCGCAATACTCGCCTCGCCGACGGGCACAACGCCGAGTCTATGCGCAATACTAACCGCGACCAACCCATGCTTTTCGCGGGCTGCGCGCGCGATTGCTGTGAGCGTTTTGAGAGCGAGAGGGGCGTACGACATGTAGCTGAGTTGAGCGACTTGCCGGTCGTTGAATGTGTTGCGTGTGGTGCCGAGGAATAGCACGTTGGCGCCGGCGAGGGGGGAGGAGGTTTGCGTGAGGAGGGAGGTTGGGTTGAGTGGGGTGTAGGTCAGTTCGAGATGGATGTTTTCCGACGGGAGGTGTGCGGTGCGTGGGTATGTGGATGGGTCGAGGTGTGGTGGGATTGGATTCTGGGTTTCATCGGAGGAGGGCATTTTGAGGGTGTATGTGGTTGATTAATGAAGTGGTGTATACAAGTTTTAAGGTGGAGTGATGGAGGAGGAAAAAAAGGTAGCGATAAGCGATAACACTATGTACGGATCTACCAGCATCAACGAACGACAAAGTAATTACACAGTACGAAACATCACCTGCAATAAAACTAGTAACCCACTCGCAGAATATCTGATGTCTGCATATCCCACATCTCCTCTTCAGGCAGCGGCGGAGCGTCCGGGTCCATCATGCACTGATCAACGCGCATGATCTGCTTGCCTGTGTCTCGCGCCACCTGGATCACCTCGCGGAAATACTGCACTGTCGACCAGGTCAGATAGTGCATAACCACAATATCCCCTCCTCGATCCACGTCGCGGACGAAAGCTTCCAGTTGCTTCTCCGGGTGGCCGCTGTTGGCCCAGAGCCAGTCTTCAATGTCCACGCTCCAGTTGACAATGTACGGGGATTCGATATACGCTGCCAACCGTTGCCTCATGCGCGCTCCGATAGTGCCATATGGCGGACGAAAGTATCGTGCTGGATAAGTCAGTCTGAAAATAGAACCTGGATTATGATAGCATATACTAACATTTAACCCCAAGACGGTCCTCGACGGCGTAATACCCATCCATGATCTCAGCATCGATATCGTCCACAGTCTGGAGCCCTTCCATCCTACAAGCACATTAGCGTCAACCACAACCAGTAATAAAAAAAAATTATTTACTTTGGATGCGAGTACGAATGAAGAGCAACTTGATGCCCCCTTCGTAGCATCTCTGCGTACACATTCGTCAGATTCGTGCTCTCGTCCACGAGCCCCTGGCCAACAACAAAAAACGTGACCTTGATCCCTTCATCCTCGAGAATATCCATGACTTCTTGTGCCAGCTGAGGGTCTCCGTCATCAATCCCAAAGGCAAACGAGTCTGGCCGTTTGCAGTTGAGAACCAGTGTACCGGTCGGCAGCTTTTCAGGAATCTCGAAATCATCTGGTATTTCTTCCACAATCTCGACGTGTCGAAGATAAACGGTTTCCTGCGTATAAAACCCGTGAAAGGCGATTGATGAAGTAAGGGTAAGGTCGATGTAGAAATGTGATATTGGCACGTAAATATCTTCGTCGACAGCATAGCGAGACGCCTCGACACTATCCGCGTTGCCGGGAGATGGTGCCCGATCTGGATTGCAGTCGCCATTACTCTGATACAGCGAGATGGAAAACTCGCTGCTACCTGAAAACGAAACATGGAGATACATGTCCGCAAAGTCGGAAAGGTCGAAACACGAGTCTGATAGCTGGGTATGGTAATTGTCGTCTGGGTCGGACGGAGACAGCTCCACGAAATTGCTCTCCTCGTCGTATGAATACTCGATTTCAAGGGTCTCGCCGGCACCGTGCCAGAAACCCAAGTCGTTGAAGGGGCTGCTGTCGAATGTGTCGACAACCAAGTCGCCCTTTTCCATGCGATTGGGCATCATGCCCTGAACTGCCGACGCACACAGCAAGAGAGCGAACCACACTGGAGAAGCCATGGTGACAGCAACTCGAAGAAAAATAGCTGGGGATGGCACAAGAGTTGGCGATGTCAGAGAAAGAGAAGCTCAAAAAGCTCAAGTCATTCTGCATTGGAGGAAACTACGGAAACTGCTAAGGATCTCCTGCCGTCTGCGGCATCCACTCCCGTCGCCATCCCAGCATCGTCAACACTGTAAAACACACAAAACTATTTCCTGCTTTTATTTGATTCCCATTTCCTCAATTAATTCCTCGCTTTCAGCCACAAGATATCAAAGAATCCCCCATCAATATTCAACTCATGTCGCAACAGAAGATCCACAAAAAGAGATCCATCAGCATCTTCAAAGACTCTGGCTTACCAGTCGTCGCCGCCCCAGCCCTGGCCAGACTGGGCAGACTCTGCAGAAGCAGAATGACCGAGACCGTTGTTCTCAGGGTTTGCGTCGCCCATCTCATCTTCCCCCTCAGCATCGGTGTCGTCAGAGTGGAAATCGAGATCGCCCTCTGGCTTGAATTCCTCCAGGAAGTCCGGAATGGGTTGGTTAGCCTCCAGTAAGAGCTTGACCAGGCCAGGAGCAATGTCACTGTTATGATCTGTGTACAATGACGTGGCAAAGCCTTCGTTACCAATGCGAGCAGTGCGGCCTGTCGAATTTGTTAGTACCGTGGTAAATCGAGAAGATACTGCCAAAGCTTACCGATGCGGTGGACGTATTCGTCAATGCCACCATGGTCTGCACTAGGAAGGTCGTAGTTGATAACATGCATGACATTCTTCACATCGAGACCACGCGCAGAAACAGCCGTAGCAACCAGAATGGGTGCCTCAGCGGTACGAAAGGCCCGGCTGCGATCTCGTATTAGTTTGTTGCTCTACCATACATCGAGCGCTAACTTACATGGCATCCTCACGCTCGCGCTGGGTACGAGCACTGTGGATCGACGTACTAGGGAGGCCCTTGTTGTAGAGAAAGTCATCTACCAAGTCTGCTTCGGACTTTGTGTTGACAAAGATCAGGGTACGAGCAGGCGGCATCGATAGGAGCAAATCGTAAAGGCACTTTTTCTTCAACTCAACATTGACGTAGACAATCTTGGCATGTGTTAGCTTCTAAGCCTACTCTCTTGAACAGTACTTACCTGCTGTTGGATGTTGATGTGAGTGCTTCCAGCGCGGCCAATACGAATACGGACATGATCGCTAGCAAGGTACTTGCGAGCAAGTTGACGACACTCCTTGTTGAAGGTTGCCGAGAACATCATATAACAATGGTCGGCATCCTCGTTGGCGTCTATCAAAGTCAGAACCCCAATACGAAGGAAATATTCTAAATTGGTCATACCAGCACCGCTAAGAATTTGAGAAAAATGTTGTTCCCAGTCCGGTTGTAGGAGCTCATCAGCTTCATCGATGATCGTGTACCTGATTATTGTTAGCTTCAGGAATTCAAAGTGAAAAGGTTATCCGTACTTCACACGCTTCATTGACAAAACGTTGCCCTTCCCAATGAAGTCGATCAGACGTCCTGGAGTGCCGATGAGGATATCACACCCTTTTCGAAGTTCATTTATTTGAGAACCGACAGGGCCACCGCCGTACACAACACATGGACGCAGCATTGAACGATAGCAAAGACGACGGGCCTCATCAAAGATTTGATAGGCCAGCTCGCGAGTGGGCACGATCACCACAACCAAAGGCTCGGCAACGACGCCGTGAGCGCCACTGTCAAATTCCGGTCCGGTAATTCTTGGACGAGGAGCTGCCAGCTTCTTGGCCTTGCCCATGAGCTTGGATAAGACGGGAATGAAGAAAGCTGCGGTTTTTCCAGAACCTGTATGTATCAAGTTAGTTCCACCCCCCAGTTTTTAGGGAGGGAGACTTACCGGTTTGGGCAATGGCAATCAGATCATAGCCTTTCAAAACAGCAGGAATCGCGTAGGCTTGAATTGGAGTCGGGACCTTGTAACCACAAAGACGGACATTGCTCAACATGACAGGGTGTAGACCTGCATCGTCAAAGTTGACAATTGGGGCTGGTCTCTCAGTCGACTCAGCGGTCACCTTGATCTTCTTGATACTGCAAGTTGTTAGGAACTGAGAGTCCATGGCATGGAAACTTTTAGAGGGTTACTTACTTCTCAAACTTCACACCCGCGCGGTTGATGAAGTCGCTGCGGAACAACATCTGCTCAAGATCCTTGTCTTCTGGTCCAACATCACCGTACTCCTCCTTCCACTCATATTTTCGAGCGTCCGAAGCCCAAGCAAGATCGTTTTCGGATGGATGACCTTCGGTTGGAGGACCCGCGCCTACAGGCTTGACGGGGGGAGCGTTGTACTTGGCGTAGTCGTACTTCTCAGGCTCGACCCAACCCTTCTCGCGAGCAACGGCGGCTGCTTCAGCATCCATGCGGCTCTTTGGCTCCTCGGAGTCAGGAAGGGCCGCGGCCATCTCCTGCGTATCGAAGCTGTCCATTGGGATAGGAGAGCAGGACAGGGAGGTGAATGTATCTAGTCAACGAGAGATATCAGTGAGATGATAGAGAGAGGATGCATGAAGAGAAAAACAAACGCAGAAGACCAAGCAGTGTGAAATGCGAGAGAAGTGATGGAGGGTGAAGAAAGGTGAAAAGTGAAGACGCGCAGATGGGGGAAAAACAGAGGAGGGAAACAGAGCAGGAGCAGGTGGACCCTGCCGGTGAGAGAAAACACTACCGACCACAACAAACGACAGTCAGGCACACAGTGAACAGTGAAAGGAGCTGGCAGAATCAAGACCGCCTGGGAAGAACACTAGGGTGTCTGTGATGCTACGTGCGTGCATACCTTTGCAGATGCAGAAGCCAAGATGAGACCCAGCAGGAAGTCAAAGAGGGCAGCGACAGGGAGGCAGGAGAAGAGAAGGACAAGAAGAAAAAGAAGGAGAGAGAGAGAGGAAAGGAGGAGAATATGAGGCAAGACAGAAGAGAAAGTAGAGCAAGTTGACAGGGCAACACTCCAGCCACTGGTTTTTGGCCAGGAACTGCAAACAAAGAGAAGAACATGTGGACGTGGTGGATCAGTCCCCTGGTCTGCATTAAAAGAACATCTAGATGGTTCTGAGAATAAATTACCACCAGAACATCGGATAGATCTACAAGCTTGACTAAGTTATGTGCCTGAGACTGTAGACAGTAAAGTGTACATGGACCCTTGTACAGTAAAGAGCGGGTATTGGAGCTCACATTGTAATGCTGCAAGCCATGCAAACGGTGCTTACTGCGGTAACACAACAAACTGGAATTGATCCACTGTTTATGAACAGGTACTTGAAGGCCAGTAATAATGAATGACTCGATATTATTAATTACTACCCCATTTGTGGCAAGGATCTAATCTATCATGTTTTACAGCTATAATATAAAAGTACCGCATGACGGTAACTGATAAAGAGTCTACTTTACCATGACGAATTGGCCCACCCCAGGAACCCCGTCAAGCACCACGTAGAGAACGTACGGCCCAGCTGGAGCAACGCTGCTAGATGGTGGCATCGTCGCTTTCACCATCTGGTATTTCGACCCGGGAAGAAAGTTCTCAAAGTCAAGAAAAAGCAGCCGCTGGCCCATGTGGAGGGCATGAGTCACAAATCCACCATGGTACAAAGCAATCTGCAAAGACTCGGCATCCTCTCTGCCAGTAAAGGAGATGAAAAAATTGCCGCCGTCTGCCGTGAGATCCTCATGCGAGATCCAAATGTCTAGCGGCCGTCTCGAGGCATTGTCTCCAGAGAGGTAAGGGGGTGTAAAGATTTCCACTCGAAACTCCGTCTCATACGTTGTGTACCGGCTGCGCGGGTCAGGGTTGAGAATGGGCTGCTCTGCTGGGTTAGAGCCGGCAACCATGACGGTACCGTCCAAAAGCAAGATTGCCACGGAATGATATAAACGAGGTATCTTGGAGATACCAGCCGTGCTCCATCGGCGCCCCTGGGGCTGATCGGGCTTATATAACAGAGCATCATAGCATGGATCTTTTGCGTTTCCAAACCCCTGAGACCCCCACTCAGCGCCGTTTAACCAAAGAACAGTCCCATCTGGAAGAAGCAGACCCTCTACCATCACTCTTCCCTCTGGCATATACTCAAGTTCCCATTCAGGATTGTCAGACAGTGGTTGAATCCGTCCGCAAGTTGAATCGGCACGACTGTTGATATCGGCATATTCTCCGCCACCGCAAATCATAACTTCAGGCTCCCATGACCTGTCATTGGCCAAAGGAAGGAGGACGCTTCCACCTGTATTTGGGTAGGTTCGATAGTTCCCTGGGAGATCGGGGAGATCTTGTACAGTGGTCTTGTTCTGGACATCAAATACTTCCGCCGAGCGAGCCACGAAGATGAAGACGTTTCCATCATTTAGCAGATGCACAAAAGGATACATAAAGTACGGTTGGTTCCTCTGCAGGATAGGGAGACCAATACTATCACTGATCCCGTGGCCATCCTCGTTTAAAATCTCAAATGTAGGGTTGTTGTTTTCCACTCTGGTCGGGTCCCAGGTATTTCGACTACCGGACATCACGAGAAGGGTCTTGTCGTGCAGCATCTGAACGGTAGAGTACCAACGCGGGCTGGAGAGCGTATGGCCTGGCTCTTCCCAGCCCTTTTTCTGGTAGTCTTCCCCGAGATAACGTATTGCACGAAAGCCATCACCAACTGTCGGGTCGATCTCTGGTAGAGGTCCGTTGCCCCCAACTGATACAACGCGGCCGTCTGCAAGAAATGCACCGCCGATACAAAATGCGTTTGTAGTGTAGGGTAAAGGGAGCGGTGTATTCGTTGTCAAGTTGAAGTCAGCCGAATAGGCATATCTGCCATTTTCCAGGGTTAGCTGAGTGTAATTTTCGACTTTATCGACGAAGACGACATTGCCATGGGGCATCAGCACTGCAGCCATGGCCGGGACACCAGACTGTCCAACGACTCGGAAAGATCCTTGCAACGGGGATGCATGTCGGTTGGAGTAGAAGATGTCATTCTTATCATCGACGTTCTTGCCTTGGATTGAAAAGCCGAAGTCAGGCTCGTCGCTGGATAACGAAACCCGAGAAGGCGCCAGAATCGGACTTGAGAGAGCACGACTGAACAGACAGTGTAGCAGAAGCAGAGCGTGGCCGAGCATTTCTTCACCAGCTTGGCAGTATTGATAGACGTTAGGAATACAGCGTCAGAAGAACATGGTCGGTGACAGCTAAGAGACAGAGAGCCCGCCGAGAGAAGCTGTCGACATGGTTGAGCAACACGCAGAGGGAAGGAGCAGGTCACGAGCCACCGCCGCGCCTTCCACGTCGACTCTCTTGCGTTCTCTCGCCATACTCCCTTTTTGCAGCTCCATCGTCAGCTAGAACAGAACTGTTTCTGTATTGCTACTCTACAGCCCTGCTGATGGTGGCATTCCAGACGACCGCGACGACAGAAAGACCGGGTGCAAACGAGCGAGGTAGCGACGGCCTTCGTGTACTTCTCCAAGCGAGGAATCATCACCAGTTCATCTCCGCACTGGAGAAGCTGTCTTGTTTATTTATTACATAGATGCGGTGCTTTACTGATCACCAGTTCGCTCGGTGCAACCCATGCGCCAAACCTACACAGTACCGAGAAAGTCTCAGATTTTGGTGCCGACACAATAAGGCAGCTGGATAACGCTTGCTACAGATAAGGACGACGCCGCAGAAAAAAATCCGAAAAAATCGAATGCGAAGAGTCGGCCAGGGACCGCCAAATTAAACGCCGAGGTAGACTGCCATTATCCTTGGCAGCGTCAAAAACTGGTGCCTGGGAGTGACAGACCGAAAACGGCCAGGATCCTCGGCCCGGCAATGATTCTCACTGCGAGCCGCCGGTGAAGCGATCAACTAATGAACCGTTCCTCGCCGTCAACTCCCCACAAGCTAGGCTGCTAGTGATAGTAGCTCACGCTGATGATAACCTAATACTACGTCCCCGGCCAGAAGGAGATATACGCCGTAAGCCTGGGCACGACTTGGCTTTAAAAACGCGACCTGGAGCACAAGACCGCAAACGCCAAAAATTTATCCGGGAAACCAAGGCCAGCGTCCCGCGATGCTGCGCTTGCCCCGCGTGCCCCGACTCACTCCTTTATAATCTATTTCGTTCTTTCTCGTTCACGCCAATGTCGCCTTCAGATAATGCTTCGGCCGTGGCCGACCCCTCCCGCCCAAGCTTGGAGGACGCTATCATCAATCCCGGCGCCGTTAAGATCAACGTGCAGGGCGCCTACATCGTCGACGACCAACCCCCAACGCCCGACAGTATATCGGATGGCGATGGCGTCCATTACGAGCGGAAGGATATTCGGCTCCCTCACCATACAAGCGTGGTGAGCCATGTTGCAGTTGACGTGAGTGTTTCGCAGATGAATCTTCCCCGCAATGGGTCCAGGCAGGAACATAATGCGCTGACAATGGCTGGCCGCCACGTATATACAGATCGGAGGCTCATTGGCGAAGCTGGTTTATTTTACAAGAGAGTTACAATCGCCGCAGGAAGGCGGCCGCCTCAATTTCATGAGCTTCGAGACGGAGCGGATCGACCGGTGCATCGACTTTCTCCAGCAACTCAAACAGGACCACGAGAGACTCAATGGCTCTGCACCAGATGAGCTATGTGTTATCGCCACGGGCGGAGGGGCTTATAAATATTATGACAGGCTGAAGCAGACATTGAATGTGGACATAATGCGGGAGGAGGAGATGGACTGCCTCATCACTGGTATTCCCTACCTTTCGCCCCCTTCAGTGATGTACAATTAAACTAATGTTCTTCTTCACTAGGCTTGGACTTTTTCATCAACGAGATCCCGAACGAAGTATTCCGCTACAGCGAGACCGAGCACATGCAATTCACTGAACCGCGTGCTGGAGCATACCCTTACCTCCTTGTGAACATCGGATCCGGAGTATCAATGATCAAAGTATCTGGACCGAATCAATTCTTGCGAGTTGGCGGAACACATCTTGGTGGAGGCACATTCTGGGGTATCCTGTCCCTTTTGACCGGGGCCACCACATTCGACGACATGCTGGCAATGGCAGATCGCGGCGATAACAGCGGCGTTGACATGCTGGTCGGCGATATCTACGGCATGGACTATACAAAAATTGGGCTTAAGAGTACTGCGATTGCCAGTTCGTTTGGCAAGGTCTTCAAAATGAAGCGCGCTGCGGAGCGCCAGGCGGAAGATGCGCGCGAAGACGCAGAAAACGCGCATGGCGCGCAATTCAGCCCTGAAGACATGAGTCGCAGTCTCCTCTTTGCTATAAGGTTGGCCTCTACATTCATAGTCGAAACCCATGAGCTAATTTTGTCTAGCAATAATATTGGTCAGATCGCCTACCTCCAGTCTGAGAAGCACGGATTGAAGCACATCTATTTCGGAGGCTCGTTTATCCGCGGCCACCGCCAAACCATGAACACCCTCTCCTATGCCATCAAATTCTGGTCCAAGGGCGAGAAAGAAGCGTACTTCTTGCGACATGAGGGTTACCTCGGCGCAGTCGGCGCCTTTCTCAAGCGACAACCCAAAAACTGGGGCCGACGAAATAGCATGGAAGACTCGTCGCTTTCCAAACAGGCCCGAGAAGATTTACGGCAAGAAGTTCAAAATCAGCAGCAGCAATAGTGCCAAGACGATAGGAAGCCCGCTTGATTCATCCTATTTTACCATTTATCTTATTCTTTACAATTCTTGTGAATATTCAAGAAAACAGAAATACGGACCATAAGAAACCAACAACAAACAGAACAAATCTTCTTATAACGATACCCGTGTCGGACATGTCGAGTTATTTGCGTCATGTCGGCTTTTTGAAGGACATGTGGTCATGAGAATTTTTCGATGTGAATAATGTTAAACATGACTTTGCGTCGGTTCAAAGTTATTTACTGACTACATCGGTTGATTGTAGCAGGGTGATTATGATAATAGATTTGTATTAAAATGATAGACGTTTATTTTTACTCTTTTTATCCATTTGTTTCAAATATTTTTTCACTCTTCACCCTTTAAACATTTTTGATATAGGCTGGCTTCGACTTTGAACAAATACTACATGTACATGTTAGCCTTTTTAAGATTCAAATTGCCATTGAAGTTTGAATATCAATTGATGAATACATGTAACGACTCGTAAATAACAATCATTTGCAAAGTGATATCATACGAGTGCTTAAGTGTTAAAATGTTTAGTAGACGTCACGTGTTCTCCCCTCAGCGGAACCAGCAACGTCGAACCGCCAGCATTGTTGTTCACTCTTCACCAGCTGTCATGGTCTTCTTATAGATCGCCCGAGGCCCAATGGCGCCTCAACCACAGTCCCCCCCTCCTCCCATCCCTCCGCCGGTCCCTGTCGAGACTCATCCGAACAGGGCCGGAGGGTTGAAGCCGCCTTTGCCGCAGCGCGTCCCGCCGGATCCAACACGACTTGCGCCAGAACATGCATACTATGCTCACTCGCAGCCGCGATTATGGCACGATAACTCTGCCCAACACAGACCGATCGATGGCGTTGTGTCGACCTCGTCGTCGGCTGCTGTCGCGGCGCTGAGACCGCCGCCGGCCGTTCCTGGCTACGAGACTAGGAAACCCGATGCTCGCAAGCCGAGAGACCGTCGGCGGAAGAAGCGCAAGGGAGCGTGGAAGAAGTTGATGTGGGTTCGACAGTCTTGTATGAATACTTTTCCTCTACATGTGTTGAGGCTCAGCTGACAGGACACAGATCCGGACAACTATACCGACGCAGAGACTTTTCTTGATCACCTCCAACGAAACCCCCGCCTCAGGCCCTACGATTTTTGGCCACTCGTCGCTGATTCCACCGTTATTGTCCAGCATGTGTGCTCCGTCGTGATATTTGTTTGCTGCTTCGCCGAGATTGTCCAAAATCGAGTGAGCCCTGTTTCAGTAGTCGGCTGGGGCAGTATAGGCACTGTCCTTGGCTGGGTGCTGTGGGATTCTTGGATCTGGAAAGAGCAAAGTGAGGCCATTAAAGCTGCCCAGATTAGTGAAGGAGCCGAGTTAGATGATGGCTCCAGCGCTTCTTCTGCAAGCTCAAACCCGGGAGCATCGACTTCCCAATCTAACGGCAATGCTAGCGATGTCCACGGGTTGGGCTTGAACATCCCGAGGTCGAGCTCGGACATGTATTTGCGACGTCGAAGCACAGAGCTCAGCACAACATCATTGCAATCCGCGAACCCAAACTCTCCTCCTTTACAACCCACCAACCTATTTTATTCATACAACGAAGATGGCAAGTCTTTGTTATCGACACGAAATCGACAGCGACTTGCAACAGTCAAGTCTGCGGCTCTCATTTACTGCGCTTTGCTTGGCCTGAGCCCTATCTTGAAATCCCTCACAAAATCCACCGCTAGCGACTCTATCTGGGCTCTGAGTTGCTGGCTGATGATCATCAACATATTCTCCTTTGACTATGGCAGTGGAGAAGGTGGAATGGACGCGACCAAATTCCCGGCTTCTCTATCCACCAACGCGGCACTCATGGCATCGACCGTTTTGGCCTCGCGTTTACCTTCGACCACACATGTGTTCAGCCTGACCCTTTTTTCTATTGAAGTGTTTGGCTTGTTTCCTGTTTTTCGCCGCCATCTAAAACATGTCTCATGGACCGGTCACTTGATTCTGACGTTCGGACTGGTGTTTGCAGCTGGAGCCGGAGTTGGAATTGCCCTTCGAGGTGGATGGGCCGCAGCGATAGTAGGGTCGTTCCTGGGCAGCATTCTCACGGCTTTGGCAATGGGATTATGTAGCTGGTGGTTAATTGGGCTGCAAAAGTACAAGAATGTTGTCATTGGGCCTTGGGATCCAGCCAGGCCTATAATAAGGAGGAATTGGGATTGATTAGATAGGAGCATTGTTGGTTTTGCTTGTTAGATTTTGAGATTTTCTATATACCCCAAGGCAATGGGAAAGCATTGCTCGCAAGCAAATAAATGTGTTTACTTTCTACGTGATGATCTGAATATACCACGGATATCAAGTTTTACCTTGGACGAGGCGGTTTCCTATGCATGATATCGGCCAGTGGATTCTAATCCAAACGTGGAACTTGAAAAAACGCGTTCCAATAATTACAACAACACTAATTGTGTTTCTGATAATATAAAACCAAATATATACCGCTTAAACAAGGCTAGTACTGTTCAATACCTCTCCATCAACCACTCTCTCCTCTGCCCCTCCTCCATCGCCGCCAATTTCTGTGCCTCTGCTCTCTTAACCGCACAATACCTCTTGACAAATGCCGGACCGAGAATCTCCTGCAAATCCGCATCTGACTCCAGCGCCAAAAGGCTCTGTTCAAGTGTCTTTGGAATCTGTTGCACAATGCCCAAATCCTCGCGGTCTTTGGCAGACAGTGTTGCCGCGTCAGTGGCGCAGTCGCCGTGCAACAGCGGCATGCTTTTTTTCAAGCCAATGTATCCCGCGCCCAGAAGTGCGCTCATGGCGAGGTACATGTTTGCTAGGCCGTCGATGGATTTGAATTCCCAGTGTCCCGCTGAGATCTTGCGGATGGGCGCTTCGCGGTTCTGAGTGCCCCATGTCACCCATTCACTTCCCGCCCAGACACCCGAGGCCACGCGGGCGTAGCTGATGTCTTGGGATAGAGAAAAAGCGGTGATGGACGGGAAATGGGCAAGGATCCCAGCTAAAAAGGAGTCTTGTCTCGTTGCGGGCGAGATTGAGAAGTGGGCGTGTGATGCAGTTCCCGCGGCGAAGGGGTAGGGTCGTGGATAGAGGGTGGCGCGGAGACCGTGGTTCTCGGCCACATGTTGCACGGTTGCTCGCGATTTGAGGAGAGTGTCGACTGCGGCGAGAGGGGAGTTTGGAGGGAGGATGAATTCGAACTGACCAGGGGCGGATTCGGCGTGGAATTGCTCGAGATGGATGTCGATACTGGCTAGGGTAGATACGATTTCCTCGACAAGAGAGAGCGCGTCGCGGCGAATGTCGGCTGTCATGTTGGACCACGAGTGGGTTTTGGTCAATGGGGTCCAGTTGCCGTCGTCAGACTGGCGGAGGAAGACGACTTCAATCTCGAATCCGAGCGTAACTTGGATGGGCTCCAATGCCTTGACAACTCGCTGGAGTGTGCTGCGCGGGCATCCTTCTAGGGATTTGCCATTTTCGTCTTCCCAGAATGTCATGACAGTTGCACTATTGGACTTGAGTGCAACGTTACGACTGAATGTCGACATGTCTGGTCTCATGTAAAATTGCCCTGTAGCAAGTCCGCCTGGAGCGAGGAGATCATCCTGCAGCATGTGCAGGACTGCCAGCGTGATACCGATACGCCGTTCACCTTTAACGATTTTGATGAATTCGCGTAGTGGGAACATACGTACACGGATAGTGGCTGTATAGTCCACCCACTGCATCCAGACGATGAGATTCTGGTCCTGGGTAGCTAAATCGAAGGATGCATTGGGTGCGGATTCTGTGATAACATAGCTTTGTGAGATTAAACTATTGTTCTCTGGTCGGGGCAGGTTGAGACGGTAAAGCTTGTTCGAGTTGTCGAATAAAATGTCTACAACTGCCTGTTTTGCTTGAGCAAGACTGAGATTGCCTTGGGAGACATAGTCAACCAGCACCTTGAGGATATGTTAAAACGAGAAATCCGGGCAAATTAGAGCTGAATCTACCTTCTCCAAAGTATTCCTGAATTGTAAATTCGACAGCCAAAAGGTCTCTGGATGGAAATGGCCATCAGTACTCCAGAGAAGACGGCTAATGGGTGTCAAGTCAAAGGCCTGTCGTAAGATTGTCTCCTCGGCATCGCTGCTAACCATCGGAAAGACCTCGCCGAGATCAAGATAGACATTCGGATAGACCGAGGCAAGGTACCCGGCTTCTTTGGTGTATGGATACGATGAGTGCAGCAGAACAAAGTCGATTTTTGGGTACTGAGAAATAAGTGACTGCAAATGAGCAGGATTGGCAAGCCGCAAGTCCAGATCAGAGTCGCCGAGGCCGGTGTGGAATTGGAGGGGTTTTGGTTTTGGGTCATTTCTCTCGGCTTGCCTTTGTATGGCAGTCAGCGTCATGTATACTATATAGTCATTTAATGGCTTGTCCGAGATCCGATATGGCGGCCCTTGTCCATAAGTGCGTAGAAGGCATTCCGTGAGCTTTTCAAATGCTCCCTGTGTTGGCCAGGTGATGTCCAATCCAGTTCTGTAACAAATGACAGACTTGAAACCAACAACTGCGTCATCTTTCAAGTAGTTGACGATACGGTCATCAAAAGTTTTAGTGAAGCCATTTAGATCGGGTTTAATCTTGCCCCCGCCTCCCTCTTTCCACAACTGGGCGAGGAGTTCAGCCGCAACACTCTCAATGCGGACGATTCGCTTCGTCTTGGACCTCGTAAAGCGATCATGCCACGAGTACTTTTCAATATCAACATCTGCCAGCAAATCATCTAGCAGAAGCGTATGCGTGCCCTCTAGGCATTTGCGCACGAATCCCTCATAGTCGCGCGACACCCACTGCTCTCGAGCAGCCTTGATAGCCTCCCAGCTGGGCTCACACGCAAACAACGTGGCAAGCTGCTTGACCGCAATATGGTGCACGATTGTATGTCTTGCTTGCTTCAGTGCCTCACCATGCGCCTCAGACGTGATGGATTCCAGAGGATAGGCGTTGTAGTTGAGCACATGGTCGGCGCTGAGGATATTGTGCGCGTGGTTGTCAATGAGCGGGTGCCTTTGCACCAGGCGGCGCAGTTCATCGAGATATTCTCGGTTCGTCATTTTCTGTATATTGTATCGCATAAAATGATGACTGTATTCAAGGTCTAGAGAATTGGAAAGAAGAGGCGCATGGATGAAGGTCGTGAAGCTCCGACTCAGCTCAGCTCGAAATGGCACATGGTGAAATACCCCTCCAGAGCTCCAGGCCGTGTCTCATTGGCCATGGAAGATGCACGATCTACGACTATCGCAGTTAGTGTTTGGCGTTATAAACAGGTAGACCACGCAATATTTGTTTAGTTTCCGCTTGATGTCTAATGGCTCAATAAATTGTGGTGGATGTAGTTACAGCTGGCCAATAAATACATGCAAACCTGCCCTTTTTTTCGATAACAACAACGAAAATTCCACATACAATAAAATATATCAATCTGCTGATATCTCGTTTCCCTGCGATATCGTCTTCATATCCACCGCCCAGGCTAGAGTTCCTCCAAGACACTTGTCGGCAGCATACTGCTTCTTTAGCATCCACGTCTCATTATCGTCGTATGAAACCCTAATCAACTATCAGCAAGCTTGCATTCAAGGCGAAGTGCTACATACCACTGCGTCGTATCCCACGCAAAATACTTGACTGCTGCCTGCTTGTCCAGCACAGGCTTGATATTAGAATTTTTCTGCAGGACTGTATCAATCTCAGCATTATGTAAACTGCCAGCTTCATTCGAGCATGGGCCTGGCTTCCCAGGCCCTGTAGCTGCACATCCAGGCTTGGTGCAGGAACCGCTGGTCAGTGTATACGTCTTGCCATAGTCGGCAAGGCCGAGGGTCACTTTCTGTGGACTAACGCCTGCATCCCAGACCAGTTTCAGTGATTGCTGGATGTCGGACAGATTCGTGTGTGGTTCGGCTATGACGGGCTTTTCCCAGCTGCCGTGGAGATCATAGGTCATGATGTTAAGCCAGTCGACATGCGGCTCAAGGCCTTTGAGGTCGAAGCCTTTCATATAGACTTTTTTTTCTCTCATAATTAGCTTGGTTACCTGACTTGACAGAGGATGAAATCTCACAGGTTCCTCCCGGCACAGTCACGCTGAGCCCCTTGTCCTTGCACTGAGCACGATACTCCTTCACCAAAGAGACCATATTCGCCGTATCAGCCTTCGACCCGCCCGTATCCGTGGCTGCAGGATACTCCCAGTCCAAATCCATTCCTTCAAAGCCATATTTATCCATAAATTGGCACGCCGAGTCAATAAATTTGCTGCGTCCCTGTTGCGTCGCAGCCAGCTTCGAAAACGGCGCCGCTCCAACAGCGTACCCACCAACTGCAATCCACAGATGTAGGTCGCCAATTGCCTTGGTGCGTACGTCCTTGAGCTGGTCAAATAACACCGTGTCGTTGGGCATGGATAGCATGACTTTTCCTTGTTCGTCGATTAGGGCGAATGCAAAGTTGATGTGTGTGTATGGGGTTGGGTCGATGTCGCTGGCTTCGTATTTGTTGCAGACGCGGTGGCTTGCCCAGCTTTCATAATAGGCAATGGAGCGGTTCATGGAGCCTGGACATTTGGGGACGCTGCAGGCTGTCAGCATACTATGACGAGCATACGTGCGTATTTCCTGCTCTCGGGAACTGACATTTTGGGTAGGGCTAGTTTGCAACCACTCTGACATCCAAGACCACAATAGTCCTTTCCTGTTCCACAGTATCTAAAAATCATAGTTAGTGCCTAAATACGCCGATTTTTTGAAGAAACGTACCCATATCGAGAACAGCACAACCCCTGGGGACACATCTCCTTCCCCGGTGGCGCATTAACTATTCACTCAATCGAATCAGCCCTACCCCAAACCAAAAGTGCAAGAACATACCCCCGCACTGAAAATCTCGTTTATGGTGTGTATGCCTGCTCAGAGACAGAATCGACGATATAGGGATCACAAAGGGGAAAGTGACCAGGCAGATCATCGCGAGCATGCCTTGTGCTTTTTGCATCCTCATAAAGGTGAAGAAACTGGTGAGAGCCATGATGGCGATGCGGAAGCCTGCAACGGCAAGTAGACACAATCCGGGAAATGCATCAAATCACATTAGGTGGAACGCAGTGTTGCGGTCATGGACGAGTCGGTCCTTTGAAGACGGGTTTCAGTACAGATAGGTCAATATGATTTTAGTATGTTGGCTTAAACAATCTCCAGAAGAAAAAGTGAACAGGTTTTTCAGAAAAGTAGTAAAAAGGAAGAGTTCGTTCGCTATGGAGATGTCCCCAGACACAGTGGAATGTGAGCTGACGACGGCGTCTTCTTGCCTTGCCGGCGACAATCGAGATGGAGAATTGCCTAGAAGGCCTATCGGAAAGTTTTGAGCCTGCATAATGGACTAATAACCCGATAAGTATTTGGATTTGCGTCATTCCTCGTGTTGTAGGGTGAGGTGTTGTTGGTCGCGTGTTGTTGTGCCCGCATGCCGGAGACGGAGGTGGCCCGCAGCAACGCATTCCACCTTCTTTTTACGGAAAGTCGTCAATACATGTAGAGAGGCAGGAATAGAAACTATTTTTGGCATTATTATGCTAATATGACCCCAGTTTGAGATTCCCATCTTCTGGTTTCCCGCTTGGTTAACACTAAACCATGTGCCATGCAATTTGCCATACTAAATATACTTATACTAGAAAAAGTATATTTATACAAGAAATATGTATCTGTACTACATAGAAAAGGATATTTATATTAAAAAGATATGTCTATACTAGAAGAGTGGTCTGCATTAGAAGGGCAAGCATGCTAACTGATCCTGGTCTAAGGAAGATGGGTTGAAACGTATGACAGTTACCCTTGGGACGACTGTTGAATCAGGTTGTCTCTCTTAACCCGAATTCCCTCTTATGAGGGTCTTTACAGTCTGATAATCCTTCTAAGAATGCCTACTGGATTGACACCCACCTGAAGGGAGAGATACGAGAGTCATAATGGTATTGAATAATTGCCGCCTGCGGAGCACTGGAAATAATGGGACACCCATTTCGTACCCACAGTACGACACCGTCTATCTGGTGTAAACAATTAGGAAAGATCTATCCTCTGGATTGTGGTCCCTTTGGCGAAGGAGCATTCAAATGATGATGCGAACCTAGTATTTGCACCGTATCCATTGGGAGGATATATTTAACGTGAATCTCAATTCATTTCAACATATGTTTTGCATTTCACTGCTTTAATATATTCACAGCTATTTTAATGTTTACCACTTGGTTGTTCGGAGCCCCCACTATTTTACTGCGTTCCTGCATACATTGCCTCAATGAGCTCCATCATACCCATGTAGTGCTTAACGGAAAAATATCCCATACGTATATCCGATAATTGTTACATTTCAACGAAACAAAACCATTAAACTTAGAAATGCCTCTCCAGAGTCAAAGTGCCTGTCTTGGTGATCAAGTACTCGTTCACAGCGACTGCCATCGCGGCTTTATTTTCGCTTATATCCCACGGATCAAAGCTCTCCTGGCTCGCTTTTGCTAAGTCGGAAAATACTACTGATCTATAAACGCTACCTACAGCATGACACGCACGCCCCGCCTTGATATTGATGAATTTCGTCCGAATGCTCGTTCGTCTTCAAATCATATTGCAACCTCGGGCTCATAGGTCCCGGCGATTTCTACGACGTTCACATCCAAGAAATCAAGTGACGAGCCGGAACCTTCAACTATCTCTTTGAGAATGAAGTTAAACCAATACAATCCATCAGATGACACAAATAAGACTGAGGACAAGGAGGGGAGAGGTAACAGTCAGCCTTTGATTTCCCTCTGGAAAGCCTTTGAATGCAGAGTAGTGTCACTCCAGCATCAATAAGATCAAAGACGAGTGCTCCTCCTAGAACGATTGCATAGTACATGAGGCTACTAAATTTGGTAAAGAGAGCACGGAAAAGCAGAATTGAAAGAGATTGTAACGCAAGATAAGCACGACAAAAACAAGGGCACAAGTAAGTAAGCAATAACGGCCAGCACTGTAGTAGACAGCCGAGAAAAGACACATAACAACCTGAATTTTAGCCATTCAACAGGTATTTCTCGCGAAGCATGTTCTTCCATGACTCCATAGTGATATTCTTATCACCCCAGGGAACATAACCCATAGGAACCTTACTCAGTCTCTCAGGATCCCACTCGTCAACATAAAATCCTTCATGGCTCGGATGGCAAACATTCTTAATGAATTCACCCTTATGTAACTTTTCTCGACAGCCATTGCACAAGTTGATCTCAATACAGTCTGCACAAACCCACAAACCACCAGGGGTAGAGCTCCTCCAACCACAGACATCACAATGACGACTACATAACAACCTCCGCTCAACTATGTCCGGTTTTCCTTCGGGGCTCTCCACCAGTGGCTTTGGACCCAATTGAAATTCAGCGGTGCCGAAGGCTTCCATTGCATAAGCCGTAGCCGTGTTCTCTTTATCGAGGAAGAGGGTGGTTATTTTGAGAATCTTGTAGAAGGCCCATATATCATTAGATAAATCATCATCGGTGAGAATTTCCAGTGAAACCTGCAAACTATTGCGAATAGCCATATGAGCATCTGCCTGTCTGCCTGTGAAGGAAAGGTATCGAGCAAAATACAGCCGAGGAGGGAGAATCAGCTGGTGGTCCGGCACTTGCTCACAAGTGATTGTGGATATTTTCTGTTTGAGGCTTGAGCCTGCTTTCGTTTTACTGACTCCTGAGCTGATTTCATCAATGGCTTCGCTGTAATAGATCCGTCCTAGAATGAACCCAACAGAATATAATAAATGAGTCGGGTCTTCGGATAAATGGAGACCAATTTTCAGTACGTCTTCCATTATTTCCTTGACAGTGTGAACAGGAGGGTTCGTAAGTTCGGAAAGCGTCTTCGCTTGGAAAACCTTGAGATAAATCAGAGCGTTCCAGTCTTGATTGCGCGATGCGTATTGGATCCCGTCCGTGTACACAATGTCCATAATGTCGAGCTCACTTGTATTCATTGCAATCTCGAAAATCATGTCGTGAAATTTAGGATCCATCGCCAGTTGAACAGTCGCAGCGACAAGATGAGTCTCGCCAAGGGATTGGAGTTCCTTGACAAGCTTGACAACGTCATTCCACTGTTCACGCTCTTTGAACTTGCAAAGAATTTCAAGAAACCTTTCAGATTCCTTGGGGTTGTATTTAATGGATTTCGAGAATGCTTCAGGCGCTTTATCAAAATGCCCCGCCTCCCAGTGTCGTTTACCTAGCTCCCAGGCCATACTAGCCAGGGACTCCTGATGAGTTTCCATCCAAGCTGTATCTTTTTCAAGACGATCAAGGAGCCCATTCAAAATATCAATTGCCTCATCATTGTCAGCAACTGTCTCTGCAAGGACATGCAATCCTCGCCAGTTCGAAGGTTCCATTTCGAGAGCCTTGAGGCATCGACTTTCTGCATCGGATAACATATTGAACCCTTGAAAGACCAGTGCCATTTGAACTTGCCACAATGCATCGGGGGTCGTTTTAAGCTCTCGTATCGACCACGACTCCACTTGTTGAATATGTTCAAGATAGGGAGAGTGAAGTTCTGTGGAGATGTTTAATTCCTGAGTACAAAGGAATCAGCTCACACGCATATTCATCATCTATAGCCCGATAGACACTAACCTTAGAAAGATAATGTAGATTGAATTTAAACATAGCCAAGGCAAGTTCTCGAGGTGAGGGCTCTCGGAAGCAATGAAACGCAATCCTAATAGCCGACCTTCGAAGCAATGCTGTGGATGGGTCCTTAAATAATATTTCAACCCATTCTCGTAGTTCTCCATTGAATTCCGAGACAACAGCAGAGTCTTTCATCCATGTTTGGATTTGTTCTATGCTTTCATATTCCCACATCCAATCGGGCACTCCTGGTTTGGGACCGTCAATTCCAAAAAGCTTGTCAATACAACTATCATCATTGAATAAGTCTACAAGAGCAGGTCCCATTTGGCTTTTCAAGTCACGGTCTACCAATGCCAGATCAATCATGGAAAGATGCTGCATTAGATGACGGGCTGCGTATCCTTGTAGCACTTTGGAGTAGACGTTTTCCTCCTTGCCCAGCACCCGAAGGAGATCTGCGACGATTTTCGCATTTGCAGTATCCTTGTCTTCCTGATAGACCTGACTGTTTTTGCTGGTTATCATCCGCTGGAAATGTTGTTTCATGTCGAGCTTTTCCAACAGATCAGGCGGACACACAGTTTTAAGGAAGTGCTGGACAACTTCAATCTCTTTTGGGTGAATGGCCTTATCATTCCGCTGCTTGTCTTGGGCGATTTGGCGTCTTTGACCAATAAATTCAAGGAATTTCGATGATCGGAGCTCAACGAAGCCATCGTTGTCAATTTCGAATAAGAAGTAGCTGGTCCTGAATTTTTGATCCAAACTCCGTAGAGAAGTTGCGTTGTTTTTCAACTGCAGCACGGCCGTCATCTTCTCAACAGATAGTCGTTCTTGGGCGTTAGATACCCAGAGAAGGATTTCATTGATCTCATCTATCTCATTGGCCGTACGAGCCTCATTGATCTTATCAATCTCTCCTTGTATATGATCATTCGTCCCTTTACCAGCGTCGTCCAGAATAGTATCAATCTCACTCACGTATTCTGAGCATCTGATCTCGTTCAATGCCGTGGTAATCTTGAAATAGTCCCCATCTGTCTTAGCGTGCAGACTTTTCTTGATCTTCTCTCGTAGTTCTCGTATTCCGGGTTGGCGGGGGTCGGATAATGCATCAATGCTGTCCATGCGCGAGTCGATGAATTTTAGGATATCGGCTTCATTTCTGTCACTGATTGTGAGCTTAGGGCATGAGATTCCCCTCCCTACTAGCTTCTCCCACGTTCTCGGAGTACAGGTAAAGATTAAACGCACTGTTCGATTATTTGATTGTGACACCCTTTCGAGGAGATGAAGTATCTCCGGGTCTACCACATCACCTTCATCTCCCAGTTTGTTAATGACGATATAGAAAGTGGCCTTGATATCTTTCAGTCCGTCGTTTTCGAAAAGTAGCTGTGGAAGTATTTCCTTGGGGTCAATGGTACCAAGATCGCGACTTGCGTTAGCAACTGATTGCATGTACGATCCATCGCCAATTGCACACTGCCAGACAAGGGACTTGGCGAGGATATCAACTCCCGTGTTATTGACTCTTTTGTCCATGAAATGAAAGCCAACCACTCGCCTCAAATCGCTTCCAGGGTCGTTTCTTCGCAGGTGGTGGATGATGGAGGAAGCCAGATAACTCTTCCCAGAAGACTCTGCACCAATGATTGCAAGCATGGTCGCATCTTCCGCCGGGCTTTCCCAGGCCCGGAATGCAGCATCTGAGAGAAACCATTCACCAGTTCCTGTCACACGCTTCTTGAGAATATTTTGATGGGTTGACTCCCAGGTAGCCCTTGGGATGCCTTCTCTGCCATCCCACTCATCCGAGCTCTTGTCAAAGGCTAGAAGTCCTAAAACGGCGCCCTTGTCATCTGCTTCTTGTCGCTCCTTCTTTCTCTCTTCTCTCTCCTCTTTATGACCGGCGACGTATTCTTGCATTGTCAAATTTAGATTGCCAAGGATATTTTGGCTTTCTTGACCGGATTTGGCTATTGCGCTCAGTGTATCCCTGGATTGGAATTTGAGGTATGTATCTGAATCGGTCCTGACAGCTTCTTCTGCCGACTTGACACCCTCCAACTGCCCATCCCAGTCATCAAGACTGATAGTATTGCGCAGCCATACTAGGCCTTGATTCTTGTAGTAGTGGCACACGCTCTTCATCTGGTAGGTGAGAAGCGCTTTGTACAATGCTACCACTCTCTTTTCCAGCTGGGCAAGCAAATCTTCGTAGGATGTTCCGGCTGGCTGGATGTTGTCTCGGTTCAACATATTTACAGACAGGGCGCAGTACCACTGCATTCTGGATACAACATAAGCAATGCCCTCCAGTTGTGACTGTGACTCTGAGGCAGGGTTCAGCAGAAACTAGATAGGGTATCAACTCGCTGTTTCGACCATCAAGAACGTCATCCCAGTCATAAGAACAGAAGACTCACCTGTAATCCAATACAAGCACCTGCCCAGGGTAAGGCAGCTTGTGGATTTGTTTGTACCGCCAAATCAATCACTCCCTTGAATTTCAAAACGAAGCCAGAGACTTTACCCACAGCACCAGTCACCTTTGCGCTCTTCTCAACTTTCTTCTGACCTGCAGCAATCGCATTCTGCATTACCTGTTGTCTTTGGTGAGGGTCCTTCATGCGTGCTACAAGCTCATCGCCCTCGGGCCCCATTATGTCTGCATCGGGGTTGGTGGTCTTTGGCAATACTCTCACATACCCCTCTACAAGTGCCGGATTCTCATCCGCAAGCTCGTCATATGCGCGATTCCAAATTATTTCTGAGGTATTAAAGTCGGAATCATTTTTCTCTTTGGTCGAAACCCCTTGAGTTGGGACATTACTTTCGTTCTCAACAATGTTCAAATCATCGGGGATGGGTGGAAGAGTTGGCGGAGCATCGCTGTTGGTTGCCTTCAAAGGGTTCTGCGGGGGAGCGGCGACTCCATTCTGTTTCTTCTCCTCAGAAGCCTTCCTTTCGGCCTCTCGCTTTTTCTTGTCTCGTCTATGGAACGGCAGTCGCATGCTTCACCGCAATAAGCAGAATAAGCTCGTACGAGGTGGTCGAGGGACAGGAGATCCAAAATAAGTTCCAACAAAGAACGGTACAAATCGTGATTTGACGTACTCGGGATAAGGACTGAGTGAAATGAGGGCCGTAGAGACAAGCCATTCATTAATATTACACCGGGAAAATAGGCACTTTTGTGACATCCCCTGGTCCCACCGGATTGGGGTGAATGCGAACTTTGTGGCACTCTGTACCCCGTACCTGTGCCGGGGCTATGGCATCATCGGCTGTTTTTCGACTGCTGAAGAACGACCCATCAATTCAGCTGGGGAACTGGACGATCGTAGCCAACAGCCAATGAACCACCATAAAAGACATCATGATGTTCATAGCTTTGACTTTTCCAGCTGTGGGTCCCATCTCAACAGGCTTGATCGTGTCGACCAAACAATCACCCTACGTAATGCCGAACCTCAACTGCCGCACAGACTGCCAATCAGACGACGTGGCCTCCAGTAAAATCCTGGTCCAGAGGGGTCCGTAATTTGTATGAGAAACTCATATAAATGGGAAATACGCCGTGGCTCCAAAGCCGGAGCGGGCCGCGGCTGGTGATAGTTTGGAATAACCAGACCTTTTGACACCTTTACGGGACTGGCTCCTTGTGACGTAACCCTGCATGTACTCAGCTTGTTCCACTGCCTGCCACAGATCCAATATGTCAATAGTGGAGGAAAAAGACCAAGACAAAGTTACGTTCGGGTCGTAAATGGCCGATCCTCATAGAGGGAACATGTTCGTTTCGAAAGATCTTCCCGAGTGGCCCCGCACCACAATTCCGGCGAATACAAGGGAAAACCCGTGGCCAATATTATCGGAAATAAAGGTTGGTTTGCAGACTGGATGTCGCCTTTCGATGGGTGTGAAATTTGCGAGATGAAAGAAACCACCCACCGCCGAAACCCGCCCGACTTGTACTGACTTTTAACGAATTTACTTTGCGCTAAATAGTAGCATTTCATGTCATAATACTCACCAATTTATCACCGTTACTGCGTAAATTCAGGTCTGTAAATTCAGGTCTGTCGGGAGATCTAGTGCACAAAGTCTTTCCAGACGTCCACAGGCTTTACAATAGTAAACTTCGCTGAAATGTAGCTATATATTAAACTCGTGATATTGCCCATTTTGCTATTGAGAATATTAGTGAGTAATTGTTAATCATATACAAAAACATATAATAATATACATTAAAATATGTAGCTAATTAGCCAATACTTTGAAGATAATACTGAAGAGCTTATACATATAGATAAAGTGAAGAATATTATTAATGTTACTGATATATCAGTAAATCCCAAGTTAGATTTTTAGAGGTAGCTTCAGGATGTAAGCCATAGTTATAGAAGATAGATAGATAGCTTGATAAGGCCATAGGCAGGGAGGGTTTCACTGCGGCATATTATTTTCTTATGAGCTTAGGCTGAATGATTATCCACTTCTTGTTTGCTGAGGGGCGACAGTGCCGCAAATACTCGATGTGGAAAGTGGACAGAGGAGTGGGTCAACTAGTAGCCCACTTCATATAATAAAGCTTTTTTTTCCCCCTTTGTTCTATTTAGGTGCTAGCTCGTAAGTAGCATTTATCCATCTAATTTATTAGATGCACTTGCACTCTTGCTTCTTGAAACATGGTCAATGACTTCTCCTTGTGTTCTCAGCCTCGTGATAGATGTCTTGAGACGTCAATGACCCATAGGCCTCGCAATCATCGCAATTACTTACCAAGTAGGCAAAGCAGTTGAGGGTGCAAGATCTGCTTGGTACTATGTACTAACTACAACGGGAAAAATTAGTGGCTACTCAGTTGATCGGAGATGGTTGTCACAAGAATCCAACCAACATGACTAAAAAGTCGTCAAACGGCGAACAAGCAAGGTTGGGAGGAGTAAAACAGGTAGATTGCTGAGTGGTAAATATCCCATACGTATATCCGATAATTGTTACATTACAAAGAAACAAATTTAGAAATGCCCCTCCAAAGTCAAAGTGCCTGTCTTGGTGATCAAGTACTCGTTCACAGCGACATCCTTTCCACTCTCCTTGCCGTACCCAGACTCTTTCATGCCACCAAACGGCGATTCGGCTGCGGAGGATGGACCTAGGGAAATAAGTGCCAAGCTCAGACTGAAACCATTGAAAGGAAAGATACTTACCAGTATTCAGCCCAATCATACCTGCCTCCAGGTTCTCATACATCCGCCAGAGCCTGTCCACGTTCTTCGTAAACACATAACTGGCCAAGCCCATGCTCGTGTCGTTGGCCCACTTGGTTGCTTCTTCTTCAGTGTCAAATTTGTACAGAGCAGCAATGGGAGCAAAGCTCTCCTCGCGAGAGATCAGCATCTCCGAGGTCATGTCCGTCAAAATCGTTGGCTCGAAAAAGTACCCTTTCTTGTCTTTGATTTTATTGCCTCCCAAGATCAACTTTGCGCCAAGTTTTGTGGCATCTTCGACCTGGTTTGCGGCTTTCTCGAGCCCACGAGGAGTAGTTACTGGGCCCATTGTAGTTCCTTCGGCAGCGCCGTGGCCGACGACAATGCCTTGAGTACGCTCCTTGAGAACGGCTGCAAATTTATCGTAGATACCGGCCTGGACGTAGATTCGGTTGGCCGTGATGCATGCCTGGCCGGCGTGCCGCCATTTCAATGCGAACAATTGATCTATGGCCTGGTCAAAATTTGCATCGTCAAACACGATCAGCGGACAGTTCCCCCCGAGTTCCAAAGTGACCTTTTTCAATCCTTCAGCGCAGTGAGCAGCGATAATCTTGCCGACCCGTGTTGATCCCGTAAAGCTGACCTTTTTGACCAGAGGATGTTTGCAGAGGGCTTCGCTAAAGGATGCAGTATTGTCCAAATCCGTCGTCAGAACATTCAACACACCTGCTGGGAATCCTGCCTCTTTGGCCAAATGTGCAGTGGCGAGCATAGTCAGAGGCGTTTCAGGACTTGGTTTGACAATCATAGTGCACCCAGCTGCAAAGGCCGCTGCGGCTTTCCGTAGGATCATTGCCAGGGGGAAGTTCCATGGCACCAGGGCAACAGCGACGCCGATGGGCTGTTTGACAGTGAAAATACGGCGGTTGTTCAGCGCCGGAGTTGAAATGGTGCCGGAAATACGCTCTGCTTCACCGGCAAACCACCAGGTAAACGAGGTGGCGTAGGCAATTTCTCCATAGGACTCGGCAATCGGCTTCCCCGTCTCGTAGGTGATGATTTTGGCTAGATCTTCCTTGTTTTCCAGGATGAGGTCATTCCATTTTAGAAGCCACTGTGCCCGCTGACGAGGGACTACCTTTCTGTACTGTTCAAAGGCAGCGTGTGCAACCTCGGCGGCATGAGGCACATCTTCGACCGTGTTCGTTGGACAGCTAGCCCATGCGATATCGGTTCCTGGGTCTGTAGTTTTTCTTTTAGTTGAAACAGCCT
This sequence comes from Talaromyces sp. DC2, assembly GCA_039119965.1. Lineage (NCBI taxonomy): Eukaryota > Fungi > Ascomycota > Eurotiomycetes > Eurotiales > Trichocomaceae > Talaromyces > Talaromyces sp. DC2. The sequence continues at coordinate 131,274 of JBCLNQ010000015.1, read as the reverse complement.
GATAAACAGAAAAGCTGCAGACTCACCGACAACCTCAAATCGGCCGCCTTTCTTCGCAGGAACCCACTCGTTGTTGACAAAGCTGTCGTAGTGAAGAATACTCGGATTCTTGAGCTGCAGACGATGACATCAGAATGTTTTCAAGAACTTCATCAACAGGAGTCCTACCTCGAACGGGACCGTGTACTGCTGTGCCATAGCTAATATATCTTGCAGTGTTGAATTCAATGATTACCTGCAGAAAATAAAAAAGAAGTCAAGATCCAGAAACATTTGACTCTTTATAGCAAGAGGGCCCCACCCCCGCATCGTGTCACTGCGTCTCGGCTACTTGTCCGCTCGGGATCTTGGCTCGGAAGTCCTCTCGGCATCTCCTGCATATAAACGAAGTTTTGCAAAATATTTCGCGAAATACAAGGCTAGTCGACATTTTATTTAATACACATTCTAGGTGGAAGCCATGTGATTTCGCAGTAATATTATCCCGATACTCAATGAGCGCAGTCTCTCCAGCCTGCTTGGATCAATGTATTCACTGGCAATATATAGACTTCGAATGAAATTCAAATCCACGGAGATGACTTCATGCCATGTATGCTTGGTCGTGCCAAGTTGTATCAATATCCGTGTCGTTAAATAGCGTTTCGTGCCTATTACTTGCGGGGGTATTTTGTGCTCCATCTTGTGTATGGAAAATGAATCCGCTGCCTCCCAATGCCAGACTGCTCCTACGAAACTTGGTTTCAGAGCCCGTCAGTCACTATATGCCTTATCCCGGGATTCCGGCTAACAAATAGGGGACTTCTCACCTTCCCTCGAAGAATCCCTCGGCGTCCGCCGTATATGGGAGACTTAAAAGTAAAGTTTCTTGAGCAAGACAATTACCTTGGATGTAAACCAGGAGGAACTTTCGATGATTCTTTCATGAAGGGGCCACCCGAGTGATTGACCCTTCTAAACTGCATCCTCCTCCTCTACTCTTGCCTTGAGCGTTTGGAACTCCGCCTCCTTCTTATCGAGCTCTTCTTTCATTGCCGCCCATTCCACACTATACTGCTTTAGCTACTCCATCTTGTTATTCACAAACAGTTCAACCACAGAACTGGCAACCATCGCGAGCTTATCAATAGAAGGTAGAAGCTTTCAGAGAATAAGCTAGGCCCAGCTGTTGGGAGCTTCGAAGCAGGAGTATATTAATTTATGAAATTAGAATTATCCATCCTCCAAAGATTCTCGCATGATGGCTTCTATACTGGATATTAAGTAATTTTTGGTTCTTTTTTACTGCTCCTTCTCTAGTACATCGGTAAATACCTTAAATAGAGAATTGTACTTAGAAATATCCTTATTTTTTCAATTAAATAGTCTCTTTAGAAGTAGCTATTGTAAAGGTGAGTAAAGTATCTGAAATGGTACTGTATATACCTATTCCTAGTCTAATATAGTGACTATCTTAAGATTTTATATGTTATTGATGTTTTTAAACTAGAAATTGTTACAAATTAACTTTAACAGGCTATAGTCATACTTATTGTTAATAAAATAGGGAATAAGGGCCGTAAATACCTTACTATAGAGATATTTATGACGAGCATCTTTTATATTATTAATTGAATTTGGTTGGCCACATAGATGCTGTATGTTTTATTTGGCTATATATTAAAAATAGCTGGTAGCTGATGAGAATGTTTTGGAAAGAGGGTCTATGATATCCACAGTGTCAGCTGGCTGCCTTGTAATGATTAAAGGGGGAGCGTACCACCAATACAAACGCCGCCGTAATTCTCTATTTTATTCATCTTCAGTGTTAATAGACTCAAATTAATACTACTGATGAAATCTGTGTTCCTGGAGAGCAAACCTATTTGTGGAAAATCTTGTTCTGAAAGGTCTAATAGAAAATTCGCGATTTAATAGTATATTGTTTCCAGTTCCTAGTCACTGATGTTAAGCTGAAGAGAGCGAGCTTCTTCCTGGCTAGAATCTTATTTTAAGATTATATTTAAAAATACTCTCTCAATAAACTCTATGATAATGAATATCTCTAGGCTAGGTGGATTCTTATGACTGCATCTCTATACTATAATAGATAATATAGAGATGTTTATCTTCTCTTTAATAAACTGTATTATAGTAGCTTTATCGGTAATTTTTCTATTACTCTATATTACCCAGCCAGGCACAGCAAACTATACTATCTATTGTATACCATTATTAAATTTTATTCTGCAACTCTAATTGAAAGATTTGTAGCTATCGCCAACAATCTCTGAAGGCTGATTATCTTAAAATGTTGAAACACAGTTCGCGATTAGAGGCCCTTTGGTGCTGTTAAATTGACTAGCCCAAGAAAGGGACTCAGCGTAGTGAGAGGCCTGGGCGCGCTCGTCCCAGTCCATGGTACGAATCGATCAGGAGAGTAACTAGCTTAGCTTGACTTATATTCTGCATAAATCGGGGGTGAGAGTTGACAAAGAGGGTGCGAGCCAACGGAAGAAAGAACACAAGCTTCTATTTATTTCTGCGGTTTGTGGGAGGCCAAGGTCTGCCATCGTTACGTGAACAGGGATCCCAGGACGAACATTTTAGGTAACTCCGACACCAAAAGGGACATTATAAATGTAAATTTGTACGTAAGTACCAGTGGACTTCTAAACAGAGGAGCTTTTTGCAACTTCGGCCTGTATCTCAATGTAATCAAATTATGTAGTTACTAAGCTTATTTGTTGCGGGGTAGTCCCACTAGCGACCCAAAGGCGCACATGTCTGTCAATCGTAACTTGTAATTAGACCAAACAGCAAAAGCAGCCAATATGTCCTAGAGTTAGTCATTCCATATTTCTGACAATTCCTTATCTAGCTCTGAAGAGGCATTGAATCCTAGGATCATCGCCGTCTTTCCATCAGAGCAGATCTCTTCTTCCTCCTACACATGGCACTCCATTCGGACACAGGGCCCATGCATTGGCGATGGCGCTCTTCCAAATTATTTATTCTAGCTACCGTCGCTATAGCTTTATTCATTGGTTCGTCCTATCCTACTTACTTCCTATAAAGTTGAACAGAAAGGAATTTTTCACTAACCTCTCTGCGCCAGAAATATTCCTCTATGGCTTTCTTGTCCCGATGATGCCTTACATGCTCGAAGAGCGGCTTCATATAGGCTCAGATCAGACGCAGCGTTTTACCTCCATCTCTCTCGCCCTGCACGGCCTGGTATCCGTCTTTGGGGGCCCACTTATCGGACATTTTGCGGACAAGGCGCCCAACCGCAAGACCCCGTTTCTCATATCACTTGTGGGATGTATCATTGGGACGTTCATGGTCGCCTGTGCGACATCTGTAGGTGTGTTCTTTGGCGGACGGGTGCTGCAGGGGATTTCAGGGTCTGGGGCGTGGATTGTGGGCCTGGCGACGGCGGCGAATGCGGTCAGTCCGGACCAGATTGGAACAACGATGGGGATTCTTATGGCCTTTGTGAATGCAGGCACGATTTCGGGGCCGATGGTCTCGGGATTTATTCTGGAGGCAGCGGGGTATTGGTTTACGTGGAGTGTACCCGTGGTGTTATTGCTCATCGATATCGCAGCTCGATTGTTAATAATCGAGAACCCCGAGAGACCCAGCACGAAGGCTCCGACAGGAACAGAGGAAACAGAAAGTCTTCTACCTTCTCAGGAAGATAGTCGAGAGGCGTCGTCTGCTCCGAGCTCGAACTTCTGGCGCTTCATGCTAAGCAATAGCCGCGTGATGACGGCCTTGTTGATTGGGACATGGGGTCCGGCCCTGAGCACAAGTTTCAACGCCACGCTTCCACTCCATGTGCTGGATATTTTTGGGTGGGGCCCTTCTGTTGTCGGACTGATGTTCTTCTTGCTGGCTGTGCCGGGTCTAGTATTCAGCCCGCTCGCCGGATATCTTCGTGATCGCATCGGCACCCGAAAACCAGCTGTTATGGCTCTTAGCTTACAGACAGTGTGCCTAGTCCTGTTAGGATTCGCTGGAAACAGTCATTTTGACTGGGCTTGCTCTGGTGACCGCGGGCCGACACTGTATATTCTTTCCCTTGCCATAATGGGCATCCTGCGCCCTTTTGTCTCGGGTATCGGGCCCGTAGAGTTAACTTGTAAGTATCTAGCCATGCTTATCGGAACAGCTTCGTACTCACCTATGCATCGCAGCCGTCGTCAAAGCAAAAGAAGAAGAAAGTCCAGGGATCTTCGGACCCCGAGGAGGTCACTCGCGTGTCTTTTCTCTGATCGAAGTCGCTGCCACGGCTGGCATGACGATTGGCCCCGTTATCTCTGGCGCCCTTGTTGAAAGATTCGATTACTATCTAATGAGCTGGACATTAAGTAAGTTATTCTCCTTCTCTTCAGCTCTATGGTCTTGTTGATCTTTTCAGGTGTTATTTCCATCATTATGGCTATCTTGGCCTTTGCATTTCTAGAAGATAAAGAGAAGGCACGGGAAGAATGCACCGAACGAAGCTAGAACAGAAAATATTGGGACGAAAATGATGAAAGGGGCGTCAAAATAACATTGAACATATTGTACGTGATTTTCCGGAATTTCTATTGACAAAGGATCCACCTAAATAACAATATCCAAGTTCTAGGTTCTCCAGTTAAATGCCCCAAATATACGAGACTACAATCTACAGCAATGGGGATTGCCATCGTCTCACGGACATTTAGGAGTAGATGACGATGAGATGGACACATTGCTTGGGAATTGTCTAAAAATAGGGTAATGTAAGAACCAGTCTATTTTCCACAAGAAAGCTCCTTATATAAGCCGATAAAGTGTCAGGAATCTCCAATCAAAATCCAAATAGTATCAACTGAACACCCATTTCCTGGCACAGAGCATGCAAACTCTCAGTCCTACCAGTAGGTGTAGGACTGTTGGCTGGGGGACGTATTGTCCTAGTAGTGATATCAATCTTTGGGTATACAGGGTATCGATGCGAGGCAAGGGCTAAAGTTGATAAACACGGAAAGTGTGTTTTCTTGTTACGAATCAGTTCCTCCAGATTTTGAGCCAAGAACTCTAGATCCAGAACGTCGAGTGCTTCGTCAAGAAATAGAGTTTCAAGGGATTCTGGTAGCACCTCTGTCAGGGACAATTTGAGCGAGTTTTTCTCCTCGTTCTCCCAGCAGAGAAGGTTGTCTGGTCGGATATATAGCTCTTTCAGGGCGGAGAAGTCGGCTAGCGATCCAAGAAAATAATATTCCGAGTCATCACCCAAAGGATAATGACCATCGTGGTAAAGAAGTGTTAATTGCCGTATGCTGCCTATATGATGGTAGAGCGAAGGGTAGAAGGCCTGGGGGTTAAAGCTGGTATCTCCAATCCGACCATCAGCGTGAAAGTAATTGAAAGCCTCCAGTCTGGCACATGCGCGCAACAGTAACCCAATACCGCGTCCGCAATTACTGTTAACGAGATTTATATCGGTAATATTCGAAATGCCGGAGGCCAACAAGCTGTCATCCTCCTCGTAGTTGTCAGATGTAATAATCTGATCGCCGTAGAACCGGCGCATCTCCGGAAATCGGAAAAAGGGGATCACCTGCTCAGAAAAAAATCCCATTCGCGGTATCCCAATAACCAATGCGAGCCTCCTGAAGCGAGGACAAAGGCGGGCGCACATCGAATGTGTTCTGTCCATGAATCATGCGGTCTAGAATGTGACTTATATCGAATTCTGTCTCGAAACATAGCAGGCGTGGAAGAAGCGCCAATAGAAGCGCCACCCAAGACTCCTTCTTCATATCCTGGAGGTCCTTACAACATTGCTGTTTCTCCTCCTCGGAATGGCATATTGTTTGCAGTGTAGTGAGGACAGTGGCAGAATCGTATGTGAGACTTGCAGGATCGTGACGTTCACAAGGGAACCTTGACTTCATGCTCAGAAGCAGACGACGTACGTTAGACGCATACTCGGGATTCTGCATAAGGCAATGAGTGATGCAACTCAGCTCCCAGAAGCAAGCATGTCGGAACTGAATAGTGGTGAAAGCGTGTGGTCGCAGCAGATTGTAAAAGTGACGGCAGCATTGTGCCAGGTTCAAAGCATCTTCATGAAAGTCGAATTGTTGGACAATATGCACCAGGATTTCGTTAGGGATGTCAGAAAGCATATTGGATTGACCTTGTGTCCCTGTAAATCATCAGGAGCAGAGAGCTCCTTTTTCAATGTTTCCACTTGCGCCACATGCGGAGATGGCTGCCTGGAGCTAGGAATGATAGGTTGTTTTTATACGATTGGTGACATGTTCTTCATGAAATAAATAGGGCGAGTCAGTGGACTGTTGTTTGGCGCGGACCTATTTTCTCCGCAAAACCTGGCGTTACTCCGCTAGCTCAGGACTCGACCCCGCTCAGTCGCCAAACCTAACCCTCAGCAACACATTTTTAAAAATTAATAAGTCTGTGCAATAGGAAACTGCCTCTTATCAACTCGCAGTACCTTTACCTCAGCCATGTCTTCGATCAGAGAAACGCAGGAAGGGATGGCCACTTGCTTGAGCTGTCCTTGCGAGTCTATAAAAACCAACAACACGACGCCTATCTATTCTAGTCCTTCAAATTCGCTGTTTCAAATAAACTTAAACATATCTTAAGCCCGAGTTAAGTCTAAAGATGAACTTTGTTCGCCTAATGTTATTGCTGCTGTATCTATCACTCTTCTAATAAGTCTCCCCTAAAACTCATTAAATTTAATAAACTCTGAGAAGAGACTAATAGAAAAAAACAAAGTCGGATGGATACTTCAATTCTAAAAGTTTCTCTAGGTCTGAGGGATTGGCAGTGTAGATACATTAAAAGGGATGATAGGCTCTATACAAAATTAATACATAAAGAGAGAGAGAACTCATCAAGTCTTATATCAAATTGATTAAAACCCTTACACAATTATTCTTAGAACTTGAATCTAAGCTAGATAAGCTATTCTTGCTCATATATTATTATTATTACGGTAAAAAAAAAGGCGCCCGATTTGAAAGGTGGACAAATATCTTTTCTATTAGGGATACTGATACTAAACATGTAATTAAAAAGCAAATTAAAGAAGCTTTTGGTTAATCTTCTATTTAGTGTATGAGGAAAATACTAGAGGGTGAATCTTGTTATAAAGGAATTGGGGGCCAGAGAGTTTAAAATTGTATAAAGATGATTGATGAGATTGTCAAGCTGGAAGTCTATTTGGAAGATATCTATCTTAACTATCCTTTTAAAGTTCTTAAAATAAATATGTAATGTCTGGACTATACTGATAAGCCACAATTCGAAAAAGTAGTATTATGGAAGTCAAGAGTGATAAAAATCTGTAAAACAATCAATTCTGAGTTGATATAGCCCATCAAAAGCGACGTGCTGGATGGGTCTGCAAGTCAAGCTGGTGTTCCAATTACGCCAGAAACTGGAAGTTCTCTCGTACAAAAGGGTAATAACCTTGTCTCTCACGAGCGAGGCTTGTTAATGCTGTAAAACTTGCCATTACGGTCCTCGGAGTTTAATCCAGATCGAGCCGCATTTTGGCCAAAGGCTTATGATATCAGTCCTTTCCACATTGTCGCGAGGAGAAATGGACTTGCTGGTCACAACCGGATCCAAGAGAAACTTAAACAACCTTTGAAAGGCAGAGACTTAGAATATGGATATGTGTATCTATATGAAGTTGAAGGAAACAAAGGATTTGTTAAAATCGGATGGACTGGTCGTACCGTTGAGACGCGCCACGAGGAGTGGTCCTTCGATTGCAACAGGAAGACGAAGACCCTATATCCCATACATTTACAGTCTGCTATGGGTGTTCCAAATGCTCGGCGCATCGAGGCTTTGTGTCACACAGAGCTACACCATTGTAGAATTACAATATATTGCAAGGGCTGTTTGATGGAGCATACTGAATGGTTTGAGGTTTGTTCTGCGAAGGTGATCCCGGTTATTAAAAAATGGTCAAATTGGATGACATCACGTCTATACAAGTCCCATTAACTGAGAACTGGAGAACAATGGACCCTCAAAGAAGAGACAATGCGGCGAGTGCGCGATATCGACCAGTTTATGAATGATGTATTGGTAGCTGCCATATCAGTAACTTCGGGCTAACATTAGTAGGTTCCTGTATCTAATTCATGTCCCTAAATATTCACTGGATTAGAAATTATAGTTGGCAATCGTTTACTATGTAGTCATGCACTTACTTGGGAATGTAGTGGTTGCTTCTACGTATGGCCTAGGTAAGGAGAGTAGAATTAATCGCAAGCGCCGCCTACACATAAAGAACAGTCATTCGTAAGATGACCATGCGTAAATCTGCCTATAATGAAGCATGGGTTAGCATACGTAACTAAAATCTCCAATCTCTATGACAGTGTTTTCACTGTCTCTTCTTCGTTTTAGGGCCAAGCATGCCTTGGAACGACCAACGGGAGTGAAGGGAGTATGACCCCCGTCCCGCCTCGATCCGCTGCGATCCTCATCCTGGAAAATCGCGCCAAGCCTCGCGCTGATTGGCCAATTTTAAAGACCCTGTCACGTGAGTGGACTCACGTGATTTGTTTTCACGCTTTACTGTTTCTTGTCCTTGGCCGTTCTGTTGGGCTTGGCATTAGTCTTCTCTCATCGGACACGTAGCCCATGACACCACAATAATGGTTGCCTGTTCTTTCATTCACCTTGTCCTATGTTAAAGATGATGAGCAAATTTCTACATATGTTCTCTCCGCACCCACTTGCTCAGCACTGAACTTGTAACGCCATAGAACTGGTTTTGGCAGAGACTGCTGACCGATACAGTATGGCATCAATACCATGTGTGTTGAGGCTATCGTTTGTAGTTATCTTGACGCTTTTATTTGCATATCCAACTCGAGGCCAGCGAGGATTCCAGAGTGGTTTACAGCGGGCTTTAGGGAGCCTACAAAGGTCAGCCTCACCAGCGACGTTTTCATCTACAACAGACTGCAAAAAATGGCTACGACAAAAACCCGCACGTATTGTTTATAACTATGGTGTGAATGACACTTTATCTGGCGCCGTATCTCTCAGGGACTGCCTCCTACGAGATGAAGCTGCACAAGCGAGACAGAAGATCCAAGAGATTCTGATAGCTTTCCCACTGTTTAGCCAGCCAGGTGATGAGCAACAGCCCTTACAGGAGATTCTTCAGATTCTGCCAAACTTGGAGACTATCAGGTGAGTCACGGAAGATCAAGGGGAATTAGCGATTTCTATTTACACATTTTTTCTTAGATGTGACAGACGTTATAGCGCGTGCAGATCGCTTAATCATCAAATGTCCAAAACAAATAACAGCTGGTCTATAGATTTTGACCTCAACCTTGGAAACAAACTAGTTCCTTCTATCGAATGCAGCTCTGACTCCCTCGTGTATGATGGAGAGAGTGGTGAGAGACTCAATCAGCTCTACGACGCTCTCGTCACGTGCCCGAATATACGGTCACTAAGCCTTTCTCTTAGTCAAGGTGGCTGCGTCATTGAGGATACACGGCGGTCATTCAGCTGGAAAAGGGGTGACCGTTTTCCCCGCCTGGAGAATTTGAGTTTATCTGGCTATGACTGGGATGACAGGGTCAACCGTCGTAAACAGACAAACGCTGAGTATTGGAGAGCATCCATGGACTGGAGTAAGCTGAAACGATTGGATATCAGTCTCCCATCGAATTTATTTCTTGATACCTTCCACAGTGAACTGGGCGGTCTTGAATCGCTTGTACTACGCCATAGATTGGGATTTTGGGGTGATGAAGAGACATTGTGTGGCTTTGATGCAACTGCGGAAGCATTGCGACAAAACTATACCTCTTTTATTGCCGCCCTCCCACCGTTGCACGAACTGAGCATCAGTGGCATGGGTCAACCGCTCAACATGACACCCATCTTGGAAACCCACGGCGCCAGTCTGGAAAAATTAAGTATTCACGAATTTGAACATGACTGCAGATATGAAACTGGAAACGCAACCTGGGTACGACCAGTTCTAAGCGTATTAGAGGTAGAGGAAATCATTCTCTTGGCTCCAAATCTCAAAGAGCTTACACTAGATGTGTACCGAAGCTCCAATAAATGGCCCATTTCTATGCTCAAAACACTTTCCAAGTTTCCTCATCTTGCCCGACTCACTATAAACTTTAACCTAGAGGATCCCAGAAGATCCAGATATGCAAAGCAGTGCTATGTGAATGAATGGGCTCGTGACGAATACTGCTCCATTAACGAGCTTATGGAACCACAGCTGAATCAAACAACAGCAAGCGAGATATTCCACACCATACAGCAATATCAAACTGGCACCAAACTCCAAAACGTTACATTTTTTGCTGGTGACTTTGGAAGGCGGGAAGGAGGCGGCATGAGACTTATCCCTCACTATGAGTGGAATATGCCAATAAGATATGACTGTTGGATGGAAGAGAGTATCATCAAATGTACAGGTCAACAAGATATTGATTTTGATGGCGAGGACTATCTTTGAAGTACTGATCATATTACCTACAATGATAATATATCTGAACATATTTATCCACATATTCTTCATTCCGTAACATGTAGATGGACCTGTTTTCACAATACCCAATTGCTTCCTTATTCAAATATAGATCTTTCCGCTTGTAATTCGTGTCCAATTACTGCCCAGTATCTATTCCAACCTCCGTAATACCTGTCCAAAAAACCCAGAGGTCCTGCATAATATCTGCCAATTCGAAAGTTCTCCACTATTTTACGTAGCACTGGCACTTTCTCATCCGTGTTTTTGTTTACTATTTTCCCGCTTCCCTCTTTGTTTCAGGGCCTCAGCGTGCGCTAGCGCGCATCCGTACATGTCCTGAATTTCCCCCGCTGGGCCTACACTGTCGCGTGCACACGCCGTAGGCAGCCTTTTCTGCCATGTGCGACTCTTACTGCAGTAGCCCTCAGCACGCTGGAGGCAACTATGACACGCCTGCACAGGCCTACCCCAGCGCACCACCCTATTTCGAATCACATGCGCGCTTCTGGCTATACTATTTTAATCCTGATCCATCCCCATCTCGCGTGGCTAAAGTAACCCCCCGGGAAGCATGGGGACCCAATAGCTTTGGGATATAGGTCACCCAGGGAATGATGATATACAAGGGTTAGAAGCAGAGTACCTCGCACAGGTATCGGGGGGAGAAGTCACCGAGGGAGATAGTAAGTCGGAGAAGGTGATATGGTGTGGACTGCCGGATGGAGGGATTGGAGAGCAGGCGTGGTGGAGGGGGTGGGAGGAAGAGATCGGGAGTGAGGAGGAGGTACAGTTCCTAGCCGCTGTTGCGGTGGAGGAGACAGTTAGATTAGGACTCCAAGGAATCGAGATGGATGAGTTGGAATTGTCAATCCGGTCACATATACTTCTAGCGGTCATGCAGGCTGCGGTGAAGGACAGGCAGGAGAGGAAGCGGTTCCTGGGAGAGCTGGAGAGGCGGATGGTGCAGAAGGGGATAATTGGCAAGGAGAAGGCAAGGAGGTGGGTCAGGGCGGCCTTGGGGATCATGGAACTGTATGGACGCGAATCGCAGGGCGTGTGGCCTGATGCAGAGGAGAGGGGGAAGATGCTGCGGCGGATTCTGGTGGAGAATGCGCAGCTCTTTGCACGCTGGAAGATATCACCTGTTTCGAAGCAGTTTGCTTTGATCTGGGGCCGACGGAGTAAGGGATTCAAAACCACTTGCTTATTAAGAACATGGGGTGATACGGGTCACACCTCATTCCTGGTGATCGATCTCCCAGTGCTCAATATTATTCTTGCTATCTCCTCGTCCGTCTTTTTTTTGTCAATTTTAGCGCCATACCCTAGCATAATCCATAACGCGTAATAATCGGTTAGTCGTAGGCTTCATCTGGGCCCACGAATGGGCCGCAGTCCTCTAACCCTAACCCTAAGGACTTCTGACGATGAGATGCTTCGGGATAGAAATCCTTGGTCTAAATGAGTTTCAAAATTAGATCGATTTCTATTTGCGTTAGATCTGAATACAGGGGTTCTTGTTGGTTCTTGGTTTGGGATGAATGCACTATACACAATCAATCTCAGCTGCATTACAGCAGAAAATAGCTAAAGCTAAGAATTTCCTGATGGTTCTATCAAGCCTTGACCATCAACTTGGGTCCCGTCTTCATGAGGCGAACCGCAATTAGAATAAATCCAGCAACACCAACAGCGACACCTCCATAAACCCAAAGACCAGTCCAGTTCAGTGGATCATTCGTTCCAAGAATAGCACCAGCACTTGGTCCTCCAATCAACAAGCCCAAACTCCCAATTGCAAAGCCCTGGCCAATACGCGTACCGATAAGAGCCTTGTTCTGCGTGAGCATGGCAAAACACACAGGCGGTAGGGCAACAATAACACCGCTGAAAAAGCCAGTGACGAGTGCCTCGATCACCATTCCCGCGGTGTTGGTCACGCCGAGCATACAAAATACCGTGATGCTCAGTATTAGCGCCATTGGAACGAATGTGTTGAATACGCCGATACGGTCAGATACAGCGTTGGGTGCAATTCGGCCAAAGATTGATGCGGCGTTGAAAATGGCAGCCATGTAAAACCCTAGCGAGCTGTTGGTGAAGCCCTTATTGATCGGGTAGTAGGATACGTAGAAGATAAGCACCGAGTTGCCAATAAACACAATCAGAACGGCTATGGCAAAGGTCATGAAGGGTATATCTGTGAATGCCGACCTATCGATCATAGCGCGGGGCTTGGGGGGTTTGACGCGCTGCTTCATCACAATCACCGGGATGATAAAGGTTCCGAGAGCGATAAAGGCCAAGGTTCGTACTGCCCAGGGAAACCCAATCGGTCCAATAAGTCGATACAATACGATGGGATAAATTACACCACCTAGTGAAGAACCAGAAGATGCGATACCAACTGCCAGGCCGATGTGCGAGCTGAACCATGTTGGAAGTAGCGAAACAGTGGGCGTGAAAAGCAGCCCACTACCAAGACCAACGCAGATAGCTTGTGCCAACAGCGCCTGCCAGTATTCATGACATAAAGAGAGCATCATGTAGCCGAAAACGACCAATATGCTACCAGTAAGAAGGAGTAGGCGAAGATAACCTCGGTCGTAAATGGGTCCGGCCACGATGCCGGTTAGTTGAAGCAGGAAACACTGGATGGAGCCGATCCAGGAGATGTTAGAGGAAGACTCGGTAAAAAGCGCACCGGACTCGTAGTAGGTTTGGAAGACGGCGAATGTGTTGATCAAACCCCAAGTATTGAAGAAGATCATGAAGCCTCCAGCAACCTGAAGCCATGCCGTGAGTCCACCATTAGGGGGAGGCGGGGGCCCGGCTGGCCGTACGTCTTTGGGCTCGGGAACAGCAGGCGTTTCTATCTTATTGTCGTTGGAAGAGTCTGTCCTCTCCTTGTCATTAGCTTCGATTATTGAGTCTGAAGACATGTTGCTCGATATTGAAGGCGAAAGGCCCGGGTTAACAAAATCCAGCGCAGGTAACAAGTCAAGGAGAGTAGCCAATAAATCGACACTGAAACGATAGATAGGAACACCGCAGATAAAGCATTTCAGTTGGATTTTATGGAAAATAAAATAAGGAAAAAAGGGAGTCTAGATACGTTGGTCCGCCGAATCGGGGGTATGAGGCTTACAAATAATTTCGCCCAAGTCGGCGGAAGATGTTCTCCGCCGCGTCGGAGCACTACATAACTTCATTTTGCCCATCATTTTGCAAGGCCTGCAATTACGATGGGTAGCCCGCAATGGTTACGCAGAACTCAGAGTCATTAGTCAATCAGAGAAAAGTTCGCAAGGGGACGCGATCTTGCTGGGAATGCAAACGCCGCAAGACCCGATGCATCTTTCCGGCGTCGGGCGAAGCAATATGTATCTGTTGTCAGCGCCGACGAGTCCCCTGCATCGGCCAGGAGATTCCGGAGGCTTTGGCTCTGGCCGGAAAAGGTAACCGGGGCCTCGGGGACCGCATTGCAAAAATTGAAGATGCAATGAAAGACTTGCTTGCTGGTAAGGAGGAGGGTCACGTTGGAAATGATGCCTTCGGCTTTACTCCTTCATCAGATCGAGCTCCTCTCACACCCGCAAAAGTGAGCGAAACCCTACTTGCTTATGAAATTTTTTTTTCTCTAACCACTTAGTTAGACTCTTGGAGAACACTCTATTTCTTCAGCACTGCTTGCCTCGTCACCAGCTTTGTCTGATAGAGCTGAGGCCGAAGCCACATCCTCTCATCCATTATGGGCAGCCTTTCCAGCAGAGGAAGACATCAAGGTTCTACTTCCAGAGAGCTTGAGAACCTCACGATATACCTACGCGGTTAACATCCAACCCCATGCCCAATTGACACCCGAAATGCTTGGAGCCCCGTACCTTTCAGAGAAACGTCCTGGCCCCAACACCCATCCCCTTATTCTCGCCAAGTGTATGCTCATGTATGCCATCACTTTGCAGGCTCCATGTGAGGAATTCATCGGCCTCTCGGAGTCCCCAAACGTACTCAGCCGTCGCTGGGTCACAGCTGCAGTGACATGGTTGGCGGCCCAGGAGGAGACGCAGGGCTGTGTCGAGAGCCTGGTGTGTATCATTCTCGAGGCTGTCTTTGAAACCAACTGTGGTAATCTCCGTAAGGCGTGGGTCATATATCGCAAGGCAATGACGATTGCGCAATTGATGGGGCTTCACCGTTCTCCTATGCCCCTATTAAAACGCATCGACCCTGCACTTGATGCTGACCCGGAATTTATGTGGTTCCGCATTGTCTATATGGACCGCTATCTCAGTTTACTGCTCGGGCTACCCCAGGGCACAACTGTTACGAGTATTGGGGGTTTGACGGATTTACGTTATGAACCGTCACTGGGCCAGTTTGAGCGACAGCTCACCGCCATAGCGTCGCGCATACTAGAACGGAACGAGCGTCCTTTCACGATGAGCGAGTTTAATAAAACCCAATCTATTGATTCAGAACTACTACAAGTTTCTGAGAATATGCCAGCTAGCTTCTGGCGTCCGGCGAATTTCCAGAACGTGGTGGTAGGCTCGCCCGAGAACCTGTTGGAGGCAATCCGGCTGGCAGCCCAGGTCTACTACTATGGCTTGCTCATTCAACTTCATATTCCATATATGATGCTCGGAATTAGCGGTGATGCGGAGCATGGATATTCCAAGATCACATGCGTCAACGCGAGTCGAGAGATTATAACACGCTTTATCGCTCACCGAAGCTTTCAGCCAAAGTCGTCCTGCTCAAGACCGGTCGACTTTTTTGCCCTTTTAGCCGCTATGACACTTTTACTTGCTCATCTTGATTGTCGTTATCGTCGGGGTGCGACTAATTATCTAGCTCATCAGCGCCTTAGTGATCGCGCCTTGTTGGATCAAGCATTGGAGAGAATGGACGCGATGAGAGATGATAATAAGGATATCGTCATGGAAGACAGTGGTAAGCTAATTCGACAATTACTCGATATAGAGGCAGATGCAGCTACTGGAAGCAGATACACTGCCAACAGTGTGGGAGGAGACGAAGATGAAGCGCAGTACTCTGCAGAAAAGGAATACAGAGAGCTACGTTTGGTTATCCCATACCTTGGCACTATCAAGATTACTCGTGAGGGACCTATCTCTCTCGAACCTTTTCAAGAGAGCGCAGCAAATACGCAAACTCAGACTTCCCACACCCAGTTTTCGCACTCGGGCACAACGCATGCTACACGAAATAACGAATTTGCGTCAATGCACCACCATCATAAATTGCCCACGGCTGCCGAGCAGCAGCCTCAGACCCATTTAACTCAAACTTCACCGTTTATGGAAGATATCCTAGCACCAGGGCAACTGAACCGGCAGATGAACACACCTGAAGAAGAACGACCGTGTTTGTTGGAAACCAGAGTGGACTTGGATAATGATGATACGGCACTCCAGTCGCACTTAGACTTCCCAGCAATCGTAGCCGGTGTCAATGACTGGGCTTTCCAGGGTGCCGACGGGGCGTTCTTTGATAGCTTGTTGAGAGGTTGTTCTGCTTTAGAAAAGTGAGATCACTCATTGACATGTACATGTATTCGGACGTATGAACCATTATAATCATGTAAATTCATTATAGACAATCTCGCAAAGTTAACTAACGGGTATAATGCTGTTGAAAGAAATAAAAACATGTTAACCATAATCTGTAATGAACGTAAATCCCAACCCTTAACACTTGGATCGTCTTCTCTGACCCCACCATTTCTGCGACTGGTCTAAGGCTGCTTTCTCGCGCTCGTATTTTGCTAGAATCGTGTACTGGCGCTCGACACCTGTCAATCGCTCTCGGCCGCGTCCACGTTCAGGGAACTGCTCAGGTGTCCATCGGTCGTGAAGCATGTCGACTACTTCGACGATCATGACGGCGGCTGGGACGAGTAGGAAGATGCACAGTCCGATGATCTCAGGACTGAATCTGCTGCAGATGATGGCTGGGTCCATGTGTACCAAGTGAGATAGGTAAAACCCAGCCAAGCCGGAGGCGCCCGTCTCTGACTCTTCTGATTGCGGCTCTTCCGAGTTGCCGCTGGGTTTTGAGTCTATCTCGTTTGTCTCCCGCGACGTGTCGATTGCAGTGAAGTAGCTAGGCCGTTTGTTCTTGTGTTGCTGCGAAGATTCTGATTTGACGGGGTATTGGGTCAAGTAGAAAGACCACCAGGCGTTGAAAGTTCTCTGCGATCTCTCAACCCAGCTTAAGGGGGCTACAGCCCCTTTGCCGCCTGCTTCCAGGATGGACGTGCGTAGTTGATTGCGCTCCTCTTGCGACCAGTCGGAAAAGCTTGGTGGGTTTTCCATGACTCCTTTTGAGGAGGTTCTGTATTTCAGAGTGATGCCCTGGGCTGCGAGTTGGTCATCGGCAGGATGACGGACTGGAAACCCAGTGGCGGTCCACGCATTCAGCGCAACAAAGGCGAGGAGAAGTGTGCCTCGCATTGTGATTGTTTGGCACCAAACACGCCGGAAGTTCCGTTTGCTAATAGCGGACAATGTTGATTGATATTGTTATGACCACTCAGGCGACACCGAAAAGCAGCAAACTGTCGGTTGCCGTCGTTGCACAAGGCACCGGCTATTCTCTGGTACGACTGCAGACGTCTGGTGCAAAGACTGCCTCACGAACAGCGTGGTTGTGCGTCTGCGAAAAGACTCCTCGCTGTCGCTCAGAGCGCAAGCGGGACACGAGGGGGATCTGCCTGTTAAATAAGGACATGGTGACTCTGCAAGCGATGTTCCCAGCGATGACTGTTATCGCCATCCATGCGCTGCGACGGACCACAAGCGCAGTCAACCCGGTGCGCGTGTAGACAGCCCGCCTACTGATTGGCTAGTGCCTGAGCACCCGCGACTTTAAATTGTCTTGGCAATGATACTCTGTGGTTATTGGCCAGAGTTTTGAGCCGCAGCCAATGGGGTGCTGAGTACGAGACACGCGGGGTGACCACGCCAGGCTGCTTTTGGAAGTGGGGCTTCGGCAGTGGTGCCGGGACGCTGCATTTCCGGCTTAGTGCCTTCCTTTTGCGGCTGCGGCGATGTTTGCGATGTTCTGTTTTTGGGAACTTGTTGTTTCCTGAAATGGACATACTGCTAGGTTGTATAAAACCAATGCAAGTCTGTATATCACTGCACACCTCAAGATATGCCATGTTCTAGTCCATTTGAAATCGGGGTGTAGAGTCTTACAAGATGTATCCTAATTCAGACATGGCAATTATTCCCCTTGTTTGATGTTTGGTGTTTGGTGTCCCAGATCAAGTGATTATGTGGTCAAGCACTTGTGACAAACATGACCTTGAACCCTTTGTTGCTGAATACCGCCCTGGCAATAAAGTACCCAACATAAATAGACGACAGGTCCAAGAGCACAGCCTAGTGTGTTGGGTTTCAATCCAAGATTTCCAATACCATCAGTGTCTACCTATCCTCCTCTAAGTTATCTTCCCCAAAGTTACCCACCTTCAACACTGACCTGACTGACAATCTCATCTTGAACGATGTCTCAACCCACTGAACCAATTCCCAAGCTGTACCGCCTGATGGACAACCGATCCATATTCAAACACGGTAGTGACCCTCAAACCGGCACTTATTGCCATGAACTTGGATTCGGCTTGTCCTTAGGTAGCAGGTCAATACACTGGAAAAATGTACCGCAAAATGGCTTTGACTTCACCTCCGCCCTCCAGACATCGACTACTGGCAAACATTATTGGACAGCTGGTTTTATCCCCGTGGTGGAAGATGACCGTTTAGACGAACAGTTAGAGAAACGCAACAAAACTCCTGGGTCTAGCGTTAAAATCTGGAAAATATCCACCGAACGACACGATGTCCGGTGGGAAACTCATTTCTCATCGATGACGAGAACGGATATAAGGATCCTTGTTTTTTACGAACGTGGCACTTCGAATGTTGCAGCTGTGTTTATACAAAACGAAGAGTTGGCGAAACTTTTCAACTTTTCGCATTGGACTGGGGCCGCTGAGCACACGTGGTATGCGTTTCATTCGATACCTGCTAGACTGTTGAGATGCATCGGTGGTTACCTAGTTGAGCCATGAGTCTGCGAAACCTTGCTTGGCTACGACACATGCAATACTGGCGCTCCCTCCAAGCTTGGTATTGATCAGTACTGCAAACGGATCAGCCTAGCGCACGTTGATGATTTACTACTCTTTCCGTTCCGTCTTTCTACTGTGAACTGGTTTTGATAACCGGTGGGGCTTTACGAAGAATTCCAAGTGCTTCCGGGTGGCATTTCTCTCAATACATTTCGGCATACGGACTACAAATTTTCCACAAATAGTTTAGATAGCATTTTGCGGGTGTTAGAAAGGCAGTCTTTTTGTTACGTTGGATTTAAATCTCTATTGAATAAGTGTCATTGATATGGTTTTTTTGATACGTTCTATTTTTGATCCAGTGGAGTTTGCAAGGTGCCTAGTCATACTGACATTGATAATACGTTTTGAAACATGGACCTTTTCAGCAAGCTGACAGTAGATTCATTCGTTCAATAGCAAACAGGGATAGTGAACATAGTCTAAAGTTCCTTCAATTCCCCTCGCGGCTTCTTTATACCTCAGCAGGACTCAGGCTGTTCCAAATTCGGTAGGCACCTTCCATGTTTGGAAAATAGCCCTAACCTTACTTTGTCGATTCAACTAGATACTCTATTGAAATTATATGGAGCTTTCTTAAAGCTATTGATTGCATGCCATTGCCAAGGTATCTATCATGAAAATGAGCTACTCGCTGTCTCTAGGTTGGAATGAGTAGTGAAAGCAACAGTCAAGATGATATCAATGCTTTAATAGACGAATTTTTCCCAAGTTAACCAACACGAACACTTACTCTGTCGTTTGTTGGCCCGATTGTATGTTGGGACATTATGCGACATAGCTCTCATCGTTGTGCAGCGGATCAAACATAGGATTGCGCTACAGGCACAACTATGGCTTCCCCGTGTGGAGGAGTCCTTCTAGATTAACATACATAGCCACCACTCTAGAACAAATTCTGCGAGCGCCTCGATGCTAAATCTTTTCATCTTATCGTTTTGATCTCCTTCTAATACGTAATTGATGCCAAGAAGACTACTGGTCTTGGATCCACCAATGCAGAGATTTTCAATCATTCTATACAGAATTCACTCCATTTTTCTTACACAGTACATATTTTTTTACAAGTTTAAAGCATTAAATTAGCATCAATCGATAAAATAGTGCAATTACTGTCAGGGTAGGATTTCCCCAATGCAAAGTTTCTTTTGTTTTCTTCAGATTCTCGCGAATAAGTGATGAAGCCGAATTATCAATAGATATAATAATTGACAGTTCCCATACAAAACCTGCGACTCAAAAAGTACGTACGTAGTTCTATTTGTTCATTCTAAATTGCTCCTATCACTCCGCGCGGAAAGGTGGCAGAGCCCAAGAGTGAGACAATGAAGATCTTGCTGCTTAGGTACTTCGGGCCAACAACAGCTCCACCAGAGCTGACGATCGCGCCGGCAACCTTTGCACCCGGGACTCGCCGAGAACATCAAATATTGTTGTGTGACCAGTAAAGATTTGATTGTTTTTAAGCGATCAATAGTAGTCGGAAAAGTGGAAATAATGGCGAATAGCAAAAAGAGCGGTCTCCGAAGCTAAACCTTCAATGTATGGAGCAGGGCTGAATTTTTGCCGAAATTGTGGCAGCCTAAAAAGAGCACAGACAAAGCCGCGCAACTGCCAGCTGGGTCTTGGGGTTTGGACCCCAATCAGTCTTGGCCAAGTTGCCGGGCGGTGGATTCTCTTTAATAAGGACTCAGATAAAATGTTGGCTGCTATTTTTGCCGCAAAACAAAATTTGAACATCAGCTCGGATCTTGTATGACGCCTCTATATACATAACTGTGTTTAGACGACGTAGCGGGCCTGTGTAGTATACGAGAGGAAAAAGGGTGTTTTGGCGGCGGAGATGGTCAATTTTAAACGCCAAGAGGACTGAATCGACGAGGAGCCAGAGATTACTCTCTGGCGAAGACTTTTCACGTAGCCATCATGGGCCTCGTTGACAGTGTGCTGGGACTTCGATATGACTTGAAATTACTTGGGTGAGTTCTTTTCTACGATCTTCTTTTTTATGTCTCGTCTTTTCATATTGACAAATAAATTCAGACTGAGCCTGGGGGTTTTCCTCGCGCTGATCGATATCTATGTATCAACAATCACATTTTATACCGTGGGACTCGATAATCAAAATCCCTGGTTCATGATATGGACAATACTCGGTCATCAAATCGCATTTGCTGCGTCACTGCCCTTTTTCGAGGGATTAGTCGAACTGCGCTACCAACGTCTTGTCTTTGTCATTTCGGCGGCCCTGTTCTCCGCTTGCTCGACTGTAGCTGGCTATACGGATGTAGCCCTGGTTCTCGCTGGTTTAAGAGCCGGCAAGGGCTTCAGTGCTGCCGGGATTTTCGCTACAGCTGCGGTTGATCAGTCCGCGACAGCGCAAAGCGCTCTTAGGTGTGCAAAAATAATCGGCCCTCTGTGGGCTGGGCTGCTTGGCACTGCGTGCATGGAATTTACTAGATGGAGGTGGATATATTGGTTAAAGTGAGATTTCCAGAACGGTATTTTAAACCCAGGCTTGCTGATTAAACGTCTTCAACAGTGGTATTTTTGGTTTTGTGGCTTTAGTGTGCTACCTGTGCAGCGGTAAAGACGATGAATGGTCCCAGGGTTATGTTCCATCCGATTCTCAAATGTCGCATTTAGACGTTGTCGGGTGTCTTCTCTTCGCAATAGCCATGTTTGTTTTCACTTTGGGGTCGCAGATATCTGCAAACGTTTTCTGGGACGAGAGCTGGATTGTCCCTGCTTTTGGTTTAATTGTTGTGAGCTTAGTGATGTTCTCTGCCTTTTGGCTGTGGGAAAAGAGCAGCAAGCAGAAATTCGGATTTTTCCAATTGCTATCACCCGATTCACCCGATGGCAAAATTACCGGCAAAATTACCGGCAAGAACCTTTCTCTGGTCCTGTCTATCGCGGTGGCCGGTTTCATTTGGGATGCAATGCTGTTCAGCCTGGCGCTTGGCTTTCAGCTGGTCGACACCCCTCCTCGCAAACTCGAGTATTACCCGGGGTTTTGGTCAGCTATCAGGATGTTACCTCTTGTTGTCTCCAGTCGAGCTGCCATATTTATCGGAACAATCGCCATAAACAAGGATTTCCTTGTTCCCAAGTCGGTTTCGTACACTGGCAATGTGCTGATGGTATTCGGCTTGGCAATGTTTACTCTGTCACGGAGGTTTCCGGTGGGGACTTTTAGCACGATCCAATGTATCGCGATCGGTTTGGGATTTGGGCTCCACTTGGCCTCCCATGACGATATTGGGCTGAACAAAGCTCCGGCGCCTTCACAGCCGATATACTCGTTATCATCGCTACTACCGCCACTTGCGCCATCAGCATCACCGACATCACCGCAATTACCAGGTATCGAGGAAGAGTCGGAAGACTCGCATGATGAGGACGAAGACTCTGAAGACAAAAGCGAAGATGAAGACGATCTTGAATCCGTTCTCTCTCTCCATTCCCCAAACGACGGCAAACCCAGTCAAGTCAAACTGGAATGCATCCGAGTGATTGGTGGCATTTTTGGGTTATCACTGATCAACATGATTTTCCACTACAACTGTCTGGAGGGAGGCGACTGTGGCAAAGGAGTGTTTGTAAAGAGCTTCACAGTAATGATGCCGACGGTGCTGCTGGTTTCACTGTGTACGTTTGCCGTTTTGTTCTTCCTGGGGAAGATGAGGTCAGTGTATAATAAAGTTTAGAATTGATACAATAATATATGTCAGAATTTATAGAACAAGGATCTACAGCGTTTAATTGGCCAGTGACGTAGTGGTTGGCCAGCAACATCGAATTACCCGATCGGGAAACGATCTTGGCAGGGCTCGTGATTGGCTGATGTACAGCCGCGCGATGTGAGGGATGAACGAGATTTGTTGATACTATTGAATCTGATTTCAATAAACAGGTTTCTCTTCAGACTATTTTATTGATCTGTTCATCTGCACTTTTCTTGGTTTGTTATCCTTTTCTTTCCCTCGTTTTGCCATTTTTTTTTCCGTGAATTGATATCAATTGATGTCTAGTGTTGCCGGCAACATGTCTACAGATGGACAGATATTCCCAGGAAGGGTTCACGAAATGTTTAGCGATGGAAGTGGGGCTGAGAACTCTGATGGTGGGAAAGATACTGCAGAAGGAGACGAACGTGGATATGGCGAGGTTGTCGCTGAAAATAACGGTCCTAGGGTAAGCCGAAGCAGCTCCTGCTGAAAATTGCAAATGAAGCAGTTGGTTGACTTTTTTTTTTTGAATAGTTGAGTAATTTCCGATTTTTTATGGTGCTTGTCGGCTTTGGCATGGCGTTTGTCGGGTCGCAAGTGTGTCCTCTCATTTTCGCCGCTATTATTACCACCGTTTCGGCTGACTTGGAGGGAGCAAACGAACTCATCTGGATTTTCTCGGCGAGCTTGGTAGCCATGGGCGTTGTGGCTCCCTTTGCTGGGCCTCTTGCAGATTTGCTAGGCCGAAAAGTCGTGGTTCTCGTCGGCGTGCTATTCTCTATGGTTGGCATGATTCTCTGCGCCTCAACACCCAATGCATACGGATTCATTGCAGGGCAAACTTTTACAGGAATCGGAATGGCAATTGAGGAGCTGCTCTCTATATCTGCTGTTCTTGAGCTCGTTCCAAGACAGCAACGAGGATTCTATGCCGCCATGATTGTCTCTACATTCTTACCATTCGCTCCTGCATCTCTATACGGAGGGCTCATTGCTGAAAGCAACTGGAGGTATTGCGCATGCATGATAGCTATTTGGAACTTCTTGACAGCCATCGTTATTTTTATTTTTTACAACCCACCGCCGCGGTCCAACTCAACAGGTCTATCCCGACGACGAATTCTATGCAGAATTGATTTTGTCGGCGGCTTTTTGCTTAGTGCTGGAATCGTCCTTTTTATGATTGGGTTGAACTGGGGTGGCCAAGCATATCCATGGAAATCGACACGAGTGGTTTCTTTTGTCACGGTGGGTGGCTGTCTGGTAGTTCTGTTTGCGCTTTATGAGTTCTTCTTGGCTAGGCATCCAATGTTTCCCGGGCGGCTACTCCAGTACCCCCGGCCGTTTATGGCGTTGATGATGGTGATTCTCATGGCCGGTGTCAATTACATTCCAGTTCTCTACTTTTGGATTATGCAGTCTATCAGTGTCTACGACTCGGATCACTTCCAGGCCGGCGTTCGTACTCTGCCATTTGGCTTTTGCATTCTTGGAGGTGCAGTGATTTCGGCGCTCATGGTCTCCATATTCAAGAACCATGTTCGGCTGATTATGACTTTTTTCTGCGTCGTTCAAACAGCCGGTGAGGTCATCTTCTCTAACTTTCAAAACACTTTAGTTCTAATACACAAACAGCTATCGGATGCATGGCCGCTGTCGACCCACACAACATCAACACCGTGTGGGCTCCTCTTGTGCTCGGCCTACTCAGCGTCGGCGGCGTCCTGATCCCAAACCAGATCATTGTCACACTCATATCACCCGACGACCTGATCGCAACCGCAACCTGCTTGACCGTTTGTCTCCGCTCAATCGGGCAGGTCGTCGGCGTCAGCATTTTCTACAACCAGTTCATCTCCGCCATGACCAAAAACACCTACTCGTACGTGGTCCCCGCTGCATTAGAGGTTGGGATTCTAGATGTTTCGGTCATCAAAAACATGCTGCCGACGTTGGTTGCGGTGCCGTTTTCAGAGTATGTGAAGACCCTGCGGCAGGTGGATACGTCGGAGAAGTACACTATTCTTCACGAAGCTGTCATTCAGGCCTTTGGACACTCGTTTCCCAGGGTTTACTATATTTCGATTGCGTTTGGGGCGATGGCTTGCATTGCCAGTTTGCTCATTGGTGATCTTTCCAAGCTGATGGATAGACACATTGCTGTGCATTATTTTTAAAACGCAAAGCATCGGGGGAATAGGGGGATTGTGAATTTTTAGATGCACAGAACTGCTTTTGTAAGTGTTTTCAATGTTGTTTTTGTACAATTAGATAAAGTAGTATTTAGCTTTTAGTCATGACTCGCGCCATCATAGAAATCTAAGAATATTATCCGCTGAAGAATTCATAGTATGATAGAAACTGATAGTAGGAATGTGAAAGTCCATGAGCAATAGTTTCCGAAACGGCAGCTCTCGCAGCCCCAGACTTTCCTAATTTAGTAACCACAGAGGGAGGGGTACCTGGAGGAATACTCTTTGCTCTACCCCACTATTGTAGCTAAATTTCTATTATTTTCATTTCAGTGCTTCTAAATAGAGAAAGTCTTCACCGACGCTTCTCGTCTCATAAAAACGTTTTCCTGCGCGACAATGACAAAGAACCCAGGCCAGAACACTTTTATACCCCTGACCCCTACCCAACCGGTTTGGTGTTGAGATTCTCACCACCCACCAACCCGCTTCTCCGTCCTTTATTTGGGTACTCATGTATAGGCAGCTTTTTCAGTGAGATGATACTTTATCTACCTTGTGTGACATGGGATGGGTCAGGTGCGGCGGTGTCAGTGTCGGATTACGACATCCAGGAAACCGAGGTCCCACCGACAGGGGTTCCAGGTCGACTGCACCAATTGAGTTGGTTTATTTTTCTCATTGTATCATCTTCAGTGTCCATTGATCCCGACATCACAGGAAAAACTACGCCGGGCGTAGCATGCAGGGGTCTCGAAGTGAAGCTCCACCGGGCGGTAGGACAACGCCCGAAGAGAGAAGCACTCCGAGGTCTTAGCTGACCGGGGCAAAGTGGGAATAGCCTCATGGTATTGGATAGAAAAACTCATTCCTAGATGATTTCACATCACAGTTGTAGATTGCAAGAGACACCGCGCGGTGTGTAAGAGGGGCTGTTGTTGTGGCTGCCGGTCAATTCTCGCCGGCACAAATACGTGTATCCCCCTCGAGATCCTCTTTCTCCCTCTCTATATATGGACCTTTATCCTACACTCAATATTCTTTACTTGTCACTTTCCATAAAACTTATTCATCTCCTTACTGTTGAAAACGCTTTTCCGTTGCAGAATGGATTTTTTTTTCACGTCAAACAGGACGCCTACGAACATTCGACATCTGGAAAATTACATGTTGACAGTTACCCATGAGCAGTCAATCTATGGTATATACAGGCGCCAACATTATAAGTACTATATGTATAGTTGGTTTCTTTGCTCGATCCTGATCAAAGACTAAGCTGACAATCCACACAGGATCCGTTGGAGTTGAAGATGATCGACCTGGTCGTCTTCCGGGACGGTGTACGATCTATCCAGATTGCTGTTGGTGTAGCCAGCTACAGCCAATCCTCCCGCTGACCCCAACTAAGGTGTCAAACTCCATGGTCGTTCTCTTCTATCAGTTCGTCGCCACATCTCGAGACATTCTATCGCCGTCCTACCCCAGCTTCCTTCTCTTGGTGAATGACATACAACCAGCGATTTTAGTGTGTCAGGGTATCTTGTTGATGTCTGGTGCTTTACAGGTTCCCGCGAAATCCCTGGCTGAAGCCCGGCGCGTCCTTAGAGCTCACCAGACTGGTGACTCCCGGCTCGAAGCTCTGGCCAAACGACTTGATCAACACATGAAAGTTCGCCGGGATGCCACTGCTGCTACCGTAGACACTCCCCAGTCTTCTCGTACAATGCCAGTAGCTGACTCAGTCCTCCTGCTGATTCGGAGCTGCCCCGCTCCTCACAGCGGTTCTCGCATTATCGACGACCGCGAGCCCACCGGAGATGCTAATGATGACTCTCCACGAGTCACTGCAGCTGAAGATGAATCTGTTGTACTCGACGAGGCTGTGGAGATGTCTAGGGCTATGATCGCGTCGTCTGAGGACGGAACCCCGGTACCACGGGTTGAGGATGTGCAGTGCAATCGCTGTGTGGACTTGAAGAAAAGTTGCGTTACTGTGAGTATCTCTCCCTTAGTGTGTTTGTATTCTGCTGATAGCTGGTATTTTTACGGGTACCTCTGAAGTCCCTGTCAGATGCCCGCCGTGTTCTGAAGGCTTACTCTTTATCCCCTCTCACTCTCTCTCTCTCTCTCTATATATATATAAAGATATATATTTGGATTTACCAACTGATTAACGGATGCTGATGATTATATGTTTAGATGACCAGCGTTTGATGTCTACATTTTCGCCTCACTTGTGACGACGTCTGGAACGCGCAACTTCAATGTTCTATTCACTGCGTTAGTGGATATTCTACAGACATTGAAAGGCATTCATCCAATATCCCTCTTACCAAACATGGAAACACACGACTCACTAAAAAGGGGCTTAAGACCATAGTTCAATATTTCTCCCATGCAGAGAAAAGAAAGTACCCGTTGTGTCGGCGGAATTACCGACTTTATCAACGAGTTTTTCTCCTAATCAGATAAGCACTGTCAGCAAACCGACGACAATTTTATATTGACAAGATCCTACTATGTTGATGAGGCGTTTAACAGTATACAAAGTTCATGGCCAAGCCTCGTGCTGGTTGACCTCGTCGCATGTGACAACTCACGTGATTAGATTTCTGTGTCAACACACTCATTTTATCTTCTTTTATTACATACCAAGATATTAAAAGTAAATATTCTTATTTTTTCCAAATTATACATCCCCAAGGATGAAAACCTCGAAGGATGAGAAATGAACTAACTTCTACTAGATCTTGATACAGTCCCCTGGTCACTCTTATGCCTTAAAATAAGGAATAAAGTAAAGAGGTTTACTGCCTTGTGTGAGCTATCCACAGACTTTTACTATGTTTCCTACTATCTAATATCTCATTAATCCTATATTTTAAGCGCTTGTGTTTAACGTATTACACAACCCCCATCTGCCACCCAAGCCAGCCCGGCCACCTGTTATCCCATACAAAATAGCTATTTTTTAGGACTTAGAATATCAACATTTTATCAAGTAACCATATCCATACTTTATATATTATATAAAACATAATAGAAATAACCAATTTTAAAAAAATTAAAATTCTATAAAGCTATATTAAGGAAAATTACACCTGTATTAATAAATCACACTATACACAGCTGTAACTTTCTTAAAAACAATTATTATTCTATATAAATTAAATCTCTCCTTTAATTTTGTATATATAATAATGTATTTTATTTCTGAATACACTACTTAAATAAAATATTGAGATTTTCAATTACAAAATATGGACTTTTGTATTGGATTACGGGTGGCCGAGGGGGGTTGTGAAATACGTTAGTGCTGATCTCAAACATTTTTCCACCCACTATACCTGATATAGATAAGCGGTAAATGGACTAAATTAAAAAGAGTCCCTAGACCGAGATTACTAGTCCACATAGCTCTTCAAAGTTTCGCGCCATCCATTGTCCCGTCTCGATCGCGAGCCATGAATGCAGCAGCGGAGTCAGGACGCCTTGGCCAATTGCCTGCGGAGATCATGTCGATCATCGTGGAGCAGCTCGTCGATCAAACCCAGCACAAGTAAACAATCACCTTCCCGGCCCTTCTTCATTTCTGACAGCCTTCAGAAACATTGTCACCGACCTTAGGAATCTACGTCTGACCTGTCATCGCTGGGCCTATCTACCACGTCTTCTGGGGGTGTTGTACGAGAACCTCAAGGTGGAGCCAACGCTGACGTATGTGGAGCGCCTCGAGAGGAGCGATCTCGACCACATCGCTCCGTATGTCTCCCGCGTCACATTCATTCCGCCGATACTGAGCTCGGCCCTCACGTATGAAGACTTCAGCGAGGTCATCTCGGTCCTATGCAGTGATTGGCGAAGACGATATGAAGAACAATTGCCAGTACCGGATGATAAAGTCCGCCTAGCATTCCAAAAGTACCATCAACATGCCCAAGCAAACCAGGATCTTCTGCATAGCCGGCGACTGCGGCAGGTTTGGGTACAAACTCTGAGAAAGTGTGGTCATTACCTCCGGTTGTCCTTCGAAGATGCAGATTGGAAAGAAAGCTTCATTCGTGATGTAGCGCAGTCCGGAGGCATCCCAGGGCCTTATGATGATGTCAGCTTGAGAAACGCGAAAGAATTCCATGCCGCTGCACTTGGGAACTTACTTTTTCGGTTAGCGGTGCAATGTTTAGCAGAAGCGGGCACGTCTATTCGCAGCCTCAACATTAAGTTTTATATCGCGTACCACGGCAGTTGGGATCTGCTCCCCCAATGGTCTCGGCTAGACTGGAGTCAGTTGCAAGACTTCATATTCGAACCCTCTAACTATTACTGCAGATCGCTAGAAGATGTTAATGTGCGCGCCTTAGGAACAAATCCTATCGCAGTTTTGCGAAAGTGCCATACCACTCTCGAGGTGTTCAAGTACTGTCTTGGCTTGAGCGACCATGTTGAGCCAGCGTGGCCCGAAAGCGAGGTCGCGTTGCTGCCAAAGTTGAAATATCTCGATATGGACGGTATCTATGTCGACCCACGGGCAATGGCTCGGTGGATCGAGCAAATGCCATGTCTGGACCATATCCGACTCTCTGGAATAGGTTTGAACGATGATTATCCGACCTGGCAGTTTATCTACGATGCCATACGAGACCACCCTAACGACATCCTAGTTGATTTCGATTCCATAGATACCAACCCCATCACCGGCGTCTACAGGTTGAAGTTTCGGAAATCCGAAGTCGATAAGTGCTTAGAAGGTATTAAGCGGACGCGTACCCATTCTCATTACGAGGTCCTCGTATGCCTGTATATTGCTGGAAGAATTAGGTGGGATCGTAATATGATAGGTATCCATTCATATTAATCTAATCATTGATGCCTGAGACGGCCAATCTTTGGGGCGTTCCTTTTGAGGTATTAGAGGGGTATTCTGCGCCACGAATCACCGGGCGGTATTGATCTGTGATGCGGCGAGTGTCACGAATGCGCTAGCGAGGTTGTCGAAGCTTTTATACGGCCATGGATGTTTGACGATTTCGGGCATTTGCTTTAGAATGAAGATACAGGCTAGACTGGTTATATCGAACCTTAAACTATATATACAATCTCGTACGTTTATACCACTACACGATCCTAATGCGCACTTTCATGATGTTATATATATTATTCCTCTCTCCATCTTGCTTTTTTCGTCCTCTGGTCTCCCTTGCTACGCCACATTGACTAACTCTTACTAGATCTGTACCACGCCCTCTATTTCAATACCGGCTTCTTTCCGAATATTTCCTTCTTCTATTAATACTCGTGATTTTATTGATAGTGCCGGCCCTAATCCTATTCAACCGATAGCACCGCACTCGCATCAACTGCATCATCCGGAGTATTAAGTTTGTTAATCAACTTCCATACTGGATGTACCCTGTTGCTTCAACTACAGTAATTCAAACACAATTTAATCTGCTGTAACTTTCCTTACTCACTATTTGCGGCCAATCAAACCACTGTTTCATTCAGCAATTGTTACTTCTCTCATCTCTTTTTCCAACCTCAAGTCGTTTCAGGGCATCGGCGTGCAGAGCTTGCGGAGCGTGCGTCACCAGTTTGGTGATGCTAATGCCCTGAAAAGAACAATGGGAGGGAAAGGGAGTAGAGCCCTGCCTGCGACCCTGCCCCGCCTCGATCTGCTGCGATGCTCACCCTGGAAAATCGCGCCAAGCCTCACGCTAATTGGCCCTTAAAAAGACCCTGTTACGTGTGCTCACTCATGTGGTGGTTTTTTTGGGTCGGAAAATGGTTATTCTATGGTTCTAAATTAACCAATCAGACTGCACGTTTTTCCTTGCTTATATTCAATAACGATTATTCAACATTTAGTCATATAACTCAGACAGATCAAGCAGATAATACAAATCAACTTGATGATCTGGTAAGAAATTACGCGTGTTTTTGAGTATAAAGTTGCTGTATTTTCATGTATTTAGTGTCAGACCTTTCAGACCTCTATATTATCATTTTTTTGTTTGTATTGTTTGCATCCTGTACTTAATCCTAATTTCCGACAGGCACGTGAGGCAGCGTCGTCTTGGCGCGAGAAAGTTTGCAGGGCGCCACGGCTATTCGCTTGTTTGTTTCCTGGAATTGTGTTTCCCCCCGCCTGGCTTGTACCTTGTCTGGGCCTATCGCCCTATTATCTCTTCCGTATCGCTCAATCTCGCTTCTGATTTTCTCATTACGACCTCATTTCCCCGTTAGGCCACAATCATACGCCATATCTTTGAAAGCCTAAAAAGACAGTTATTATGGTTGAGGAGTCAAGTCTGCCAGGATTTCATTCAATTTGAGTAGAATACAAACCAGTATTGCACACCATTATGGAGTTAGCCCAGCGCTTCATCGTCGGTGAAGGACTAACGGACCCTGAGCTAATTGGCCAGGGCCTTGAATTCATCGTCTTCAAAGCAAAATCAGATAAGCATGGGCATGTCGCCCTTCGGGTACCCCGACACAAGATCTTCAAAAATGTTAACGACCCCAACACCAACGCCAGGCAACTGATTTACCAAGAGCTTAAGATATATGAACTCCTCCGTGGCGGACCCGTGCCAGTCCCGCAACCCTTTTGTCTCCTCGAGATACGTGACTATCCAGCGATGCTTAGTGAGTACGTCCCCGACGATGGATCGGAAGTGCACTCCGTGGAACTTGGCCGACTTGCCGCACTTATACATTCTACCCAGTTGCCTTCGAATTGGGATGTCGAGTTAGCGGCTATGGAGGGCACAGATGTCCTCACAGCGCTAGTGCAAAGAGTTTTGAGGCGTTTTGACCAACTCGCTAGAGAAGACCCAAGTGTACATGACTGGGCCTTGACAAAGAATGACTTAGAGCCTATTACAGTTCATCTAAGACGTTTTCCCCCATGCCTGCTACATATGGATCTCCGTGATGCCAACTTGCGCATTTGTAAGGGCAAGCCTGTTGCAGTAATCGACTGGACAAACGCGCTTATCGGACCCGCTGCTGTGGATTTCTTTCGAATCATGGAACTGAGCCAACCAGGAGATGAATTTATCAATGGTTATTCGTCCATCAAAAGTCCGCCCAAAGTCACGGTGGACGAAGAGGCCTTCTTACGCTTAGATGCTGCTTTGATGATTGCATTGGTTTTTATATCAGAAGCCCCCGATCAGAAGAGAAGGGAACCCAGTATCAGACGTGTCAAAGAGCTAGTCCATATGTTACGAGCTACAAATAATTCCACTTGATAGATCGCCTAGTCTCTGATGGCCGTATTTTGTCTCTTTTTCATATCCACTATTGGCGAATCCATATAAGGAATATTTGGAGAGGTCTGAAAACTCCTACGATGACAACCATGAATGGAGAGTCGCTATCTCTGGGAGGCAGGTGCCCATGGACCTGCCCCCAGGCATAACCTATGAGTTCCACAGTGACTCCAAGGATGCCGTCCTGGTTTTTGAAGACGAGTCTATGGCGGAGAAATGGGAAGAAAAGATGATACTTTGGAAGAGAAGCGTGTACCAGGAGGGTCCAAAGCGAAGTATTTCACGGTCATTGACAGTGGATCAAGTAGTTGAAAAGCTGAATGTACAAGGACATTCATTCCGGCTTCGCAACGCACATGGGGCGGTGCGACAAACCGTTGGGCAGGTTTCGGATTCGCTTATAGAGCAGCTCGGAGGAATGCAGAATTAGATGGTATATTTCCCAGATATCAACTAGTAACTTACTCGCTGTTCTCCGTCATAGAAATCACACTTAGACTTGGCGTCAAGATTACAAAGGATTGGCGGCAACGTAAAATTTGAAACCTTCATACTTTCGTATTGAGCCACAAGTCGATTTCGAGCGGACATGTTTGGCTAGCTACAAATGGGATTATTCGTGTACAGGACCCACAGTCTGTCCGCCCCATTATAATAGAAGCGGAACGATACTCCGTGCAGTCTCCTGACAGAATCGAATCGGTCAACTGAAGGACAATTGTGAAGTATAATCGCCGCCCCTCCCACCAGAACCTACCCATGAAATCTTGTAGTGTCCCGACCGATGATCATCACAAATACATATGTATCTGGACCTTGTCACGAATAGAGATTAGGATGTTGGGAAATGTAAGGCTCGCAGAATTTCTCTTGTCAAAGTATTTTTCTTTTCCAGGTATTTCTCTTCTTCAAACACTTCAATTCTGCTAAACAAGGATAAGGAATACATTCAATACAATCACATGCAGTGATATAAATGGCACAATATTTGGACAGACTTAATTATTAAATTTGAGTAAATCACATGTACAGCTTTCCATCCACTGGCCTCTCTACTCTCCCACTCGTGACACAAAGATGTCCAATGCCACCTTCACTCTCTTCCCCATCACCCCCATTCTCCGGCAATTCAACACCCCAGGCAAACGTGTCATTTTCCACATCCACCTTCTTATTCTTCGCCAACACGTGACAGGATGCCGAGATAGCAGCCGAAGAGCTACCCACCACAGGCATATTACTTCTCAGCGGCAGCACCGCTGTTCCCAGTACAAAAAACACAGCTACAGTACCCACAATCAGAGCAAGAATCATGGCTATACAAGAATATCCGCAAGTCGTGAGGAAATTATACATCCCCTTTCCATGGCTATCTGTTCCGGTGATTCGCACCAGAAATAGCGACTGAGATGTAAGCCAGTGAATAAGCGCTGAAAGTATGAGCAGTGGAATCGAAAATTGGTATGGAAGTTGGAGATAGAGCCTTCCTCGCTGTTTGCCTACAGGCCTAGAAACCCGGAGTGTTTTGCGCTGGTATTGCCTGTCTGTTGTTTCGTTCGTCGGATGCTGATTATTTCGTGCTCCGAGAGAAGCCCACTCCGCGCCAGCGCACATTGTGGTGAACAGCCCATTGTATGCGTAATACACTACAGAGAGCAGTACTTGTGGTGTGTTTGCCAGTACGACCATGGACAGAACATGCTTTTGCCATGACTGAGAACCGCCTCGGCCTTTTCCGATGATGGAAATGGTATTTATTCCGCCTATCCCTCTCGCCCAGAGATCGGTGATTCCTATAGGTGCCTCTAGGTTGTCTGATTTCAGTCCTATGGTCAGCAAACACACCACCATCACCAGTGCAGCAACAATAGGAGCCAGAGTGAGGTTCCATCGGGCCCGAGATGGGACGGAACCGTATGTGTGACGACTGGATACAAATTTCTGTGCCTGTGTAGGCTGACTCCATACCCTTTTTGCTCCTCCTGATGTTCGTCGAAAGTCCCTTGCGCTCCAAGTACAGCGCTCCAGAGTCGTGGGGTCAGGGTTCTGTATGAACGAAGCAATGGCGTCTCCGATAGTCAAAAGCGAGGGTCGACGATGTATGAATACCAACAATGTCATCGTCATTGCCTTTATAAAGTTCGTGGCGCATACAATTCCCAGGATGGTTGCAGAGTATTCCAACTTGCAACTCTCCTCCTGAGGCTCGCTCATGCAATAGCGCACTTTGTAGAGATAGCCGTCGTCGTCGATATGCCAGGTACTGTTCTGCAATAGCAGAGACGGATCACAGATAATTACTTCGGTTGCATCACTTGTACCAGTCAGTTCCCGCAGGCCTGGTACTATACCTGTTAACTCTTCCAGGATGTCTGTGTTCACGTAAGTGCCGAGACAGAGCCAGTCATAGTGTTTAGCTGCAGTGAAGGCGTTGACTCCAGTATGGAATTGCCTGTATCCGCCTTGCAGAGCCTTATTTTCAATTGGCTCTGTTGGATGAGGAGGGCCCCATTCCGCTTCGTGTTGGTCCAGCTGGACATCGACCGGGTCGACCACGACCAGAACATTGCGATGCGCAGTCATGAAGTCAGTGCCGTAAGTACTGATGCACTCACTAACGGTAAGATTATCCCAATCGCGCAGAATATTGTCCCCGTAAAACGGCTCTCCACTATAAGAGCTCAAAGGAAAACTAAACCCGTATCTATTGTCCCAAGAAAGCGGATCCACAAAGAAGGTCTCATCGGCGATCGCGAACGAGTATTCTGTCACTGAGACTGTAGGGAAAATGGAACTGTTGACGAGCAAATGTAGCGGGATTACGCTTCCCGCAAGAATAGCACAGATTAAACCTCGACGCCAACTGATCCTTCCCAGGTTCCGTAGAGAAGGTGTCCCAATGGATAGTACACGAAAGCTTTGGTGGGCGCGATCAACTTCTTCTCGCGTAGGCGCGAGAGCGACTTGCATGCAGTAGTTCGATGCGCCGAGAAGGAGGGTTGAGAGAATGTTGATCCCCAAGTGGAGCCAGAGATTTAGCCTGTGTGCGTCGCTACAGGATCCTGTGTACAAGGTGCCGATTTTATCGTCGTCGTTGACAGGACGATTTGTTCCAGCCCAGATAGTCCAACCCAGATAGATGAAGAAGACAATCCATGCGAGGATTGAGCACCCGAGGAGGCCTTTCGTTTGGAGAGCGGTTTTTTTGTGTCTGTTATTAGAGGGATTCGATACTCTTTCTGTATTTGTTGTAATTGGAACAACACTGCATTCCCAAATCCTGCGCCCCATTCCAGCGCCAGTAAAAGGGAGTTACGACTCAAATTGATATAGTAGAATACTCATTTGCTGAGCAGAGCAAATGCCCACCGTTTTCTTTCTCTTTTACAGGGGCTGTGCGATATTTAGACTCTCGGGATTAACACGTGTCTTGCAAGACACGCGAAATATAAGAGGACCAGACCTCGTATTTATCTCCTTCAATGTGACACTTGTAAGAATTAGCGCCTTGGCATCTAAGTCTTCTATTATTGAATATATATATATATTTTTGGCTATACTACTAAAAAGGATAAAACTGACTGAGGTCGGTGAAAGGAAATTAACTACTGGCAGAAGTGGCAGAAAAAAGGGTAATTAGGGTTATTAAGGTAAGGGTGTGGAAAGACGAAATTTAATCGCTTTGTGGAAGATAAGTGCGTACACAGATTCCTAGGCAGAGTTACTGATATGGGGGACTAGCTACCTTTCGCCGTGGTGCCTCACCAGGGAATGATGGGTGTACGGAGTACACTTTTTTATATCACACAATCTAGCGAGTCAACCAGCTATTACTCCGATTATATTGGTACAAGATTGTGGATATGATCGGTGCCTGATGCATGATCGAAGAATGGAATACGGACCGAGCCGTGTCCCCTCTTTTTACCCCGCGTCGAGTGGCTTGACTTTCCTTGGTCAGTCAATAATTTCAATCTTTTCCGTGAAAAAGCTAACGGACTGAGCGAACAACGGGAGTTTGCAATACAACCGAGTATTTTTCCAACCCCTTTCCTGCCTTTACCGCCAATACTGTACTTTCTACTTTCCCTCATCGTTTCAGGACCGAAGCGTGCGCCAGCGCGCGTTACCAGTCCTTTGATGCAGCTAATATCATCGTAACGTTTGAGACCCTGTCACGTGAAGTATTTGCACGTGATACGATTTTTGCCTTCCCCGCTCTTCCCAATGTATACTGCTAAGTAATAATATTAAAAGGCTTTTGTGCTGAACCTATTTCTTATAAACTAAGACAAGGTTCGCCTATGAGTTTTCCTAAATGGAATCATCTGTTAACCGTGTTCTTGGTACCTATGAGCTCCTTGAGCGCATAATCCTACAATTGGGTTGCCCTGAGGAAATATTACAGGCGCAGCGAGTTGGCCGCAGATGGAGGGCTATCATTCGGGATTCTTTTCCACTCCAGCAGGCTTGCTGGTATAAACCCCTTGATAGAGGCATTTGCGAGCAGCGAAATGGTCAGGAGACATTCAAGCTGAATCCTGTTTTTAAGCGGCTAGGAATCACTATACCAGCAAATCCCTGGCTTGGGATAAGAGTGTCAAGAAGTCAGATCACGGCACTACAGATCAAGGCTCAGGAGCATGGGGTTTTCGATTTGGAAGAACGCATCTACGATAAGCCCGGATCATGGACTACTATGTTGGCCACACATCCTCCTTGCAAGCGAATAATGGTCCTGTGCGTTGGTAATGAGCCTGGTGATGATGAGATGTAAACCCCCCGTTTGACATTGAAATGCCCTATCTAACGACCTACACAGTAAGTACTTTATCGAATCTATGTCAACATATCTTCTACTAGGGGATGTCATGGCCATATTGGCAGAGTGTCAGAATCGCCAAGAACACGGTGTAGATCGTGATGCCGGCTATATGCATTATACAGGCCAGTTCAGACCATTTACAGAGAAAGAATGGAGCATGGAAGAGAATAGTCTGTACGGAGATAACTGGTATACACACCTCAAGAAAATGCCGGATAACGTGTCGATAAAGTTGCTGTCTTACAGCCTACGGGCTTTAAATATCCCGCATTCTCACTTCGACGTCTTGATTCACACGCGCAGCATTGTGAATGTGCTGTCAATGGTGGTAGCTTTCTCCATGAGCTTATAATCCATAGGATGATAGATGATGTCGGCGAATATAGATGCGATGGCCTCGATCGCCCCAATAAAAGACGCGTTTGTAAAAAACGGAAGTATGAGGCAAATCTAATAGCTGTAAAGGTACATCCAGAGGGATATCTAGGAGAATACAGTCGTACCTTGCCCTCACTATTTAACATTTAATATATATGCCTTCCGATCGCCTCTGATATAGAAAATGTCGACATGTTGATCTTCCTTCACATTTGATTTCCAATCTACACTTGGCTTCTTGTTTGTCTTCGGTGCGCTGTACAAAGTGGCTGGCCCGCTTGCATGCCTTTTAGTCGTCTACATCTTGTCCCCTAATATTCGTGCGAATTGATCATTCAAATGATGCAGACCGGGCTTGGTTGCTCAACGAGATACAGTCCATCCAGCAAGAAAATAAAAATACATCAAAACGGAGACAAACTATACTCCTGATTACACATCATGCACCGTCGTTAAAATACACGTCTAGTCAGCAGCACTCACAGAACCCCTGGACGTTAGCTTTTGGCACCGACCTCCTTTCACAACCACTGGATGGGGTAAAAATCTGGATATTTGGACACACGCACTATTCGATAGATTTCAACGAAAGAGGTGTGCGTGTTGTCAGCAATCAATGGGGCTATGTACTTCCTTGGAGCGATTCCAGGAGTAAAGACGATAGATTTGATGTCAGGAAGGTCATATATGTATAATTGAATCCGAATGAATTTATGGAAGTATAATTTTTAATAATTAATTCGGTCTTTTGCACGGCTTACGAACACACGTGAATCGTGCCAAGTTCGAGAATAATTGAGAAGCCTTGTTGATAACATTTGAAGACTTCAATGTTTGAGCTCGTTACTTTTCTATTATATTTTGTACTGTGTAACCCTCGTATCTAGATTTAATTTGACACCTAAACCAATGTCCCTTATTATCCCTCAATATTCCTCATTCTTTATCATTGTGTTCCTGAGGACAACAAAAGCGACATGATCGATCAATGTGAAAAAAGAAATATGTGAGCCAAAGCCAAAATTACTAATTTTATCGCGGACTTTGACTCAGTCCGCTGTACCAACACATTCAATCCGCGCTACATATGGGCAGAGTACCAGAGTCACAGATTTAGGCTGTTTGTTAAATTGCACTTAACATTGAAGTATTTATAGATATATCAAACTAGTTCGTATCAATCTACACACCTTAAAATTATAGACTTTACTATAGCTTCCTACAATTACAATACTGAATACGCAAGTTATTTAATGATTCCAGATGTTCCCTGTATTAATTGAATCTTTGATATATGTATTAGACTAGACGGTATATCTGAGAGATAATATTGATTACATTGATACATTAATATGTTAAAACCCGCCCTTGATCAACGGCTCAATCTCCTCCTGCGTCCCCAACCCCGCCATTCTCGGCCTATTCTTCAAAACACCAAACATGACCTTCAAATCCTTCAGATCATCAGGCACATTCTCTCTCCCTCCGAGGCACCCCTTCGCCGCCAAATGTCCCAGTCGGTCACTCCCTCTGGTCGTACAGAGCGTCTGAAACAACCCGCCAGTACTCGCAGAAATACCATTACTAACCAGCGCAACGCCGCCGCCGATGATGAAGAGTGAGGAGATGAGCAGGGCAAGGAAGTAAGGGAGAATTAGACGAGTCTGGTCGCTGAAGGAATACACATTCATGCCCGTGGACTGTGTAACGTTGGTGCGGATTGTAGTCTGGTTGAGCGAGAGCATCGATATGGTGATATTCTGCAACAGGCCCTGCATCGTCGCAGCACTGATATCAAAAACCGGTGCGGTTGCAGGCCCCGAGTACAGCTCAGAGAGTTCTATAATTGTATTCGCGGGTTGTCGAGCATGCAGAACTGAAAGGTTAACACGCTTCAACTGCTCTTCAGTATGGAACTTCCTTCAGTAGAAAACTCACTTAAGCGATCTATATACCCTGAAAGAGCATCAACAAGGGTATCCTGAATCGCTGCGATGTTCATTCTCCTGTTGATATCTGTTATATTTCCGCCCTCCAGGCTGACCGAAGAAGAATTGATTTCAGGCCCGCCATCTACAGGTTGCAAGCCGTAATCGTCGTAGAAATGCGACCCATTCAACTTTGTAATCTGTTGGACGTTTGTCGTCGTGACGGATTGCTCGCCGTTCAGATAGCTGATGTGAAATGAATAAATAGCCTCGTAAGCGGTGCAACTCAAATTTTGATAACCTCTGGCATTAGCGCTTGACCACTGTAATTCGAAAATGAATTCCCAGGATGGATATGTCAGGGCATGACTGTTTTGGGAAGCGAGATAGACATATTCGAATGAGTCGTACTGTGGATACGTTTCATTAACCCAGCTAGCGAGTTCTGGTGAAACAGTATCATTGCATTGAAAGCTAGGCCCTGAAATATCGATTGAATATGAGCAGTTCTGTCCACATGGGGATGGTGATGTGATGTAGCTTCCAGCCAGAACTGCCTGTCTGGCGATCCTGGAAGCTTTATTACTGGGAGACCTGGGACAATTAGATTCCATCTCTGTCATTTGAGAGTGCGACGTACCCATAATTCCCCAGATTATCCGGCGCCCAGAATGCATTCGCTAGCATCCCTTGATATGTATTATTCCCTGTAAAGCCCGGATCGACCATAGGTACCAGCTGCTCCGAAACGGTAGTGAAAATCCTCGATTCCACCGTCAACGCACCCGGCGGGAAGACCATCGCGATCGGCAGACACCAAAACACAAGGGCACAGAGAAAGGGAATCGGAGTACGCGAAATGAGATTGACGCAGCCCAGCTGGAGGGGATTTCCAAGTATCGACAACAATCTATCCAAATCGGAAAGTCTCATCGGTTTTTGACGTAGAATTTTCCAGACGATTTGAATGAATGAAATCCCGAGCGAAGCGGCCAGAAACATGCGAAATCCGTTTACGAAGACGAGGGACAGAGCAGTGACATAGGGCTGGTCGATGGTTTGGTCGACGCGGCGTTCATTAAGCCAGCGAAAGAGACCGAGATGGGCAGTAGCCAGTGTCACGGCTGAAAAGTCAGTAACATCTAACATTTTTTACAATTTCTATTGATCTTACCCATCAAAAAACAGGTAACAATCGCTCCTGGCGTCACCCATCCGATGGTCCAGCGAGTTGAGATAGGCTCCTGTGTTTCTGTGGGTGAATCCACTAGAGTATCATTGTTTTCGAGCTTTTCGTTCTTCAGATCGAAATCCACGTCGAAGACCTCTAGCTGCTCTGCTAGAGTGTACAGATGGGCGGCCATGCTGGGCTCGTGGTACAACGGACGAGTAAGTAGATCGATGGCTGTTATAAGGTTTATTATGGCAGGCCGGCTGGACTAATATGCAGCTAGGGAATGCATAGCCACCGATAAGACAAAGAAATCAATTTAAACAGAAACAAACTCCAATTAGAGATCCGGATGCACTACCGAATCGAGTTGCTTGCATAAGCCCCTCAATAGTCCACAGCAACTAATATGAATTGAGACATTTGTACAAGCATTAGCCACAGTAACATCGCATAAGGGTTTGTGTTAGATTACTAGGCTTGCTGGATTCACATGCGCCGGAGCGCTGATCAGTTCACCTCGCCAATAGGATATTTACCGAGCCAACAATTTCATTTAAACAGATCTGCGCCTTTCGAAAGTGTCACCCCGCACCACCTACGTATCACATTTTCTACAAACCAATTTCTGTCTCTATTTAACCATGATACATTCGTCTCCGACCTCCTCACCTGGAAGGAAGTAAAGCTGCAATGAGGATACAATGCGTCCGGGTCTTGCTCAACTACACCCCACTGAACCGGCTTGAATGCTGCAACTGAATCAAACACAAGATAACACGCCGCAGTAATGGCAACGCTGCATTCCAAAGCAAGAGGCATTTTGGGTGACTTGAAAGTATTATCTTGAGGTTAGGGCTCGATACAGTCATAAGTAATTGACGACCTGAATTTTTGGTATAAATAACCAATGAGCAAATCTACTAATAAATTATTTAAAAACTCAGTTAAGTAGATATTATTTAGAGTAAATAATCTTAAGTTAATTAAATCGGGACAACGAAGGAGTTGGGCAACATTGGATTAATTAATATCCTCAAGCGCGAGACTATTATCGACGCGATGTTTTCTGTGCAACCTTCTCCGTCTGTATCACCTTCTGAGTTATGTTACCACTAACGTAATCTAACAGCCACCCGGCCACTACAGCCACCCGGCCACTTCCGCCCGAAAACGCGCACCATATTGATTTCAAAGCTCAA
Organism: Talaromyces sp. DC2; assembly: GCA_039119965.1. Lineage (NCBI taxonomy): Eukaryota > Fungi > Ascomycota > Eurotiomycetes > Eurotiales > Trichocomaceae > Talaromyces > Talaromyces sp. DC2. The sequence continues at coordinate 89,881 of JBCLNQ010000015.1, read as the reverse complement.
TTTCTAACACAAAATAATAATTATATACAAATAACTAATTACTAGTTCGATTAGGGCATTGAGGTCTTCTATGCCCGAGAATACCACACTCACTACACTGAAATTGGCGGCGTACGCGCACCTGAGAGACTGGAAGCTCAGGCTCGGCCGGACCAGCAATAGCACTTTGAGATGCCTCAATCTAACTTTATATAAGCGCCTAAGCTTCCTCTCTAGTAATACCTTACTTATAAAATATTTACTTTCTAGATTATCTACATTTTTACTTCTCTTTCTCATATATAGTACATAGATCATGAACTTTCTTTTGTATAATAAAAAGTTTATTAATACTTATTTTATAAACTTTTAATATCTAGTTAATTACTTTATTAATAGCTTTAAAGAGACTCCTTATACATCTACTTATTTACCTCTTAATTATAGTTAATTAACACTTAAATTAATGTGGATTTTAAGATATTTATAGACAGAATGATTGAGTATTACTTAATTAACTTAAGAGAGGTATAGAAGTCTTGAGCTAGACAGTAAGCTATTAATAGACTTAATCTGAATTAAAAGACACTAATCTAATTGCTGCAAAGCTATTCTGAATAATCTCAGCTTTATATGCCATTATATAGGTCTCCAGAAATGCAATAAGAAAGTCGATTTTATCAATATAATTGAATCTAAGCCTCATCTATTGCTCAATAAGCTATCTATATTTCTATTTTATAACCGTAAAACAGCTAACATTAAGAGGCTATAAAAAATAAGAGAAATGCGGAGGTATGCAAATTAGAATAATATTATTCTCAGTGTATGTATAGTTAAATTCTGTAATCAAATAACTTTTATAGCTATCGAGAATCAGCATTTGATATCTTCCCATTACACAGCTATTTGTATGAAAAATAAAGTGATTTTGAAGTTAATCTATACTAATCTTGTTAGTTATTTATCTATTATCGCTAATATTGATTTTCTAATTAATTAGAAGAATCTCAAACTAGCCTTCTTAAGAGTATTTTATTGCTTTAAAGATTATATACAAAGATAAAGCTCATCCAGTAGAATTAACTATCTTAATTGTAGTTATCTATTCTTAATTGCTAGATTGTAATATTTTTAAATAATTATATTAATCACTTTTAGTTATAACTTTTATAGTTGTATAAAATCTTATAGTAAAACTAGTCTTATCAAAGTTATAGATATCTTTTAGTAAAATGCTATACTGCAATATAGTCTCTTGTACACAGTTAAAATATTCTTTAATTATTTTTCGATCTTTACATTTAGCACGCTCGTAATTATATCTCTGTGAGAATCACGATTTAAACTCTGAATAGCATTAAATAAGTTGATATATCTATATCTTACTAACCTATTCATAGCTATATTAAGAGAGAAAAAGATTAGCTATATCTTATATAAAAGATAGTTAAAGAGGTAATCTATACTTATCCAGATCTAGTATCCATTTAATAAGCGATTTCTCTTTAAATTCAGTTAATTTATAATTATTAGTGCGTTTTATACTTTTATATTATATTTCTTTTAGTTGGTCTTGGAGAGTTATACGAGGGATAGTATAGATCCTTATAGCTTCATAGATACTCGAAATATTTCCATTTTTTAAATTAGAAATAGCTAATTGGATCTTTCCCTCTATTTTAGCTGATTTTGAAGAATCCTTCTTGCGAATTGGTGGCATGGTAACGCGTTGAAGTTGTAAAGTCAATATAGAACGCGTTTTCGGGCGGAAGTGGCCGGGTGGCTGTAGTGGCCGGGTGGCTGTTAGATTACGTTACGTCTATTCAATTAGATAATCAGAATTCAATTGTTGAGTAATGTTGCTCTTGCCCAGAAGATCAATTTATTGGGGGACTCTAAGTATGGTTGTTAAGCTACTAAATTATGGGCTGGTAGTCAAATTCGGCCGGCAGGTTTCCTCCTATGAGGCCAAGAATCAGCAAAAGGCGTACAATATCATTGATCACAACATTGTCATAGTCATTTGGGCTCATGATTCTTTGTGGACGATGAGGATTGGGGCTACATAGTAACGGGTTTTATTGCAGGCAAGACTATTGAAACTCTCAAGTCCAAAATCTGGCCACCATTCTTGAGTATTTTGCTCCACTACTTCCGAGAGACCTGGCAGCCTGTGTGGTGTGCGTCGACTGGCCTGACGTGGATAAGCACAAACCATTTGATTATTGGCAGTGTAGGGCAAGTAGAGGAGTGTTTTAACAGCCGGCTTTTCACCCAGGCATGGTAAGGTTCATTTTGATCCTAGCCCCTTGGTACTCTGGCATTTGAATACCGCGCGGAGAAAGATTATCTGGTTGAACGATGGCCGTATCTGTTTATTGGATTGGGAACCAGTCGGTTTTTATCCGAGACAACTGGAATTTGCAAGTTTATTCTATCAAGAAAACCGTTTTTGGCGGTATGCTTCTGAGTGCTATCGGCTTCGGTTCTGAGCGTGACAAAGAAGAACAGCAGAAGATCTGCCAGACATTGGATAACAATGAAAGATACTGCTTGTAAGGTAGAACCACCCAAGATTTATCAGCCTCAGTGAAACATTCTGCCCCACATAATAGTCGTCCCCGAAATATTTTGGAAGGGTCAACGAATCACTCGAAAGGCAGTTCCATATCCCCTCTTCCAATAATTCTGGAACCACAAAAACTTTTGCTTTGATCAAGGAACAATCAGCAAAGAACATTTATTCTGTCATTTGCCATTCACATTGTGCCTTCTAGCCACGGTTCACTCTAGTTAATACGATAAATGCTCTAGCCCATGGCTGCAGGAAGCAACCATGATACATGGGAGTTTCTGGAACAGTTCATATGCATATTTCACATGCCAGAGCTCAGCATGGTCACATAGACCTTGGGAATGATGGCCACTACGTTCATCGTAACAGCCCATAATTGTACACACACACACACACACACACACACACACACACAAAATACATAAGATGGAATTTTATTATAACGTATGAGTTTGAAATTACTAAAACAGGCAATTCGAATGAGCATTCCTTTATTCGCTTTCTCCATTCATCAATATTTTTGCTCGGTCAACGATAGTCTCCATTTTGCACTTCAGGTCATTCCATTGACTCAGGTTCTTGTCCGGTAGCTCGTCCAAGACAGTACCCTCACCATGCACCGAAAATCGCATATAGCTATACTTAGCTATCTCTTTGAGGAGATCTGACGCCGCAGCAGTAATGTCATCGACAGCGGTTTTGAGTTTAATTTCTTTTTTTCGTTGGTAGTGCTTCCAGTTTCCACATGGCTCATAGACCTCTTTGAAAATACCTTGAAGAATTTTCTTATACTCTTCCTGTTCGACATGTTCGTAACCCAATTTTGCAGGATGGAAGGCTTGGACGACTTGGAAGCATTGGTCATCTAAGACAACTTTTTCCACGTATTGCTTCTTTGCACCCCCCGTTGAAGAGCGGAGACTTGCCAGTACAGGGTGGGTAAAGGAAACCCAACGTCCAGGTTGAGCAGCAAAACATTGACAAGAGACGATGATTGTCGGTTTGACATTCCGCAAGATGTCTATAGTCAAATCAAAGGCATCTTCAATGACTTCCTTCCGACGCGCGTCTCCATCCAGACAGTCCAAATAATTATCAGTTATCATGGGAAATAAGTCCATAATGATGATATCTCCTAGATCGAGACCTTGATTTCGGAGAGTCTTTTTCAGCCAACGTAAAGTTTCAGTTCGAGAAACCATTTCATCGTAAGGTAAATTATCGTTCTTTGGATTTTGTAGAAGAATGACTGGCAGATTTCGGCTGCCACAAAGTAATTTCTCAAAGTTCAGAAACTGTTGTTCGGACCATCCATGTTTTTTCCAAACGGATCTTGCTTTCTGGAAGAGTGAATGGTCGGGAGACAGGTAATTCCACCGGTCCTGCTTCTTCAAAGACGGAGTAAGGATACTAGCAACCAGCGTTTGGAGTTCTGTTTGCTGTAGCGCGGAAGGCAAATGGCTGTTATCTGAGGCTGGGTTGCTGTCAATCAAATGTACCTCTGCCCACTGCTCGAATGGGTTGAAGGACGATGGTTTAATTCGGTTGTTTGTTTGCTTGATCTGATCACCAATATGCAGCTTTCCAAAATCTCTGCTGATTGTATGGTCATCTGAATCTGAAGAAGACATTTTGTGAGTGTGAGTAGAACCTTTTCCACAATGTAAGGCTTAGGTATGAAGTTCTCCTGTATTTCTTTGGCAATCATCTAAGTACATGATTTTTGGGAAGGGGGGAAGGCTTCCATTTAACGTATCACATTGGGATCGCTATCTACCTATGAATGATATAAATGCATAAATATTAATTTTTTCGCACATGACTACCATCCTACATGCAACTTACGGACGAGGCTGAAGTTATGATGCGTTGTGAATGGTGGTCTGGTGAGGGGTGACTGTGCCGCATCCAACAGCCTTGTCTAGGATATTAAAGCAGCAAATTAAACTAAAACACGTAGATAAATGTTAGTTCCTTTTGCCCTGCTGCGTACTATTTCATGATCTGTATTCGTGTCTGGACAGTTCCTCGATATTTTTAGCTTTAAGCCTGATATGAGAGGGGTACAACAAAATTTGTCCGCCAATTTGTGTTGACTCATGAACAGACATGATCATGAGGCTGAATGAAAGCTTGCTAGCCCATTACTTTGGAACAGTGTAACTACCAGGCTAATCCTATGAATAGGCATCATCTTCTGATTCTTAATATTACCGGCCGTTTATATCAGCATGACTCTAGTCATAATGCCTAGTCGGCAGATTCTTGATAGTTAGCTTTCGAACAGTTACCCATGAAGCTGCTTACCTGCAACAATATTTCTCTATTTAGGTACAGCTAATTTTTTTTAACTAAACATTTATAATATGTAATATACTAAAAATTCTAAATCCAGAACATGTATACCTCAACTGCTCGCCTCGCGCTTCTCCCTAGTCTTTACAAGGAACGGCGAACACTACGATCGCTACAGGTATTATACAGATATTCGGCTCTCATCAATATTCAAACAAAGACTTTGTTTAGACACCATTGAATCTAAAGGCCTAAACTAGTCAAGGAACATGACGCAAATAAATATTGAATTATTTCATAAAACGTTATTTCTTTCGAGGACATCACCCTGGCCGGAGGACCAGATCCAGGAATCTGAGAACAAAACCGCAAGGTACCAAAGAGCGACAAACGACAAATATTCGACGTCACACACCATCCGCTGCTGTTCCAGCTATCAAAAAAACGGACGATGCTTGGATTCATTGAGGAATTGCCTCGGCCGTGGAAGAGGGTGCATACCTGGGTATTTGGACACAGTCACTCGTATGGACAGAAACGTTTGTTGAATATCGACAAGTCTGGAGTGCACTGAGCAACCAACGATTGCATCCCAAGTGCGTAGAAGGGTCGTTTAGGCGTGAGAAAACCATTTTGATTTGATCTCTTTTTTTCGTTGCAATTTATCTAGACTGCATCAATCAATCCTATTAGTTGGAAATAGCCCTAATTCTTAATCCTACCGCACGGCATACCCAATACGGAAATAGTGCTTTTTACCATTTTTGGGCTAGTTTGTGGCTTATCGTCGGCGTGTGACGTCGGCAATTTCCTAATTTCCTCGTATTCGAAATATTAAAAGAATTGCTGCTTCCCATCTACCCACGCAAACGACAAAAAAACCATGTCGGAGAAAGCGCAAAACCTGTACACGCCAGAAGGAGACCTGGAGGAGACGGCGCCTCCAGCATACGAGCCATACGAACGTCCACCTGCCGACAATCCCTCCTCCTCACGCGCAGAAAACGCGACAGCCTCAACAACATCGCCCCCAATAGAGAAACCACCCTTGCAAACAGCAGAAGCAGATGCAGACTCTTCATCGCGGAACAACCCTGTATCATCATCTTACAGCGCGCCGACCTTTCCACCAGCCTCAACCCCACCAACCTCAACCAACACCAAAAAGCCCATCGCGATCCCCGCCATAAACCCCTACAGCTCTCACTCTCCTTTTCTCCGCGCCTTCCCTCCAATACTCCGCCAATGCCACAACCTTCCCCGCGAGTCCTTTCTCCCGTTTCTCGACAATCTCAACAAACTCATCTCCGAAAGCCCGCCGCTCGAAGTCTTGGATGCCACGGGCGGGATTCTACAGTCTGTGCCGATTTTATTCCCCTTGCACTGGATCGGGGCAACCATAAGCGAGCTTGCGCAGAGGGGTAGTTCAGGCGTGGCCAAATCGCGAACGGATTCATTGATCAAACAAGCCAACAAAGACATATTCGGACCTAGGGGACTGCGCATTGAGATTGCGCGGCTGGATGCATTGGCGCATATCGCGCAAATCCCCGTATGGAATTACGAGTCTGGCAGGATTGACAGCTGGGCCCCGGTGATGCGGCAGCTTGTAGCGGCAGACCCCGTGGTGAACAATACGAATTATCAGGCAGCAACCGAAGGTAAAATACCAGAGGAAGTGCTGGTAGATGCTGTGCGGCAGCAGATTGGCATATTGCAGCCGTGGATTGCAGAGTTGGAGGTTGATGCGCTGCCGCGCACGGCGCAGTCCAAGTTGACGCGGTTCAATGCGGCGCTCAGGAGATATAACAATGACCCGCGAAGAGAGGGTAGCCAGAGAGATGCGCGAGGGAAAGCTCCAGAGTTGGATGAGGAAGCCGGGGTGAGAAAGGGGTTGTGGCTGGTGATTCGGGAACTTTGATGCAAAAAGGTTGTAGGGTATCAAATCATTATAAATTCAAGGACATATATAGATAATACACATAAATCACATAAATCATGTAAACCACAAACCACAAATCGCAATTCATACCTCTTTTAAAAAACATCGTAAAAAATCAATTTCGGTGCGAATCTGGGACCGTAAAATGGAATCCCTGAGGCGGATTCGCCTTGTTCCCATGGCCAGCGCCCTCCTCTTGCGTGGTCGGCAACTCTGCCGTGTATGTTCCAGGCTTGATATCCGATGGCGAGTACCAGCCGCCAGCGCTCGCATTCGAGGATACTGTGGACTGATACGAGTCGCGATAATTCTGGCCACCGGGCGGTGCGAGTTGCTGCTGCGAAGGCGAAACTGGAGGATAGTAAAACGACGTATCTCCAGGAAGTTCATTAGCGAATGAATTCCCAGGGCTGGCAGCAGCAGCAGGGGCTGCAAAAGCCGTAGGGGCTGTTGCAGTGGGTGACTGCACGGCAGGCGAATACGAAGCCGGCGAGAACGGGGATGGAGTCTTTTCAGACGGATACGCTTGCGACTGCGAGTGCAAGGACTGGTACTGCGGCGGCAAATACATGGGTACAATCGCATGTTCCTCTTTATTATCATTATTTGAGGTCGCTGGAGACGATGGCGACAGCAGCGAGCGATCAGCCGGATTGACCGTCTTGAGCTTGCCTCCATCGTCCATCATCGCCTTGAGCACGCCCGCATCCAACAGCTCAGCCTTTTTGATCAGTCGATCAACCAACACTTTCGTCGCAGCTTTCAGTTGCGAGCGCACAAACGAAGTCATTGCAAAATTGCACCGAATCTCGATCTCCTCTTTCAAATACAACCCCTGCGGCGGCGCGCCTGAGCCCAACTCTCGATGCTCGGGGGGTTCGCCGGGCTGGTTCCCGCCCACGCGATAATTATGCCTCAGGTCAATACCCATCGGCGCATAGACATGCGTCTGCACGCCCCAGGGCACATCGTGGAAGCAAGCCCGGAAACTGATCTTGCCCGAGCCCAGTTTGCCCATGCCGGGCACCATTTGCACGCGCTCAACGATTTCGTACCATGTCGAATAGTATTCTTCGGCGGGGGCTTCGCGGGGCGCTTGGATGGCTGTGTGCGAGAGGACGAGCGGGTTCAGCGTGATGATTTCGCCGTGGCTATGCAAAAGGTCGAGCACAAGCTGGCGCGGGATGAACGAGGGGAGCGGAGTGGTGTTGGTGAAGGACTCCTTTTTCTTCATCATGTCGTCTGCTTTTTTTCGCAATAGTGCGTATAGTTGGGTATATGCGATGAGTCGGAGAAGGTGGAGATGGCAGAAGACAATAATTATTGAAACGAAACAATCAGGCTGTTGGGTGTTGGTTTTGATGCTGGATGACGTGGGACAGAAAGGGCGGTCTGCGAATCACGCCTGCAGAAGAACGGCTGCTAGCGCTTCAGCCCTAGAAGGCTCAGCACTTGCCTAATCGGGTAACAAAGAGTCGCGCTAAGCACAGCTTGATTACTTGTGCTATTAATAGTAATCAGTACAAGGACAATGCGCACAAAAGTAGGTAAAATGTACCGAGTACTCCGTACAGCTATTCTTTATTGAATCATTCTGTTACCTTTGATCCACATGAAACATCCAAACCCAAACACCACAGCTTCTTCCAGCTGTATATATACATCGTGTGCTATTGCAACAAAACAAACAAATGGGTATCATATCAGTGCGTGTACTTCTGATATTACCCTGGCAATATCATGTCATACAGGATGCAAAACGAAATCAGTTTTCAATGTCGCCAGAACGTTTCATAACCATAACGAGTCGTGTCGTTACAAAGAACAAAAATAATCAACATAATTGTTTCGGCTCCCACTCCTCCAACAGCCGAGACACTTCTTTCAACGAAACCGGCTTTGTCAAAAAGAGGTCAACTCCCGATGTCAAAGCCTCGGTCTCGTCTCGTGCACTGCTCAGACCCGTCAATGCAATGATTGTCGCAGGTCGCGGCTCATCCCGCTCAAACTCGAGAGCGCGGATAGCCCGGGTCGCTTCAAACCCATTCATCACCGGCATTGAGATATCTGTTTCCCTTAGTCTAGTTCTTTGTAGCGTAGTGATAGACGTACCCATGAAAATGATATCATAGCCCTCCGGTCGCTTCTCGACCGCTTCCACCGCCATCTTGCCGTTCTCGGCACAGTCCAGGTTAGCCACGTTGCGACGCCCGAGATAGGTCATCAGCAGACGAAGGTTGATTTGATTGTCATCCACCACCAGAATACTGATTGGTGTGGATGGCGAGAGCCCAAGGTCCTGGTCCTTGGGAAGTTGTGGGATCTCTTCCATATTTCCTGCAACAGCTGCCGCAGAGTGTCGGCCAACGATGTCCTCATCGTTGAGGCTCTCCAATGGCTTCTCCTCAACCGGTGAACGCAAGACAGCAGGGGTATTGACCTGAGAATCGCTTCTCGTGCGCAGCCCATCCAGTGACGGCATCGAAGACTCGTCAGAGCTCGACCCGCTAATGCTTATTGCTTCAGACTGCAAATCAGATTTCGAGTCGGAGAACCGGATGCGAGTTCGGTCGGCCAGACGGGAATGCTGCACCCCGGCATGTCGCGTCGGAGACGTGCTTGACCTTTGCAGGCATTGGAAAATCGTTCGCGCCAATTTGTGTGGTCCACACGGTCTGTACAGGTATTCCACAACATTCGCCAGTCTAGACCATGTCGTGCGAGCCGGGTCCAGCACCTCCGGGTTGTTGCAGAACACTAGCAATGCTAGCGGCCGGCTGACATGTCTCGATTTGAATTCATCCGTCACATCCTTATCCTGGGCTAGCACAAGGTCAGCTGGCTGCTGAGTTGGCCACGGCTGAAGTGTGAGGCCAAACCATTCCGTGATATAGCGAGCAAACACAATCGAGTTCTCGGTATTGTTTGGTGAAGCAGGGTCATATCCGACAATAGCAACAGTCTTGTCCGGGAAGCGCTCGCGAATATAACGCAAATCGCGACCCAGCGTCGACTGGTCGGGGCGCACAGGCGGCGAACCGGCCTCTTCAGCAGTGGGACGCGATAGGGGCAGTGTCACCTTGACTCGTGTTCCCTCACCAGCCTGGCTGCGAATGCTAATGTGTCCGCCCAGAGACCTTACAATGCTGCGCACAATGGCCAACCCAAGTCCAGTCCCCACCGCCAGTGTATCCTCCTGGGAGAATGGCATGTACAGACGAGCTCGGAGGAAATCCTCCGATATACCCTTGCCCGTGTCGGAAACAGTGATGGCTACTAGTTCGTCTGATTCTTTTCCAAGTTTGACATTGCTAGACGGGGTACTCTTGAGCGTTTCCAAGCGGACAGTCACATGTCCGCTGTCGGTATATTTCATCGCGTTGCCGAAGATGTTCATCACAATACGTCGCAAAGCTCCAGGCTGCGTTCGGTAGACCCAGTCTCCTTTCTCAATGTCGACAATCACCTCGACCTTGGAGCGATTATCTCCGGTGCTATCACTGTCAGGCGTCGAAAGCGAGCTCGACCCAGAACGGGATGAAGGTGCAGATAGATAGGATGGCGTTGATGAGCTGTTGGCAGTTGATCGGCTATACGAATGACCTAGATAGACGCCTTCCACCACTTCTTCCGCAAGCAGACAAATATCTTCACAGGTATGCATGTCCAGCAAAGAGGCCATACTGTCGATCCCCTGAATGTTGTCCGTTGTATCGTCTTTTCGGTCCCGACGAGATTTTTTCATCTGACGCCAGCTCTTTTCCAGCGATATAATCTTGCTAAAATCCAAAACCTGGTTCATCGTATCCAGCAATGTCCGTCCGCATGCATTGACCGTCTCGAGCAACGACTTTTGAAACTCGTTCATGTGAGTGCTGTCCATAAACTCGGCTGCCGCAAGGATCCCGTGCAACGGGCTACGCAGTTCGTGCGAGATGCTTCCGATAAAATCGCCCTTTTGTCGGTCTGCAATGATAGACTCGAGACGACTTAGCTCTGCCATGATAGAATAACCAAAGCTCATTATGGAAGCCAATTCCACTGATGAGTTGAAGATTTGAGTACTTGTGGAATTCCAGCAAAAGCAACCGGCGAACCATTGAGACGTAGCAGCGTTCCATAAAGGAACAAACATAACCTGGCTAGCAGAAGGAAAATATTTCGACAGCTGAGATGTTTCCGTAGCGCGCCATTTTTTGTTTGACCTTGATGGAGCATCAGGCGCCACGCGGACAGCTGAAACCGGAGAAATGGGGTTGTTTTCATCATCGTCGGACGAGGCAAACAGACTTCGGTCGCGGTGAAAGGACCAGATCTTTCCCTTGGGATATCGACGGAAAACACTTTGTAAAAAGCGTCGATCGAAATTGGCGGCTGGCAAGGTCTTGTCGCCGTCCGAAGTAGAGGAAAACGGTAGATCGCTTGTAGACACGCCCAAAACGGGTGCCGGTGTTTCGTTGTCATCAACAAACTCTAGCCGTCCATTGTCGACATCCAGTGGAGTATTGCTGTTTTCCAAAAATATGACGCCGCTATCACCAACCAGCTCGAGGCTTTCGCGGATTAGATTCGCAGCACGGCGAAAAGTCCAGTTTTGCGTGTGCATCTCGTCCGCTAACCGAGCCTTGGAGCCCTTGGAATTGGTCGTCAACCAGTCCGGCAGAGGGTTTGACAGATCGGATGAAGTGCCTGTATCAGGCCCTTCGGACGAGGGAGGCGACTGGCTCGGGCGAACATCAATACTACTACCTCGAGAGCGACGGGATTCTCGGGATCCGTGAGACCTGCGCGATCGAGCAACTGGACTGGCGGGAGGTGAGCTGGAGTGGAGGTGACTAGAGTGCAAAGAACTCAGTCCGTCGACAAAGGAAGAACTGCCTTCGACAAAGCAGCTCAACCCACGTGAGAGGCGAGCGGCACGCCGACCCTCGGCGCTTTGCCGGCTGAGGCGAAGAAAGCCCATAACCAGATTAGCGAGATACCCCAACTCATCCTTTTCGATATCGGTCAGGCCATTACGAGGCTCCTTGTCCAAAACTGCAAGTGCACCTAGGTGGATTTGGTTCTCAGTCACGAGGGGAGTTCCGGCGTAAAATCGATAGTGGGGTGGTCCTGAGACGAAAGAAAGGCCAGCATATTGTTCCTCGACGGATAGATCGTTGACAACGTGGAATGCATATTTGTCTTTTGGGGCTATAGGTAACGATGCCGTTTTCTAATATAATTAGCTGACTGGCAACTTGCAAAAGAGTAGGACAGTAATTACCGCATTTAGACAAGAACCTGGTGGGTCCCTAGTGTTAGCTGCGATCCATGTGTCGGAAAATATGTTCTTGGAAGCTTCTCGCAGGTTGGCATTGCGTGAAGTCTCTGCGAGGAGGTATTCTGTTTCACGGTCCACGATGCTTTAAAAAGAGGCCAGTAAATACAAGGGCTGTCTCAACAATGGATAGGGCGGGCATACCTGATGACAGCGCGGTCTGCGTTCAATTTGAGAGTGGCGGTTTGAGCAAAAGTGGTCAGGATGGTGTTGGCGCTCGAGGGATCGTGCGACGCGAGGCCGATGGCTAACGAGACGCCGGCATTTTCTGGTATGGCCGAGTCGATTACCTGGGCTTCCTCTGAAGATGGCGGGGCGAGAGGCGAGTACAGCAGGGCCGCCGGGTTAGAGGGCTGGAAGTAGCGGTATAGTTCACGAAAGCGGCGGTCCTCAAGATGAGCCTGGGGCTCTTCAAGAGCCATGGTGATGAAGTGTTAGAAACCGCCCGGACGGCTTCCATGAATTATTATGACACCGGGCGGCGGACGCGAATCGATGTGGTCGCCCCTTGTCTCTGCGATTGGGTTTGTTTACCACTTGAAAATTGTGGGTGCGATTAAGCGGGCGCGCAGAGGTGGAAAAAAAATAAAATAAAAAAGGCTAGAGGAATGTTGTAAACTCCGGGTTCGGATGGAGGATGAATCGAGCGATGGTTCCGATGGGACGAAGTTTGGACTAATCAACGCCAGTCGAGCAGGCGAGCGGATGCAAGAGACGAAGAACCGAGGAATACAAAAGCCAAGGCAGCGACAGATATTTCGCGCACGGTCGGAGAGGGTCTGGCAGTGTAGAGCGAGCGATCAGGCTGAGACTCAGCGAGAGAGGGGCGCGCGAGACAGGATTTCGGCGGGCACGGAAAAAGGGCGGTACGTTTCAATGTGCCATCGGAGATTGACCAGCGAGCTATGTCGCAGCGAGGTTAGTAGTATCAAAATTTAACAGTGGCCGCGAAGTTGGCCGGAACCTGCTTTTTGCTGGATGGATGCAGCAGGGCGGGCGCTCACTGGCTGGCGGGCGGGCTCAGAACCGGTTCTGGACAGCAGACTGCAGAGGCTAGGCGGACTAGCACAGGCGCTACGGCGAGTCAGCCAGCAGGAAATCCGGGCTTCGTGGACGAGGAGAGACGAGAATCACCATGATCGCCGCAGGGTCAGAGTAATGATAGGCAGTGCCGGCGATGCTGCTGCTGCTGTTTGCACTCCGGACATGCCATCTGACGATGCGCGCAGGCGACGGTCAGCGATCTGCCGCCACCGCAGGCGCGAGTGGGCCGCCCGCCCTGCTGGGATCGGGAAGGCGCGCCCACGTGACTGGTCTGGCCAGGTCACCTGACTTCCAGGCACCGCCGCTTAGGTCAGCCAGCTGACTCATCGGATGAGTCATCCATTCTCTGCGCAGCAATCCAAGCCATTGTGTAGTCATTGGCACTGCGATCACGCAAGACAAAATTGGAGGCCAACAGACATAAAAGTGCTGGAAATCTAAAGGGAATCCAGTTGGGTCGTCTGATAGACTCGGGTGAGCGCGGGTACAACCAGTTGCAAATAAAATACGTGAAGCAGTGAAACAGCAACATTAACAGCACAGTAACAGCACAGAGGATACACAGAAGAGTAGAAAGTTACACGCATCCCGGCCTACGTGTTGAATAAATAGAGAGCCACCAGATGCCTGTCCTGGACGGATGCGGTCTGGCCAGCCAGCCAGCCAGCAAGCCAAGTATCACCAGTGAGTCCAGAGCCAGCCACAACAACCAAACAGAAACGCAGCAAGAAAAGCACGTACGTTTTTCCCTTATCCCTTGGAGACAGACCAATGAATGCGTCGAAGCAGCATAATTCATCCGGCCTCGCAGACTACGCTACGAGTGCGGTTGCCGTGTAAGAGTTTGTGGCAGTCCATGGCAGGTGGGATGGCAAGGAGCCAGTGACAAGAAAAAAGGCCAAAGGAGTAGAAGGTCGGTATAGTTGCATTATTTTCTCCCCAGGGGCCCAGGCTTTTATTGAATGAGCTGGCCGTCACCCTCTGTTGTCTCGATCGCCGCGGCGCGATGATGTCATGCCCGGCGCCCTGTCACATCAGCCAATAGAACCTGTAATAAAACGCCACCGCATGGGGCCGCAATCCTCTGATTGGCAGGTGGGCCCTCACCAGTAATCCACATTAATCGATGTAAAAACAGTGGAAAAAACACAACACTATATTCTATATTATATGTATGTTATATATAACACTGTATGTAATAGAATACTCTTCACCAATTTTAGTAAAAGGACTGGTCTGCTAATACCAGGCTGACGGATTTGGCCCATAATGTATTTGTCTGCTCACTCCAAGAGCTTCTCTTACTACCGAATATCTCTTTAGAACTCGCTTTGACTCGGGCAAAGGACACATTATTCACTCTTTCACAGCATCTGACAATGCCCGATACATCAACTCCTTTTCTGATCTGGGGTAAATTGAACAATTACAGTATAGTAAATTCTACCTATATAACAAATATGTGCGACGCTAGCGGGCTCAGGATTAGCATTGTACAGAAGGTTTCAAACTTAGAATACCACAGTGGGCAGCGTGGACCTCACATTCTTCAACATTTGATCCCCCATACCGCCACAACTATTTAAACTCGTCCCTTGCAACGGCTTTGACTGGTTGAATGGTATTATTGAAGGTCTTCATTTGCATAGCTTTATTTCCTAACCGAAATGGAAGGTCTCAACTTTATTATACTGCAAGAGAGCTTTTGTCAGCCTGTCGCTTTGCTGGAGTACGGAACTCAAAGCCCGTAATAACATAGGGCTAACGAAATATGAGCACCTCGGAAATCCATTCCGACACCTATTGTTCTGCTAGCATTAGATGGGCTTGCAAGAAGAACGGGCTCAGATGGCATCGGTCAATACATATATATACACATATGTATATATATATACTGATTGGGCTAGACTACATAGGTAGGTTCTGGCGACTTAATATTTCTTTCTGGGCAGGACTGCTACATATGTAGCTGCAAGAGGTCTGCACCTGCAAGAGACTGAGAGCGATCGGTCTAGATCACACAAAATAGTTCAGTAATCTTCTCTTTTCGCCGACGTAAATCGTGCATGTGATCTCCACAAATGTTGGTATACTGCATACTTCTTCGATTAAGAGTCACCTCTACTCCCATAAACATTCGTTTGTAAAAGGCGGTTAAGCATTTTCGATTTTCAGCCGAAGCAAATCGTTCATGCAAGGTTTGGTAACTATTCTACTAGCAACAACGCATCGAGAGGAGCACATGATTCAGACCTGGGATTCAAAAACCTAAATACGAGTTTCCGCATTATTAATGTACATAGGTGCGAAAATTAACAAATCATCTCAGACAAAGAAAGATGTCCATGTCGACATCAATAGGAGACTTTTTTTGCATCAACTGGTGTCCAGAAAAAGATTCTTTTCAAATGTCGTAGAAATGACTTTGGTTTACATTTAGCAACATTATATGTATATGTATATACATTAATTGAAATTGAACCGGACTATGACCAGTGTCAACAGGTGACTGTCTTCGATGTTCAGATGGAATGTGTTGAAAAATTGAGTTCTAGGGCTGCTATCTACCTCAAATGTTCTTGGCAGAATCTGCAACGACGCTAGTGGACCTTGGGGTATACATATATGGCTGCATACAACGTATCCGAAGAAGACAATTTCTCCAATCACCCTGATGATACCCTCAAAACCTGTCATGTTACCTTTGAAATCTATAGTGGCACGGGATTTTCGAATTCCAAGGATACAATTACCCCGTCTCCCATTTTCTGATCAGCGACACGCGAATGTAACCCAAGAATATCGCCGAAGCGAGTAGAGCATTTGATCTTGCCAGTAGACTTATCCGTAGAAAACCCATAAACGGCATCGCATTTGATGGGAATGAATTAAAAACTCTCTATGAGAAACTGAAATGCCTGGAGCAGATCCTGCTTTAGATCTTCCCAGTTCTCTAGGCCGACACTCACTCTCAATAGTTTCCGATCAACCTTGGAGTCAGACAACGCCCGCCACTCGATCAAAGACTCCACCGCTCCAAGACTAGTGGCATGCTGGAAAAGGGTCAACCTGCTTGGCAGCGCACGCGCAAAGTCCTCTCGGTGCAAAACGATAGAGAAAACGGGGCCAAATCCGTTGGGCATCTGCTTCTTCAGCCACTCCTCATTTTGAAGACTAGCATGGAAGATTTTCCGCACCACAGCCTGTATGACAGCCGCTTCGGACCCCGATGTTGGAGATGGTGTCTTCAAAGCCTCAGAAAGCCACGAAATCAATTTTTCACTGTTATCACTGGCCCGCCGGACACGAACCTCCATCGTCCGCAGACTTCTAATACCAAGCCAACCCTCCATGTTACCAAGCACGCTTCCCAGCGCCATGCGATCGTTAAACAGCTGCTTTGCCCAATCCTCCCGCCTAGTCGCTAGCACACCGCATAAGAGATCACTATGTCCCCCAAAGTACTTCGAGCCGGAGTGCATGACGACATCTGCACCCCACAAAAAGGGATCCTGGAGACCAGGAGGTGCGAATGTACTGTCGACAATAAGATATGCTCCACAAGAGTGAGCCTTTTGCGCGTACTCTTCGATGTTGAACGCAATGCCTAGCGGATTGACAGGAGTCTCTAGAAGAATGACATCTCCCTCCGCAAGGCTCTCGACAGGACAGTCAAGAGGCAACTTCTGTAGTCCCGAAATACGGGACATTACAGAAATTACTTCGTGGCTGCCATGATATCCGTCACCGACGGAGATCCGACGCGGGTTCAGCAGCGTCAACGCGGCGAAGAGAGCGGCTAGGCCGGTGGCGTAGCTAACCGCGTGGCCTTTTAGGAGCGACGAGAGGATTGCTTCAAATCGAGTTGCGTTCGGGGCAAACTCGCGCGAGTAGACATAGTTCTTACCGTCGAACTCCGCCTGGTGAGATGGTAATGGGAGGTTACGTTAGTCAGTGTGGTCAGAGGGGAAGTATGAAGAACATATTAGGGACATAATACCACTGGATCTTCGGAAGGAATCAGCTTATTCGGGTCATCTGGGTATCTGAATGTTGTAGATAGATGGATTGGAGGCGCGACATCCGTCACCAAGTTCAAATTGTCGTCGGCGTGCAAGGCCTGGGTGGCGGGATGGCTATTATTCAAATGTGTCATTATGGGTGAAGTCTCGTTACGCAATTTCAAAATTTTACAGCGAAATCGGATTGTTCTACGAGGAAAATGTGAGTGTTTCCGAATTTATATGCATCTGGCCCTATATATTTTTCTTGGTTTCTGTACAGCAGTGGTGTGATGTCGCCCCACTCCCGTAAACTTCCTAATCGAGCGCCCATTCTCCACCATTAACTTCTTCATACTTTGGGTTCGAGGCGCGCGAGCCTACATCAACTGATGGGCATATCAATTGTGGTCACTTGGCGAAAAGCGACGAAACGTCTGCGTGGGCGAAAAACCAATAGACCCACAATTGAGTCTGCCCTCATCTATCCAGATAAAGTTCTTTGACTGTAAGATAATGGGGTCATTTATGGTGTAGGAATTGCGTCGAAACTGCATAGAAAGCCTTGCCCTATTGACAGTTCTGTGAGGCCTTGAAGAACAGAACGTGCATCAGTACTGTACACATAGCTACGTACGTCACTTTTAAAAGACGCGCTCCTTCACAAGACGCACCAGTAGAAACACCTGGAACTCCTATTCAAAACAATCCCATTGCACCTTTCATTAACTCTATCCACGACTGCTAAAAAAAAAATAAAAAAAAAAATAAAAAAATAAATCCCAAAGTGGAGAGCTCCCGATTTCAGTTGTCTTGCCCTCCGTGTAGTCTTTTGAAGGGCCCCAGTTGTTCCACATTCGAATGACATAATTTATGTATTGTACAAAATATATCAAAAATGGTCAGGCAGTCATATAAAGAGTTTGATATATTCCTATTAAGACAGCTTCAGGATGTATGATTTGATGGCGCCAGCTAGATTGTACCATCAACGTTTGCAATCGGTTGTTGTAGATTACCATTCTTTAAAGAAAAAGAAAAAGAAAAGAAAAAAGAAATTAGTGACATCTCCTTGAAGTGGAGTGTATACGGCCTATGATTGAATAGCTCGAAGCATCCTATTTAGTCCCTCCTCCAACACGTTGCGGGATGCGCAAACACCATCCTAAACCATCCCGCTTCTTCAGCAGCATAAGCGGTTCCAGCTGCGATATATACATTTTCTTTTCGAAGATTTGCCATAATAGCCTTATCTGTGAGGTCGCCACTATCCACTGCAGCTCCCAAGTTTATCAAAACGAAGAGCGCAGCGTTGTACTTAATGTAAGGAATTTGATGTTGCCGGAGAAAACCAGTTGCAAACTCGTAGCTCTCTCCTAAGCGACGCCGGTTCGTCGCTATGTACACTTCTGTGAATTTATCATCCAGCAGGACGGTCGTGGCAGCTTGGTCTGCGAGGCTTGAGGGGAAATTGTATAGGCTGATAGAGAAGGAATAATCAGCACGTCTTTTGAATTAAGCGCAGCATCAAACCTCACGAAATTCCCTCTGCAGCCTCCAAGAGAAGTCTATTTGACTGACTAATCAAGCAACCAATCCTCAACCCGGTTGCGCCAGAATCCTAGTCAAACAGCGAGTCAGATACCCTTCAGGGAAATGACGAGGGATGGGGCTTCGAACTTTACTTAAACCCCATACAACATGCACCATGCTTGGATCCATTATGTCCTTGACATCCACGGACAGAACAGATGTGAAATTTGAGGTATCTGGAAGTCGAGGATTGTTCCAGACGGACAATGCATAAATCTCATCAGAGACTAGATACAGCCCATTTCTGGCACAAAACTTCATGTACTCCCTTAGTGAGGGTTTTGTTAAATGCATTATGGATTGCTCCATGATGTAAAGCTTTCTCCGTCACAGTCTTTTGCATTGATATCAATCCCACAACTGCATATATTTGAAAATAATGGGTACTTTCTTCATCGCACTGGTGCATCAAAAGGCGTATTAAGGTCTCCATATTTCGACCAAGGCAATGGAAACTGACATGATCTTCATAAGGCAACAAAAATCTTCTTCTGGAAGACAAGCTTGAAACGAGCTCAGGTATAGACTAAGGGGAGAACGGCAGTTTTGTCAATATCTTTTAATCTAAACCATAGTTCAGGGCCATATTTCTGGAGCACACCACCGACTTAACGCTATAGTGTATGAGTTGCATCTCAGGAAAGTCATTCTTCTGGCAGAGAATTGATGACTTTTGGTAATGATTTTTAAGCATGAACCCCACAATTCCAGTGTGGTTTTTTCTACCGCTTAGTGAAGAGGATTTAAATCATCTGTATTAGGCAATGTAATGTTACATTCTTCACTTACAAACTTGTGGACAATATCAAAATTGCCTACGGCGCTTGCTAGATGAAGATACTTTTGGTCTTTTTGATTCAAATTTGACACAACCGCACCCTTTTCGATAAGTTTAGGTTCGTCAAATGGAATTACATGCAATGGAGATTCTACAAGATAGTTTACACAATTTGCATCATTACTGGCCTCGTCCAAAGGCACATTAACGATCCCCACTCTAGTTTGATCGATCTTTTCATAAGTTTCGTGGATTGCTTCGCTGTCATAATCAATGACACGTTCTAATATGTCAATCGCATATTTATCACTTTCGCAGGTATCATAATTTGGCGTATAATGAATTTAACTCTAAAGGCCAAACTTCGTAATTTCTGGATAGCATCTTTTTATGGAACCTTTTTCGATTCTTCACATGCAATACCAACCCAGAGATTTCCCTTCGGCTTAATATTGGAATAATCTAAAAAACATGAGATCTATGGTCTGCCTATTTAGCAAAAGGAGCTATGCCAAATGCACCACGCTACCAAACATCTTTCAGTCTCTTCCGTCTCACTAAGAATATCACGTTGCGGTCCTTCTATTAGACATTGTTCGACATGGTAAATAGACACCACGATTTATGAAAAAATCCAACTGTATCGTCTTAACCGTGTGCAGATAAAGCCATTGTCACTAACACTAACAAGGCCACCAGAGTCACATTCGTTATAGCCCTTGCATCGGCCGTCAGAACCTGCACCCCATCGATACTGCCTTGCCCCGCTAATCTGCCTAACACGTGGAATGATCTACGAGTAATATATACCTCTGCCTTCAAATGTAATTGTCTTGACTAATAGCCGGGCCACTTAAAGTCGTGGCGTTCAGCTACATATATATCGTCTACTCGTCACTCATATACTAAATCTAAAACTTCTCCATCAGCTTCTTACGCACCGTCCACATGCGCGCACGTTTGCCAAAGATATACATCGGAATCGCCGTCAGCAGACACGCAATCTGGATGCCGCCAACCGCAATAAACACGTTGCGTGCGCCGTCGGATTCGAGCCAGTCGACAAAGAACAGCGAAAAGACCAGCCCGTGAAAAATGTCTGTCTTTCAGTTAGTTTCGCGTTTGTATGCAAGAGGGGCAAACATACTTTTGCTAACGTTCAACGTCACCAAAGCCTCACCCGCATATTGTCGATAGCTGTCAACACAGAACGTAATCGATGTCGTGCTGCCCAAGGAGCACCCGAACGAAATCAGCCCAAAGAATACAGTAGGTACAATCCAATTGTCCTTTTCCTGCGCACTCCAGCCAAATCCCATCAGCCCAGCTGCAGTTGAAATCATCACAGGGATGGCCATCACAAGACGGAACTCCGGTTCATAGATCCCTCCATTGCGTCTTGTCATATATCTCACAATAATGTCGGATACCCGTCCTGCTACTGCCGTACCAATAATTCCCCCGATAAAAGGCGAAATGTAAACCAAGCCGGTTGCTAGCGGGGAAAAGTTGTAGTGCTCGCTGCCCTGATAGATATGGGCGACAGACTCGGACAGAACGATCAACCAACCAATAGACAGTGCATACACGAGAGCCGACCACAGAACAGCAGGGTACGCGAAAAGGATGAATGGCCGCACCAACACTCGCAGCCATTTGTCTGGCGCCAATCTTCCGTTCCATGGTCGAAGAGTGTGGAGATAAGTAACCGGGCCTCGTTCCCGGAGGTTGTGCGTATATAGCGACTGAGCCTTTTTCGGGGCGACGTGCTCTTCCGATTCATGTCCCCCCGGAGACATGGATACCTGCCGAACTGCCTCGATGCCACCAGGTGACAGTGTCCGGTTATGCTGACCGGAGAAATAGTCATCCGTCGGACTCAGGTGCGCTGGAGAGGGAGTTGCCAGTTGTACATCTGTCCCTGTAATCGCTGAGGTGAACCCTGATCCGTCAGCAACCGCAGTATGGGTATGGCTGGCCATTTGTGGCTGTTCATCTTGTTGATTTCCAGCTTCATGCGACTTTTCGTCTAACTGGTTCTCGACGAACCCAACATGAACGTCCCGTCTCCTCTTTGGACTTTGTACTTCGTCCGGGCTTTGTGCATCTATTGGCTTTTCAACTGTTCGCCGTTCTGGGTGTCGACCTCGGAATCCATGGTGCGCAAAGTCAGACACGCTTCGATACAGGTTGGGTCGTTTGCTTCTCGTTTTTGGTCGAGGTGTCCGATCCCAAAACGTCTCGGGGACAAAGAAGAACAAGAGAACGAGAGCACCGCCAACAATGATAGCAACAATCCTGTTTCCATTAGACATGATATAGGAGTATTTTTGTCAGCTCTTACCAAAATACCCAACGCCACCCGTACCGCCCAATGATCGCAGCACTAACCAACGGTACCAGATTCTTGCCACCAAGAAGCAGAAGAGTGTAAATACCAATGCGATAGGCTCGTTCGTGAAGAAAAAAAATCTCGGCAATTGTCGCCGAAGGCAAACACTCGACAGGGCTCACTGCAATGCCTTGAAAAATCCGAGCAACAACCAAGCTAGCATAGTTGGGCGACAGGGCGCACCAAACTCCCGAGATGATAAACATGGTAGCCCCTAGTAGATATACTGGACGTTTTCCATAGAGAATCGCCGTCGGGGCCATGACTATCGATCCCAATCCTAGTCCCAGCATGTAGAGACCAGTTGTGTAGGCGACTTGTTGCGTACTGACTCCGTAGTCTTTGGCAACATTGTTGAATCCAGCTGCAAGCACAGGTGTCATACCACCGCCCATAAGACAATAAAATCCTAGAGACAGTAAAGCCGCATCTCTCCGCCATGCCGGCCAGTTTAGGGGGTCATTCATCGAGTCCTCTGGCTGAGGGTCGAGGAGAATGCGCCCATCCGAGGTCTTCTTGGGGACGGGAGCCACCGAGCGTGAAGACGACCGGCTCGGAGGGTACGGCGAAGGGATAGAAGAGGCTGATGTTCGAGCTGGTTGGTTCCGGAGACCAAGCGGCTCGTTTCGATTCGCCGCCAGCAGAAGAACAGTGCCTGTGAGCAGTGCGTCAGTACTTTGCCTCTCGAGAGGTGAGTTCATGCGTCCATACCGGGCACCTCGTCTGTCTGCGGATCACTGAGGATTCCTATGGTCCATTTGGACCGATTTCCCCACGAAGAAGCCATGGAGATGAGTAACAGAAAACGGATCGAGCTCTAGAGAACAGAAATAAGAACGATGACTCCACTCCCACGGCAACGAAGAAGTCGGGGGGCGATCCCCGGGCGGTCCCAAGGGAAAGAAACCAGAATCTACTGAGCTCAAAACACGAATCCCACCATTGACAGCAGAAAAGAGTATCACGAGAAAAAAAAAGGAGAAGTAAAAAAGGACAGGCAGCTCCGGAGCTGTGTTATAAGCACGAAGGAAGAAACACGGCGGCCGATAAGCAGGAGCTGATAAGCGGCTGCGGGGACCCATGTGACTGCAACCGGAGCCTGAGCCTTAGGTAGGAGGTACCTTGCAGTACGCCGGATGCGCGCCTAGAGTGTTAGCGCTGCAAGTACCGCGAAGTACACCGCTCATTCCAGTTGTTACCCCGCAACAACCATCACGACATCGTGCAGCGTAAACAAGCTGCAACACGCACGCCAGCCTGCAAAGACGGCCAATTTGGGATTACCTGGAAGATCTCATGCGTTCCCCTTCATCACAAGACCTCGAGCGTGCTCCGTCCACGCCCTCATGGACCAGTGCCACCCCGTGGTTGGTCCGCCGATCGGTGTGTTTCAGCTGTTGATCCGCCAGACCAAACAAGCACGGCTCTATCGACGCCACTCTCGACCTTTTTCTGGCCGGTGGCTGGAATATACATACCAACATTCGTGCGACAAAGCAACGCAGGTACTCTGGTCGATTGCTACCCTTGTCCCTGGTCGCCGGCCGCGCTGTGACCAACGTGCGGCGGCTCAGTCATGTCCGTAGTACGAGGCTGGGCATCACCTGACTTTGGTGGTTGTGAACTATGACGACAAGCTGCAGGGCCTTATCGCGTTTGTTATCTGAGGATCTGGGGAATCTCCGTTGTTACAGGACTGACAGCTGGACATTCAGGCCCGAGCCATGTGGTTTGACTCGGTAATAAAGTTATCACACTGCATTGTCACCCTGCAATCTCTTGGACACATGGTATTTTGCCCACTCACGCATTGACTATCAAATGATACATACCCGACGATCTATGCGTACGGCCCAGTGCCAACTTTCCAAACCGTTGGATCCTTCGCGCGTAGCCGTAACGGGTTACCAGTGGGGACTCGTCTATGAAACATGCGACCCATCGCAACGGTCCGTATGGAATGTGTGGATCGTGTGCCGAGCGCTGATACGGTCAGATTTTTATTCGACTTTATGACTTGGCTGGCTCAGGTATGGTAAGTTTAATTATCGATTGATTACCCTATGGCTTGGCTTGCGGGGTAGTAGGGACCAAGACATATCGCAAGAAAACATTCTATCAAAAGTACTGAAAACGCCACTATCATCATCGCACTTTCTATAGCATGACCATGGCATTCCGAGCTAAACGACATTGCCCGTGCAAGTTTCTTTGCCAGCGTTAGACTGACCGTTTACTAAACATTGGAATTCTTGGTACACCATCTGTTAACAAACTTAGTTATATTTACAACATGTACGGAGTAATATTGACGCTACATAAACCATAGAATGGCTGCCCAAGAAACCAAGATCTTTTTGGTTCATCGGTCAATGTGTAACAATATGAATATATATTTAGATAGCGTATTCCTATATTCAAACAACGACTGATTCATCTAGCTACCAACCTCACTGAACGGAGAATTCGCGGATAGTGAAAGCGACCTCTATTCCCAAAGCGAAGAGTGTTGTTGACCAGCTCACAATGTCTTAGAAGAACGTGTAAAGAATCGGTAGGCTGTCTGGGCTTTTCCACAGGTATTCTCATATGTTTTTTTTTTTTTTTTTTTTTTGTATATGCAGTTGGTATTGCCGCAGAGGCTCTCCAGCTGTTTCTCATTGTGAATGACGCGAGCGAGATCAGACAGCGGGGCATGCCAGAACTGCTGGTTTGTATAGCGAAGAGGAGCAGTCCGTTTACTGTATTCATCGGTTGCGGAGGGCGGCCATGGTAGAAATAGTGCGCATACCAGGAAGATCT
Source organism: Talaromyces sp. DC2 (assembly GCA_039119965.1). Taxonomy (NCBI): domain Eukaryota; kingdom Fungi; phylum Ascomycota; class Eurotiomycetes; order Eurotiales; family Trichocomaceae; genus Talaromyces; species Talaromyces sp. DC2. Next base: position 65,157 of record JBCLNQ010000015.1, on the reverse strand, counting down.
TATAGTATCCCGCTTCCACCGTTCCGAAGTGTCAATTGCAGCCCATATGAGCTCTGCCAATTCACTCAGTAACGTCTCCTTGGTGAAAGTGAAGTCCCCTTCGCCTTTCCCAGGTGCAGCCAACAGAGATGTCCCAAATGGGATTATCGAGTCCTCTCCTTCGATATGGTGATTTCCGTTTGCTCCGAATGCGAATGAACTTATACCGGCTTTCATGCCGGCTCTCATGCTCAGCGCTGCGGCCAGCTTCTTCATAAGCTTATCACACATTTTGTGTCCTTGGCGACATGCTGCCATTATGGATTTGCCAATCGTAGAGAGGGACTGGACGGTATCGATACCTTAAAGGCTTTATTCGTATGTATTATAGTAGACCAGATATGTTTGCGGAGTGTGTTGTTTTAGCCCTATAAATGAGTTATTTGTTTGTTTTCCTGAGCAGACACTCCTAACGGCACCTCTGGTAGTGCTTTCGAGACACGTAGGCCCTCAAAACAGTCGGGAAAACATGCGTTTAGAACGCACGTCTCTCAGTTGCCATGGTCACCCCAGTTAATTGAATCTGCTGTGTATGAACGTTGCCTGGGTATCTGCAATCACAGTGGCAGAGTCCTCCCAATTGTCTGCTTCGGTGTTATTGTTCCGGTTAGTTTCACCGGTCACGGTAGGCTGGTTATTCTTGGTGCTCTTTTTATCCTTTTTCTCTCTGTAACACTATATATTAGTAGTGAAAGAACGTTTAAGATGGTAGAAGCACTTACTTCTCCCGATGGCCTTAATCCAGTTAACCTGTTTGTCTCTCAAGAGATTCAGCAGTCTTGTCGCCCAGTTTGAGTTGGGTTTCTTTTTTCTTTTACCCCTCCAGTCACTAATAGCACCTGCATTGTCAAAGACGTATATCTCAGTCCGCGCGTGAGAGAGCATAACGTTTGCTCGGTAGGTCTTCTGAAGGAACTTTGGCCTAGAAGTATTCGGAATGGTGATAATGATAATGTCAGCTTCACCTCCTTGAAAACCATTGACTTTTTTAATATGGATCTCCAGGGCGCCAGGATGATTTATCTAGTGCATTGTCTTCTTTAGACGACCATAGTATGCGTCGTATAAGTCAAGATGACGATGTCAGATGGTGCGATGGGAGTTTCCGGTGTTATGCCCGCGAAAAGCCAGGCCACGAACTTTTAGATGCTCGTGATCATACCTAAATTGTAAGTGGACTTTGATAGTCCCTTTATGGTATCGCTCGCATCTGTAACGTCCATCTATAGTATTGGGTGTCGATTTCCGAAACACTTGTTGTTCCAGTCCAGAATTGCGCGTTTCTTTGCGGTTTCCAGACGGACGGACAACTACTTCGTCAAGTAGACGACCGTTGTAGAAAATGGTGTTGGTAATCGGCGAGAGTTCTGGGACCATCCTTCGCTAGATATAGTCTCTATGTTGTTACTGTCAGCCATATTGAGGTCCACATAGTAGGACTGCACACTGGATACCTACCAGATTCAACACCGCTACCACATACCACTGCTCCGATGGGATATTGCACCAGACAAGACACTTCATTTTGAAGATAATGACATCTTTAAGGATATTAAGGAGCATAACTCGCATATTAGGCTATACAGAAGGCCGAGTATTAATCCAACATAGTGTCCTCACACTGGGGCACATGTAACTTCTATTCAATTATTAGAATTAGCTATAACTTGTCAGATATCAACGAAAAGATCATACTTACCCGAATTGCCTTTCTGATAAGATCCCTTTACTATTTTTAGAATGTGCTTGTTTATAGCAAGTCGGAATACATGGTGCATCTGCGTTACACCACTGAGGTCTTGTGCGGTGGATAAGAAATTGGCAATTCCGTCGCATCTTGCGAAAGTGATGTATACCGAGTTATCGTTTGAGAAATGAAATATGGCTCATTGTTTCCTCTTGGCTTTTTTATCCTGATAGCAAGGCGACTCTTTGAGCCAACTGTTTTCTTGCTTCCCTAATCCACGCCACCGTCTGTGCCGCTTCCTGCATAATCGACCTGCTGGAATTTTGACTCATCTCTTGCATTCAACGATTGCTTGTATAGCATCGTTCGTGTATTTCTGTAATTGACCAGTGGTAATTGCTTCGTAGTTTCGTCGATGTCCGGGGAAACCCGCATATCCTTTGGGTTCCTTTGGGTCGGGACCACGAGCAGCGGCACAACAACGGGGAGAGTCTCTCCTGGCGAGTCAGAAATTAGACGATTCGCAAAAGGCGAATACTCACACAATCAAAATCTCCTAGGTAGAGGTACGAATGTTGCGTTGATCGGACTTTTGGCCACTACTGGTGAATGCCACTGAAAATTCTGCCTGTACACCTCGGTAAAGCTGGATTCGCTCTCGTGAATCGAGAGGAGTTGAGCTATTGGGGAAAGAAAAGAAAAAAAACGGCATATCAGTGAAAGCGGCCAGTTTATACGGCTGAAAAGGAATCGCCGCCAGATGTGGGAGACTAAGCGAGCGACGATGCCATATGAATCATTAGTTGGTGTCGGTGATTCCTGAAATTGTTGATGACAATGACTATTTAAGGGCAGCACATTGACGGAATAGCCAGACTCATGAGTCGTGTCTGTTCCCGAAAAATGATAGACATTTTTATGGCCAGCCAACAATAGTTTTTGCGGGATTCCTTGGTACAGTTCTGTGTAGACGTAGTGGGAAAATGAATCGGATAGTCGACCCTTTTGAGGCCTTATAGGCCAAACGTTTTGCCCTATTCATTTCAGTATCGAGGAAAAGAAGCAGATAACATGAATGCATACATTAGGTTCTGGTTTCAATGTATCAGGCATTAGCAATGGTCATATCACAAGTAGCAATTTACGATTCACTCACTCAGTTGGTACTTGAAGTCTTTTCATAATGGGAGAAAATAACACTAATTAGCCACCTCTAGAATACAAAATGAGTGGAGGAATATGCACCTTTGAGGTGCGTTAACTAAGCAGCAGACTTACCCATTGTAAACCTTCGTGATTTGGCACATGGCGTTGTCCCAAGCTCTGAACTAGTAACCCAGAGTAAACAAATAAAATATGATGTGATAGCCAAGAAACCGTACAGTTTGTTCATTCCCCTCGTTGGATTTAGAAACCGCGTCGAGAGTCAATATCCTCTTTCCTGGGAAAACATTTGTCGTTGGATTAGGGCGACGAATCTTGCTTAGCCCTACATATATATGGGGATTGAAGAGAACAGGTCCCCTCTGCAATATTCCTTTGAAGACTGCTTTACCCAGATAAATTGTTTTGACAATATCACAATGACCTGTAAGGTCAGGCATTGACTCTGGTTCACTTCGGAAACTGACTTGAAATCATTGAAGCTTTGCAAAGAATGGCACGAGGACGCAAGATGAGCAAGATAATATGTCTGCAAGACAGTCAGTACTAGGGTCGTAACATGATCAAAGAAACTCACATGTTGGGCGTTGTCCTCGACTCGTACAATGTATACCTCGTCGACTGGGAACTGCTAGCTCAAGATTTTGTTCAGGTTAAGAGAGCTGTTGTGGGTTGTATTGTCGTACCGTTGTGGTGGCAATATCTATCGAAGAATGGTGTTCTAGCGGTTGTGCGTGGCCAGCTTCTGGAATAAACAGATATTGGTGCACATATACCATAGATTATCTGCCCATGAGACCAAGGTCCAGAAGCAAGATAAACTGACACATAGTATGCCGGCGTAAGCTCATCAGATGGTGTCATGTATACATGTATATATCCATTTGAGCTGTTCACGAGTTGGAGAGATCTTCTTCAGAGCCTGGCCATGTGGTGGTTACGACTAGCTGGTCGTCTAAAATACAAACGAAGAGATCAAAAGATAGGAATGATAAAGATAGACGAGAGGCTTGGATAAAAAGCTAAAGGATTGACAATATTGAATGTACATGTAATAGGTTCGATGTCCCTGGGAGAAGGACGAGAACTCTACCCTGGGGCGAAGGATGGGTTCTTAAGCATGCCCTTAAGCACGCCTGGCAGTGGCAGGTCCTGTGATCACCCCAACTCGGTCATCAGAAAGGAAACCACGATGAGACAGTGTGGATCAGTTGAGAATTTTCATTGACCGCCGTGACAAATTGACAGGGGGTTGTCACGTCTTTTAATGGAATTAGGGATAGGCTGTGCGGGACGATATTCTTCGCAGCTGAAACCCAGGGGCGGTAATAAAGGTAATGGGTCCTATTTCTATAAGAAATTGCTCATGGGTTGTTAAACTGGAGTGTACAACAAAGCAATCTACATCCAGGTGGGCTAAATTTCTGTCACCGTGAAATCCACGCCGCCGGTCTAGACCGGGCAATGAGCTGAGAGATATACTACATACAAGCAATCAACTACTCCATACATACCGTGGATAGACCCTTAAAGGACCCACAGCAGGGCAAGAGGTGGAGTTCATAGACACCGCCGGGGAATTATCCCTGAAAGTCGACGCGGTGGAGATGTTTACGTGCTGTGTCACAAGTACAGTATCACCGCAAAGCCCCGGACGCGGGCTGATGACCGAGATACGTCGGTCTTGGACAGCACCGCCATCTGCAGGGGCTTTGATACAAAGGAAACAAATCCAGAATGCCGACTCTCCCGGTGAACTGGCCGATTGACTGTGCTGGTAACCAGTTTGTGGAGGACATGCATACTGCGTAACTCGGACAAGTCTCGGAATACCCCTCAGTAGGAGAATTCAGTCTTTATTTAGTGGTTAAGCCCTGACATGTCCTCAGTAAAGTTCCTCAGCAGCCATCAAAAATTGATGCTGGACAAGAAAAGAGATGTGTTCTCAGCAACGTGATTGGTCCGAGACTAAAGCTGCAGGCGGGGTCACGTGCGGCGGCCTCGCCCCTTGCCTGAGGCGAAACACGATGAAGTTGCATTGAGACAAATTATTCCCAGCGTCCTCATTCGCCGCCAATTCTCCTATTCTGTGCTCGTTGAGGGCCTTTTTTTCTTTTTGCTTTTTGGCTGTGTGTGTGCCTCTGCTTCTCGCACGGCGATCTATCTTCTTCTCTTTGCTTATAATTTAATCAATTCGGCGCGCATCCTCCATTCCTTACGAACAGCACCGCCACAATCGCCTCAGTTTTTTGTATGCTACTTACTTTCTCCTCGACATTGACATAATACCCTACCATGCGGATTAATCGCCTTTCCCCCGCCGTCGCGCTCCTTTTTCTCGCTTTCGGCTCGTCTGCGCTCGATAGCTCTTCAGACAGTCTCGCGGACAGCACCTTGGCCTATGGCAAAACACCATCAGGAGCATCTTCCGAGGTCCACTCCAAGGCTTCTCCCAAAGGGACGCTGGACGCCCCAGTCGATGGAAAAGATGGGAAGCCTCATGATGGGCCCTGGGTAGAAACCGGCGCAGAGCGGGATAGGAAGAAGACCAAGGCGGACGGCACCGAGTCTTCGGCGACCACGAAAAAGGGCTTGGACAGTGGCGACAAGCTAGGCCTCGAGGGAAAAAAGATTCCGAATTCCAACGCAGGAGTTATGGACGATCCAGACCGAGTAGGGCCGAAAGAAGGCACTCGAGGCACAGAGGGCGGCATGACCGAAAAGACCAAGGACAATAGACTGCTCAAGGAAAAGGTTCCCGAGACACCCAAGGAAGCACGCCCACTGCCTCACAGTGAGCAGGAGAAAATCCCGGGAACTGACAGTTCAGATTCAAAGACCGGCCAGAAGCTGCTAGAGGTGTGTAATATAGTTCGCCGTGTTTGCAAAATACTGACTTTTGATTGTTGTAGAAACCAGACGACCTCCCTGACCGACCCCATGATATTCCCCATCCCAAATCCCCCGCAGGTACTTATGACGAGGCCCTTGATTTTGAACCTCGGCCACCTGGTCGAAAGCCTTTTGGAAAAGGCGGCACTCATGCCACCGGCACAACTCCCGCCCAGGAAAACGTCTTCAGTCCTATCCATTCTCTTTTTCTTTCTCTCACCATGATTTTATTCTCTGAAATCGGTGACAAAACATTCCTCGTTGCCGCGTTAATGGCGATGCGACACCCTCGCTTGATCGTCTTCTCCGCCGCATTCTCGGCGCTGTTTGTGATGACGGTGCTCTCTGCTGTCCTCGGACACGCTGTGCCAACGCTCATCCCTGCATTCATCACCAAGTTTGCCGCGGCTATTCTGTTCCTCGTATTTGCCGCAAAGATGTTCAAGGAAGGCCATGCCATGTCGCCGGACGAGGGTGTGGGTGAAGAAATGAAAGAAGTCGAGATGGAATTGGAAGAAAAGGAACACGAGCAACGACGCCTGAACCGCAGCCAGTCGAACATCAGCCCGTACGCACTAGAGGCCGGCCGTGGCGGACGCACGCGGTCCACAAACCGTATGCCATCACCGCCAGCCAGCGCTTCGTCTGCCTCGTCTCGCGAGGTATCCCCAGAGCGCGGATTCTCGCTGAAAACTGTGGCTGCCGGAACCAGCAACTTGTTTTCCTTGCTGCTCAGCCCGGCATGGGTCCAGACATTTGTCATGACGTTTCTAGGAGAATGGGGCGATCGTAGCCAGATTGCGACCATTGCTATGGCTGCTGGTCAGGACTATTGGTGGGTCACCATTGGAGCGGTCGTTGGACATGCCATTTGCACCGCAGCTGCTGTCATTGGCGGCCGAGCTGTTGCAGGCCGAGTGAGCCTTCGAGCTGGTGCGTTTTTTAAGCCCCCTTATATAAAAGAAAGACAGCTAACGAGAGTTACAGTTACATTGGGCGGAGCATGCGCATTCCTCGTCTTTGGAATCATTTATTTCATCGAAGCATTATATTGAAAGACATTTTGGCTATTTCAATCGCATTTCTCTGTTTTATGTCTAGATATATGAAGATAAAACTGTTCTTCCTTACTATTTCATTATAATACATGTATTCATACATCTGTTCTGTTGCGTACTTAATGACTAGTTGCATAGCATTCTAACATTAACAGTTGGGCAAGGGAAATCAATTGATGGCGTGCAAATTATCTCAATTTTAGTTTTATCGTTTAAGAATGGACCACCAGCATCCAAAAGGGAACATTTGAGATATATCAATCGATCAATCGATACACTTGACATACGACGGTGCTGCCACGTACCAGTTGATATCAATTTATGTCGCAAGTGCTGAGTATGAGAACTCCATTGATAATTTTTGAAAGACGCGTACAGAATATTTCTAGTAGTTTATAAAAGGTATCTTGGTCTGCAAACGATGCGTGAAAGCATTCTATCCTAGACTTGATACAGAATGAAAAGAACCTAGAAGCTCCAATAGACGCCTGATATTGTACGGGAGATTTTCATTCAATCATAAACTGATTAATTGATTTTTCTGTCAGATATTTGCTAAGATTTTCAATTTCACTGTTCTTCTTTTCGTCTTTGCAATGCGAAAAGGGGATCCAGGTCGACCGAAAGACAAAGATGACCACAACAGACGTTTCACCTCAACTTAAGGCCTAAATCTTTCCGGATTTTTGATTTTGGGAGAGATAAAAACATTTTATATAAAATGCATAAATTTACCAGCGACTCGCCGGGAATGAGCATAAAGGAACCATTCACGATGTAGGGTTAGGGTTAGGGTTAGGGTCAGGTTTACGACGCGTAAACAAAACAAAAACAAAGAATTTTTGCAGTTCAACATGGTCTCCTAGTTCATACAGTAACTGGATATATTATAAAAGGCTCCTCAAAACTATCAACTAGTTTTTAGAGCAATATAGCCAATGGTGGGACGAAGATCCATGATTTTGCGAATATTGCGACCGTATTATTTGGATGAATTCGGTAATAACTACCTGGAAACTTGGTCAGGTGACCTTGTTGTTGTGGCAGAATGAGCTATGTATGCAGAGAACCGAAAATACACTAGCTGTGAATTAGGGTTGTAAGTACGTTTCAATATGCATGTAACTCATAATAAAAATTTAGAACTTTTGTAATATAACAGGTTGATACCAGTTTACTTTAGGTACCTTACACAGAATACCATTTCAATACTGCCAAGCCCGTTTGCTTTAACTGTAAACAGGAAGCGGTGACCGTACGATAAATACTACCCTAGTGTTATCGCATCCGTCCACCACCAACAGATCCTCTGTCCATCGCGTTTCTTCATCAAGAAACGAACTTTTCGAGTCTCGATTATCAGTTCACGCTACAAGTAAAACGTGCGACTCATGATATACCAGCCGCGATCATGTCTTCTTTCCGTGATCCGCGCGCAAAGTATCCCCTGAGCGAGACTCCAAGAAGAAGCACGCGGTCGGCGGCGGTGGCGGCGCGCGCCATCCAGCAACAACAACAACAATCGCCAGTAACAAGGAGCGGGCGCAAGGCAGCCACTATATCCCCCAATCCAGCCAGACGTCAAACTTTGCCGAAAAAAGTGCTTCAGAGCCCCATCTCTGAACGGGGCACGAGCAGTCAGAGTCATGGCGTGGGGAAGAGAGGCCAAGCGCGGCGGCACACCGCCCGCGGAAAGGGGAAGGCCTCAGAGAAGGCGCAAACAGGTCAGTCATGAATTTGTCTTAAGCGATACTGGACAATTCTTTTCTTGGTGCTTTTAATTTTACTTTCGCCTTTGAAACTCTCGATAATACAATATGCACCGTTACCATGGGCGATGCACAGTCCACCCTGGCAAACGCTAGTGATACTGACGATGCTGACAATGTTTCTGCAGATGCAGGCTCTGGAAGTGAAGATTCTGGGATCAACAACCTGTCCCAAAATGAAGAGATCCAAGAGTCTCAAGAGACTGGTGTAGGGAACAGTTCTGTTCCTGAATCGTCAGACGACCACAATGTTTCAGGAACGACTCTGCTTCAACTAGACTCAGAACCAGATGCAGGCGACGCAGACACGCTGTTGATGATTGACTCTCTGCCTGACTTGCATCGCGCCGCCTGCGCGATTTTAGACTTGTTTGTGACCAATTCGTCAACTCCAAGTGGCATTTCTAGCCTTGCTCGAGCTCTGCAAGACCCGAAGAGCAGCCAGAGCAGGAGACTGCAGCGTATACGCGACAATTTTGCTACGCAAAAGGGCTGCTTTGGCAACGACACTTATCTGGTCATCGATCAGGTTACTACAAAAATTCCAGTTCTCACTCTTTCCTCTGACTCGAAAATCAAAAGCTGGCGAGCCGACGGGATTCTCTACAAATCAAACTGTGCGCAGCTTGCACTAGAAATACTCACCAAGGCAAGTCGCGCTGATGACGTTGAGGATAGCATGTATGACTTGGAAGGGAAATATCCGCTGCCCTTTTTGAACGAGCTGGTCCGCAATAGCGGAGCGCTCGATCTGGCAGGGCAAAGCAGTCTTCGACGCCCGACATTTGACTTGGCGCTGGAAATGAGGACGCAGTTTTTGATGACTAGTTTGGTTAGTCAACAAGACCGTGACAATTATGACCCTCAGGGGTTGTTGCGGCACGTGTTTTTCAATGAAATCCTAGAGACACAGGTATCTCAGGAGGAGGCTATGCTTCGTGGGTTCAATCTACCAACTCTACAGGACAGAGATGGTAATCTGCCGAAGCAGTATGAGGATGATGTGCAAGACCGAATTGGGGATATTCAAGAGTACTTTAGTGACGGAGGAACAGTTGACTACGAGGGTCTGGAAGCGCGTTTCCCTTGGGAAGGATTTGTGTATAGCGTAGCGAAATGGCTACGGTCTCGAAACGAGGAACTTGACCGGTTTCTCAAGCAGCAGCCTTCGGTGGACGAAATCCGTGACCGGCTCGAGGAAGCAGTGAATAACCGTACGAGCGTTGACCAGACTGTTGTCACGCCAGAACAGACCAAGGCAGCAACAACATCTTCGGAAATCACTTCTAGTCAACAGCGTCGACGTGAGTTGCTTCCCGCTGCAGAAATCACCGAGAAACGCGCGGACGCAAACACTGGACAAGGGAAAGAAAGACGCAAGTCAAACAGCCGGACTTTTAGTGACCAAAGATCCATTCAGACGCTATTTCGAATGGCCAAAACGCTTAACCAGACAAACGAGCGTGCTCTTGAATCTGCAGAGGACTTTGCTCCTCGACTGTCGCAATTAGCAGCAAAGCCAGCCGAGAAAACAAAATGGCCCGTCACGTCGACTACTCGAAGAGCGGAGGAGACGGCACCTGTCGCGTCGTTTTCTACAGATCCCGATCAGACTCTTGTTGGCGACTTTCAAGAAGACCTCGTAATGCCTAGCCCTCAACGCAGCCCTCAGCGACCAACTAATCGACCTCGCCAACAAGTACCTTCGACACAAGCAGCAGCTTCATCGAGCCAGAGCATACCTTCATCCCGATCGATATTAGAAGAAATCAAAAGGCACAAACAGGGCCGCGCTTTTATCGACCGACAGTCTAATGCGTCGCGGGTATCCCCAATTGACTCTCAGCGACTTGACCACGGCTCATCTAGCCAGCCTCGCAAACGCACGCGAGTCGAAACGAACGAGTCGGACGACGAGTACGAGCAGGATAACCGAAATATTGACTTGCAGCACAAACGCGCCCAAAAGCCAGCTCAGCCGGCCAAGCGACAGCGACAAGACCCAGAGGTAGAACCCGCCCAGACGACGCCCCAACGTCCTCGCCAGGTTCCTTGGCACGCAGTGCAGGAAGAACCTCCATATGCTCAGCCTCCGCCAGCAACTAGTTACACGGCTGCTGCTGCTGCTGCTTCTCCGCCGGCATATTCGACACAGCAGCCATCCGCGAGCCAACAATCTGCCAGCCAGGCGTCTCCGTCACGACTGCCGAATGGTGCGAGGATTCCACAGGTACGACGGCGCTGGTCGACGGCAGAAGATAACCGGCTTGTTGAGCTGGTTGGCAAGTACGGCACAAGTTGGGCTGTGGTCAAGCATCAAGACGAGGCGTCGCGGGATCCACAGCTGGGTGATCGTAACCAGGTGCAAATCAAAGACCGAGCCAGGAATTTGGTTGTGATGTGGTTGAAGTATGTTTTTTTTCTGCCCCAGAAAGTGATAACATTGCTAACACGCCCACAGAGGAGGACGAAGAGACCTACCGCTAAATTTCGACCTCGTGGCGCTAAAACAAAAGGACGTTGAAGAGCTCGAAAGCAGAGGGATTCCAGTTCCATACCGGCCATTGCCAAGGACGCGCTATTAATTGTTTTTGTTTTTTTTTTTTTTTTCTTTTCGGTTGAGTTTGGCTGCTTTTGCTTCTTCAGGATATGATATGATACCCTTACTGTGCTTGTTTGTGCTGGGAGGATGGTCAGCGGTTTTTTTTTCTTTATATATAAATACGTCTTATCAGTGGTTAATATAATTCGCATTATTCGTTCAATGTTCGTTCATTAATGATATTTATTACAGCCAGGGCATATCTATCTATGTACATATGCCCGCTATATGACATTTAAGTGCCCCTAACAGATGGCCATAGCCAAAATCTATTGCCGCTTTTACACTATTTCATATGATATATCACCCCTAGCTCCCAGAGTAGTGCTAAGCACTCACTCAGCATTTACTAAGTATCAAAAAGTAGTTAATTATCCTTGCTTTCAGATTCTATAATGAGCACAACAATTATATTATTATATCTTTTAATTCTGATATATAAAAGAATCTTAAAACTAATAAGCCACTTCAACATAGCTTTATAAATATCCTTTAGGTTATTACAGAATATCTTAAGATGAAAAAAGTTCTCATTGTAGAAAATCCCAAGTATTACTGTAGAAATTAAAGCAAGTAGCTACTAGATACTAAGAACTATTTACGACATGCTAGGATATAAATGGGATACTAGGCGGTGCTTTGGTATATATTCGGCACTGCTAAGGAATAGGATTAAAGAAGAGGTAGTAGAGAGTGTCAACTCACAATGGGAGAGAAATGGTCAGACGTACCAGCTTGCGGGTAAACAGTAGGGCCTAGATGAAAAAGATAATACACACTCATGTTATGATCAACAGAGCCCTGGGGGGGGGGGGGTGCTTAGTGAGCAGGCTCAGGGTCCTATTTCAGGCTCTACGTGCTCCCGGAGCGACCCTCCCTAGAGCCCGCGAGCCCACTCATTGAGCCAGACTGAGCATAAAGCGGCATGACTCTAGCGTCGAACATATTTGTTCTATACGTATTGCTGTACATCAAGAACTCCCGGCCAGCAACTCGGCCAATCTCTTCGCAATAAGCTGGCCCATTATATCATACCCCTTGTCCGTCAAATGCAGCCCGTCATCCCAGATTGTGGTCTTGATCGCGTCATCCATGGCGTCGTAGGGCAGTGCGGATTTGAGATCGAACGTGAAGCTGCCAAATCAGTTTAACATTCTTATCTTATAGTATACGTAATAAAAGAGGGGGAATGCATACAATCGATCTTCCGCATGCTCCAGAATGCTCTTGTTCAATGCGTCCCGGTTGCGTTTTAGTTTCGTTGAGTTGTATGCACACTCGGGCACGGTGAGCGCAAGCACTTTGGTGGTTTGTGAGGAACTCAAGGCGAGTGACCAGGTCCGTTGGAGGCCAGCGAAGATTGATTCGGGTGAGAAAGAGCCGTAGCCCAGGTCGCTGAGATAAATTTAGCTTTTTTTCTCCTTCTCGTTTTCGATTGGATGTTGAAGCCCGGGGGGGGAGGGAGGGAGGCGTACTTTGTCCCGCCGAGGACGATTACCCAGTCATATGTCTTTTCTTCTACTATATACATAAACACCATCAGACCGAGCTAACGTTCAGAAAAGTAAAGTAAGGGTACATCTCCGTTTCATCCTGTCAATAAACTGTCCAGGCGGACAATTGACCAAATCGCCCGGCTTTCCCTCGACATCGATTTCGATCTCGCCGTCGACGACTTCGTCTTCTACCAGAGTCTCTTTGAGAGCCAATGCGTATGGGTGTGGTTCTTCGAGGCCGTAGTGCCAAAAGCCCTGGGTGAGGGAGTTGCCGAAGCAGAGGATGTCGAGCATCCTTTTTTTTCCTGTCTGGTGTTTGCTTGAAGAGGGGATGTTTTGTCTCGAAATGTTGATATTGATATGATAACGAGATGAGGGGTCGGCGGGGTGCAGCAGATGGGCGATTCTCTTCTGCGTGTCGGTCACTGCCTGGAGCGCTAACAGACAGGATGTGTTTATTGCATCAAATAAGTCCTATGAACAGAATAAACACACACATACAGCTTGTATCGACTGTCGTGCGAGTTAGGTTGACCGCGATAAGCTGCGAGTTTTCTAGAACTGGCTCGCTGCGCGCGTGATTGGCTGGCGGGTGGTGAGGCTTGCATTAACGCGAGGGGGGATCACGTGGCTGATATCCACAACTACGTATTTACTCTTCTACGGAGACGTTTTGATAGAAAGTGTAGAATTTGTAGAATGTGTTGTTTTGTTATTTGGGCATTCCGTTAGCAAGTCCTCTTGGAATTATTCTTGGGTATCGCTCTCCAAGCCACTTTGTGAGACAAGCCGCAAAGTGAAATACTCTCCGGTACCTTGCCGGATGAACTCTAGTATGGAGCCTCTTCCACGCGGTTTCGTGACTTTCGACCCGAACCAAAAGCAGTACCATGGACAAAACCATGGGTCGGAAACGCTCATCCGAACGGTGGATGGTGGCGGTGCTGGCGGCCTGACCTTCTGACCTGGCAGTGCACCGCCGTTCGGATCGGAGAACCTCCAGGCAGAGACGACGGGAGTTGTGTTCGACGATTTATTATTAGAATAATGACCAAAGGGTGGCGTGCAACGTGGTGACTAGGCGACTGAAATAGCCAAATTGCGGGGGACATGATTGTTGTTTACTAGTGAGACATGGGCGAGGACCGAGGTTGTATCGCCGCGGGTCCGCCCAGTCCTCATGGAAATTGCAGGTTATTCGCTGCTGACCGGAGATCCACACTCCACAGTCCACCGTCAACATTGACTGACCACAGGGGAGAACTGATGACTGTTGGTGACAGGTGAGGGTGACTGACTGGCAGGATGTCTCGGAAGCACGAATGAAGAAGCGGTGTCGTCATGGTTGTTCATGCCGACGATCAGAGATCAACACAGTGCTGCGTTGTACACTGTACGCACTCTGAACAGCGTTCACAAAACGGCGGTGCTGATCCTGGTTGCTGGGAACAGGAAATCGAAGAGTAAGGCCAGACGGGATGGCGTCAGAGGCGGACTCCTGGGATTTGGCACTCACGCCGGACTCTCACCAAATCAATAGTGAAGTTAGTGAAGTGACCGGGTCTGAGACAGCGCGCCGATCGGCCGGCCGTGGTTGGGCGGCAGGCGCAGGTTGCATCGCGCTTGCCCCGTTTGGCCCCTGGTCGCCCCCGGCTTATATAAGCGTTTGGCCATGAAACGCTCCCAGTGCCTGGTAAACAGTCCCAGCGTTTTCTATTTTTCCACCGTCATTCAGCCCCCGCGACGTTGCATACCCCCCGAGTGGACTCCCAGTCTCATTTCGCCATCGTCCCAGCGAAGGCCGTGGCCTCCGTGTGTCTTGTGTGCTGTCATCCGCAAGTAGATCCAACCTAATCGAGAGTGGCCGCCTTTAAAACGAGTGAGCCCCCGACAATTGCAAGTTTGTTTTCTCTTTTGCTCATCATACACTCCGTACTAATTAATCATCTGCTTTTCTGAAAATATAGACCCTCAGCCAGCACACTCGCTTAATCTCATCCACCCCAGCAATCAAGATGCGTTCGTTCGTTCCCACCACCCTCGTGGCTTCGGCCGCCCTCTTCTCTGCTGCGCAGGGAGTCAAAATCACCAAGCCCGCAGCCGGGGACACGGTCGATGCCAGCAAGGGCTTCGACATTGTCTGGGAGTACGACTCGTCCGACCCTACTAACTGGGAAATCGAGCTGGGCAACCCGACCCCCGGCAAGCTGCTGGCCACCGACGTGAAGCCGGCCAGCGCTGCCTCGGGCCAGACCTCGACTTACACATACGCCGTCAAGCCCACCGATATTGCCGACGGCACCTACCAGGTCATCCTCGATCCGCGCAACGCTGGCACCCCCGGTTCCTCGCTGCCCGAGTCTGGTACGTTCACCGTTGGCAGCGGCGGTGCTGTGACCACCACTACCGGCTCTCCCACTTCTACTGCCACCTCCACCGGTGCTCCCACCTCTACTGGCACTGGCACTGGCACTGGCACTACTACTCCTATCACCACCACGTAAGAATCCCCCCCCCCCCCCCCTCCAACACAGTTTCCATCAACATTGCTGACAGACATAGTACCCCCGGCACGTCCACCGGCGTCACCTCGGTGACTGGCACCCCCAGCGGCAGCGTCGTGCCCCCCGTTTCCGTGTCCAACACGGTCACCAGCGCCAGTGTCATCTCGTCGACCATTGTGTCCAACGGCCACACCACTGTCGTTCCTCAGTCGACCGTCTTCCAGACCACGGTCGTCCCCGGCAGCCCTACCTCATCTGGCAGTGCCTCTCCCACCACCACCTCCATTCACACCGGTGCTGCCGTTGCTGTCGATGCCCGCGTCGGCTCTGCCGTTCTCATGGCTCTGCTGCCCGCTTTCTTGCTGTAATTTCAAATTGAACACAATGTTTCCGGGGGTGATCTAATTGCAGAGCCAAAAGCTGGCTGGTTCTCGAGAAACCGTCTCTTGAAGGGACGGAGCATGCGATGAAATTGTACATATAAACGCTATGTCGATTTGCTGCTGCATTTGCATTTTTCACTGTTTATTACCGAATGTATTTGTAAATACACCGACGCTCCTTTACTGGTTATTGGTGCAGTTAAATGATACCAAGAATGTTAACTCTGATTATTCTTTGAACTTTTTACACACAAAAATCTTCCAATGTTTTAGCTAGACTAGCAGATTAGATTATTCCACCCACGTATCAAAAGCCCGGATCAATTCTGCCATACGTAGTTAGCATCCACCTTTTTTATAAGTAAAGGAACTCAACTCACCATAATACAAAGCCAACCCCTCCAAATGCACACCCATATCAATCCGCTCATCCACCGTGTGAATATTCAGCGTGTGCCCCTCGCGAATCGGGTTGAAGCGGTAGATGTTGCGCGTCAGGTTCCAATAAAACCGCGTGTCGGTATTGCCGGTCATGACGTCGCCGGTTACAATAACTTGTTTAGGCTCGTCTTCTTCTACTTCTGCTGCTGCTGGTAAAGATTCAAAGAGTTGGCGAGTTACGCCGGAGAAGCGCGCCCAGACGGCATTGCTCAAAGAGGTAGGGCTGATAGGCGCTGGTTCGAGGAGCGGCGAAAAGACGGAGATGTCGAGGTGGTTTCTTTTGCCGTCGTTATTATCATCAGCAACCCAATCGGCGTCATCCTTGATAAAAGCCGATAGGGTGAGGCTGTGTTTCTTGGCAATGGGCGCGACAATCTCGACTGCGCGCTTCTTGATGATGTCGGTGGTTTCGTGCAGCGCGACACGGTAGTTGACAGTCACGTTGATTTTCTCCGGCAGCGCGTTGATCTTGACGCCGCCGCCGATCAGGTCCGCAGCCTGCGAGGTCTGGTAGGTGAATCGCGTGCGCTCGCCTCGCGATGCGCTCAGCGCTTCGGCGAGCCCGACGTAGTCGGACGACTGCAGGGCAGACCAGAGCCAGGGCTCGACCGAGTCTGGAGAATGGCGGGCCTGGCACTCGAGCCCCTGGCGCGCAGGGTGGGCGAGGTCGAGGCGCGGCGTGAAGAGCTGTTCGCGCTCGAGATGGTAGATGATCTCGGCGATGATGCCGATACCCGTGTGGTGCGGCGGGATGGACGAGTGGCCGCCGTCAACGGCGAGCGCAAAGTGTAGGTCGATCGCGCCCTTTTCGCCCACGCCCGGCCGGGCGTAGATCTTGTCGCCGATGGTTTGGAGGCCCATGCCGCCTTCGTCGAGGATGAATTCGACGCTGTCGGGCCCATAGCGCTGCTCCCAGTGTTTGGCCAGCTCGCCGGCGCCCTTGTAGCCCTTGGATTCCTCGTCGTAGCCAAAGGACAGGAGCAAGGTGCGTGTGGGGGTCCAGCCCTGCGAGAGTAGGTCTTCGACGGCCGACAGGATGCCAATCAGCGTGTTTTTGCAGTCGCTGGAGCCGCGGCCCCAGAGCCATTGCCCGTCGTAGTGGCCTTCAAAGGGGGGGTAGGTCCAGTCATTGGCGTCGTCAATGGGGACGACGTCTTGATGGGCCATCAGCAGCATGGGCTTGAGCGAGGTGTCGCTGCCATTGAAGGTGTATGCTAGGCCGAAGCGGTTGATTTTCTCGACTCGTGCATACGAGTGTCTGTCTTGTTAGCTCGTACTAACAAAGGAAGCAAGTGAAAAGACATACACAAGAGGGAACAACTCGGCAAGCACCTCGTGCAGCTCCCCAAACGGGGCGTAATAATCACTCCACGGGTCGTCCTCCAGCTCAGTCGACGTGCTAGGCACCTGCACGGCGCGCGACAGGCGATCGACCTGTCTCTTGAGAACAGTCTTGTCTTGTACAAAGTCGTGCGACGAGTGAAAGCCATCGGCTGGCGGCGTCACCTTGGCTGGCAGTGGGCAGACATGGCGCCCTGGGATGTCCTCGACCAGTGGTGATTGTGTTTGGCCCAGCTGAAAAGGAAGCCAGCGCGCTGCAGCGCCTGTGACGAGGGGCAGAAGGACAGCGATCCGCATGGTTTGCTCTTAATTCTGCGGAATCCGATTGAGAGAGAGAGAAGAAGAAGAAGAAGAAATGGGAGAGTGCTGAGAAGATTAGCAGGCGACCCCTCACGGTCTTCTCCCCGCTCACCTTATCTAATCGGATAGATCGGCGCGCTGGAATAGGAAGGTCGTTTGAGTCATGCGCTGGATCAGCTATAATGACGCGATACAGTTAATCAAGGGGAAAGTAGAATTCCAATTGACTGTATACATTTTCAATTTCCCTGTCAGGCAATTTTGCAGCCTTTTGCAGGAATCTTGAGGTGTTGTCGACAGGTTGGGGATTTGGAGAAATGCAATCTGCGGGGCTGGTGGAGACGCTTAAGAATCATCTCGCCCTGGCCACTTTTGAACAATTTATCCTCAATTCACTTGTTCAGTAAATATTTGAATATACACAATATATCAATGGCCGCTCCTCCCCCTCTCAACATCCCCTCCTCGTCCGCCGTGTGCCAACTCTGGGCCGTCGACGCAACCTGCGAGATCGTCGTGTCGACCACCAACCTGATGCAGCCCGAGATCAAGGGCCACGAGAAACTCAATCTGCCCACCTTTGTGTTTTACATCTACAACTCGCGCCTGGACAAGCGGGTGTTGTTCGACAACGGCTCGCGCAAGGACTGGTGGAACCTGCCGCCAGCAGTGCTGCACGGCGTGACGAGCAAAGGCGTCCTGGGGCTGGACGTCAAGAACGACGTGTTTGATATCCTGGATGAATCGAAAAACGAAACCGTCAACGCAGACCAAGTCGATGCCGTGGTCTGGAGCCATTTCCACTACGACCACACCGGCAATATCCAGCGTTTCCCTGCTTCGACAAAGATCATTGTCGGTCCCGGATTCACCAACGAGTTTCTGCCCGGCTATCCCATTCGGCAGGACTCGCCTCTGCATCAGTCTGACTTTGAAGGCGGGCGTGAGCTCGTTGAGATCGACTTTAAAACTTCTGGCCTGAAGATCGGCCAGTACGATGCGTACGACTATTTCGGGGATGGCAGTTTCTACCTCCTCAACACCCCTGGACACACAGTCGGCCACATTTCAGGTCTTGTTCGGACCACGCCCGACACGTTTGTGTTTCTGGGTGGAGATATTTCGCATTTTCCGGGCATGTATCGCCCGACAAAATACGTGCCGATGCCGTTGACGCTGCCCGTCGAGACCAAACTGGACACGCCGAGACTGCCAGTGCCGTGTCCATGCTCGCTGTTCACGTCCTGCCACCCAAAAACTACTTCAGGCGGCAAAGAAGAAGAAGCTCGCTCATCTACATTCTATGAACCTTCCCAAGATGCGTCGTCCTGGTACGACGATCCGGCCGAGGCACTGCGGTCCGTCGAAGCGCTCAAGGAGTTTGACGCGAACGAAAACGTGTTTGTGGCGATTGCGCACGATCCGGCGCTGAGGGAAGTTGCTGATTTGTTTCCACTTGGCCAGATGAATGACTGGAAATCCAAGGGCTGGGCGCAGCAGAGTCACTGGCATTTTGTGAATGAGCTGCCGGTGGATGGGCAGCCTGGGCGAGGGTTGATTGCGCCGGGGTTGATGAAAGATGGAGAAGTGTATAGTGCTTAACATGTAAAAATACATTACGTGTAAATATGTATATATGCATGTGTATATATCAACATGAACATCTGAGTGCAGCCGACCCTGCATATGGTACCTATATCATAACTACCAGTCAAGTCTATTGGCATAAGTTTCAAATACTTTTAATCCTAGCCATTAGGCGAGAGTTATCTTTTCCCAATTATGGTATACATGCATTTTACCTCTTGAATCTTCTACAACCTCAACATTGAAGTGTAGAATACAGATTTTCAACATTTGAAAAGTATTTGATAACTTGAAATAAACTTAAGATTATGGTACTTGACTGCCTATACGGATCTAGGGCACCGAGCTTAATTAGAGGACTGCTGTGCTGAAAAGGGCGGCTAGATCTGACTCTAATTGCAGTTGATAATGCTCACATTTTTGGTCAAGTTAAATAACTTATGTCAATTGATGTAAGAAGTGAATTCTATCTATTATATACTGATAAATATTTTACGATGTGCTGGTTCTTGCAAACCCCAAGAATAGACACCTAATAGGTCTTATCGTCGTAGCAGTAATAGTCACTATGTGTTCAAAGTTAGCCTCAGAGGAAATGGACCATTCAGATAAAAGGAAAACTTACTCAGACGGCCCCTCCCAGCCAACACACTTCCAGCAGTCAAAGAAATGCGTAGGATCATACTTATTCTTCGCCGCCAGCAGACCAACATAATTCGTGCCGTAAAAGGTTTCTTTCCATTCAGGTTCCAAGTAGTGGCCCTCATTCACATAGCAGCCTCCACCAGGTGTGATCTCCTTGAGCGGCTCAACGGTATCCAACCATGCCTCGACGCGTGCTGTCGTGTTTGAGGGGGACAGGTTTTCAGACCATCCACCGGTCATGATGGTGTGCCAGAGAGCAGAGCGCCAGGCATGGTTGACACTTGTCTCGGCGCCGTTTTGGTGGTTTACGGGGGTGGTCATAATGATTTGGATGAGAGATGTAGGGCCGGGCATGATACCTTCGCCGATTTGAATCCCCTTGACGACGGCATCCACCAGGTCGGTTACCGAGTCCTTGGTTTCAAATAGTGATTCGGGGACAAGTCGGCTTGCAAGAATTTCAAACATTCCGCCCGGTGATAACTTGGCAGCGATTTCGCTGGTAAGCCCCAGAAAGCCGGTATATGTATCGTAGGTGGTGTAGTTGCCCTGGCCAATGATTTCCGGGTGACTCGACAGGAACGAGTCGAATTCACTAGTCAGATCCTTCAAAACTGTGACGTTGTTCGAAGGCAGAACAAAGTAAAGTGCGATTTCGTTGGGCCAGTAGTAAGCATGGCCCGAGACGTTGTTGTGTGACCACACTGGCTGGTAAGTTGCGTGCTTGGTGAGAACCTCCTGCAACACAGGGTAGTTGGCAGTTGTTTTGTTGCTGCTGGGTTTGAACTTGGCCAAGAACGAGTACACATTGATTTTGACTGCCTCGTGGAGTTGGAAGCGATAGTTGATCAAAACGGCAAAGGTCCCGCCGCCACCACCTCGCATGGCCCAGAAGAGGTCTGGGTCGTTGCACTGGTTGATCGTTCGGAATTTGCCGTCAGCAGTCACGACATCAAACTCGACGGCGTTGTCTGCCATCAGACCATACGAAGGGCCAAAGACACCGTGGCCACCTCCTTGACCAAAGCCGCCAGCAAGGCCAACTGATCCTTCGTTTCCACCAGTCACGTCCATGTTAAACTTTTGGAAATAGGTGTAAGCGTCCACCGCCTGCGTACCGGCTCCCATCTCTCCGATGTTTTTCCCGTTCGCGGCAGGGCAGTTGGACGCGGTGAATTCTTTGTGATACTTCATAGTGTTTATGTTGTGAGTCCAAATGGCGAGAGTGTTAGGGCTGGTAGAGCGCCCAAAGTAGTCATGTCCAGTGTTCTTGATGCTGACTCGGAGGTTATGCTCTTGAGCGAATGTAATGGCAGTGGTTACGTGGCTAGCATCACGAGCATCGACGTACAATGACGATAATCGGCCAATGTAACAATCATTGGAAAGGACCTGAGACGTGTTTGAAGGGTTCAGGGCGCAGGTTTGGGAAAGACACGATTCCCAGTTCAGTCCTGTTGCTGCGCCGTATACCTCTGTTCGTGGTTGGTTTTCCAAGTACTCTTTGGCAACGACAGCACAGAGCTCAGGGTCGTAATGCGGCGAGCTATAATAGCAGCTTGCTGCGTAGGGAACTGTGCGGTATAGGTTTCCGGAGAGTGTGTCGTTGAGCTTCTCCCAGTCTTTGTTAGACGGCCAGCAGGCCTGTCCAGGGCTACAGTTGTACCCTGGACTTGATGTCGCGGACGTCGTGGCCACGAGGCCAAGGGCGGCGCCATGCACTAGAGAAGCACGCGATATTTGCACCATGTTTGAAACTTGTGTGTTTTCAACTGTCCCTAGGTTTGTAGGTAGGGAAGGAATTTTCGCAATTGCATTAGGGGGCCTTGGCTTCAAGTATTATTTATACCCCTAACTGCCCTGGGCTGAGTTTGTTGGTTACCCACTGTTGACGCACAAAGTTGCTACAAAGCTACCATTCATGGTTAGTAGGTAAAGCCCATTTTCAGCTAATTGAGCTTGACTCTTGACATTCCCTAAATAGTAACCAATTTAATTTTTAGACTCCACAGGACTACTGTGCATTTGCGGAGCACGGTAAACATGCACGAATCAGGTATGAATCGCGATTGGCTGCAATTGCGGAAATAGGCTATATAAAAATTAAACAAATACCCATAAAAGGACGTTGATTGGTCTGATCGTGTGCAAGTATCGTAGAGTGGAGACTTTAATCGTAAGGGGCTGCTTGTTACGTAGTTGCTCCACGAACCACCGAAATAGTTACTTAAGTCTTCGCTATTCCTCGGGTTAAGCTAAACGTGGAAATCGAGATGTTTAACTACGTACCTTTAATTTGATCCTACAGCTTTTTACGATCTCATCCTAAAGTCATCGTGGAAAGGGCGTCAGGGATGATAGAAAACGTTGGGATTAAGCGGACAGTTGACCCTGAGACCCTGAGACCCTAAATGCGCCTGTTCATCTAGAATCTAGGCATAGGGGCGAAGACTCAATCTCATCCACTCTCCGAGGGAACACACATTAAGAAATGAGGGTTAAAACTCTTGGCCTATTTTTAAATTTGGTTTAAGCTTTCAATGTTGAATGGGGTCGAATCGCGCTAGAATGCTTCTAGAATAGTAGTGCGCGGCTAGTCCTGTTTAGGGAATGAAGATGTCCGGCCAATCAACGCATACCCCGTCATTTGAATAGGGCATTGACTCATAGAGTAGTGATAATAATAACAAATATATTAGGCTATGAATACTCCATACGCAGCCACATAGGTATGCACCCCTGTTCTAGCTCTTGTCCCTTGTCATTAATATTGACGAAGGGAAAAAAAAAGGAGAGAATGAGAGTGCAGAGTACAGAGTAGACTTTTAGCAAATGGCCCCCAGAGACAACATTAAGTGGGGAAATAATGGAAATAATCAATTGACCAATAGAAATTACAGAACTAGAAACTGCACTAATCGCAACATGCTTCCTAATTGAGAATGGTTTCCCAAGGAGATATGTATGGAACGACCTTTCGAATTTAACATCAAAGGCCGCGTCAATACCATAATTTGATAAATCTAGCATAATACCAAGTA
Source organism: Talaromyces sp. DC2 (assembly GCA_039119965.1). Taxonomy (NCBI): domain Eukaryota; kingdom Fungi; phylum Ascomycota; class Eurotiomycetes; order Eurotiales; family Trichocomaceae; genus Talaromyces; species Talaromyces sp. DC2. The sequence goes on along the minus strand of JBCLNQ010000015.1, from coordinate 42,208 downwards.
GTATCCTTCTTAACTGATTAAATTAGGCTTTTAGTAAATACCTCAAAAAGAACTGTTAGAAGAATCTCTTAATTAGACTAATTAATCTTAGAAAAGAAGTGGTAAAATAATTAACGGAAATTAACAATTATTATTATTATTATTATTATTTGGCAAAAAGACAAAAATTGCATTAGTTTAGTTTACATACTCTATCCAATGTGTATTAGCCGTACAAGTTTGATACATCTCCAAGGAGGATCCAATCACAAAGATTATTGCTTTTGTATCTGAATAAGGAAAACTTTTGCATGCAAAGCCTTTTGTCTGAGATCTTTTCCTAAGTCGATAAAGGCTTTTATGCTTTGTTTTTTAAACTCGCTTAATCGTTTGTAATCACTTGATAGTATTATATTACTAAGTGAGATTATGGCATCATCCTGAAGCTGGTTTATGATTGATAAAATTTCTTTGATGAGATCTAGCTTATATTGATGTGACTCTAATTCTTGCATAGTAAATGTTATAGGATATAATCCTGAGTCAAGCCTAAGGTCTATCTAGTGTATAATCATTGAGACTAAAAAGTTTCTTAAAAGAGATCTTTCCTATCCTACTATCTAGGAATAAGCTGTATTCGCTTTATAACCTAACCCTAACTACATGGTGGTTCTAGTTTTACCGGAAGCGCTGAATTTCAAAGGTTTGCTCAACAAGGAGGTAATGAGACAGTTGAAAATCACTTGAGAAGCCCCATGACGGCTCGAACAGCAGTAATTATTCACATCATGATGTGATATAATCTCCTGGCGGTTGCACGAATTGTCAGGACAACTATTTTCCGTTGCCTCCAAGGTTGCCTACCTCATATTCTGCCATTCGACTTGAAGAAACAGATCTGAAAAGGTGGTTCAGAACCCAATTGGGAACCAAATCAGCTTAACAGAAAATATTTCTGATTCCTTGTTGATTTCGTTCGGCATAAGTCCTGCTATTTCCGTGGAGTCTTTTAAACTCAATTGAAATCGTTTGCCTTACTAATTTGTTTCACTCACGACTCAATTCATTATACCACATTTGACTGAGAGTTTCTTCCACAGAAGGTTTTTCTTTTTGAATCATCTTAGGCTGCAGATGGAATCCAAGGTCCTGGGCCATTCTGTTTAAATACTAGAACATTCTGCCAAATATGAGCAGACACTGGCCCGGTTGCACCACCCAATACGTGCCAGGCCTTTTACCCTCTAATTTGCTGTATAACTGGGTTCACTTGTTACCACTAGGTGAAGGTTAACTCATCAGATGAACAGACTTGTAAAACTAGGGACCTTGAAATCTGCGAAACCGAAAATATTTCTCCTAATAAATGGGATGCGAAGTGTGTTAATTCCAAGAAATCAAAAATTTGTAAATTGTTCCATTAATTTTTTACTAAAAGTTCTATAGTGAAACTGCCGTAATAAATTCAACACTGTTAGTAAACGCCACTGATGCCTCTCTGCCGGCAAAGAGAACTGCCTTAGGAAAGGAACTGTAAGTGAGCACTCCATGAAAGCAGCTACGCCATAACACTCTACTCAGTGTCTACTAGCACCTATTATTCATGATTCTGCATTACAGTCAATATGCAAAGTTATTCGTCTATATACAGTCTATGGAATTCGGAATGTAGATACAATGGCCTGTGCTTGCCGTTGGTTCAAGGTTCCAGTCATCCAGGCATTCTGGCCTAGGCAGAGATGTCATACAGCTGCGCCGTACCCCCAGCCGGACCCTGGCCGGTTAGCGCCAGGAACGACAAGTTGTCCATTGCCAACAGACCCGGCCACAAGATGCCCGTCGCAAGGATGTTGCCGGAGTCGACATCCCAAGTCGTACCGTTGTCGCTGCTGGTCACGACCTCCATGTTCGGTTGGGAGCCCGACGGAACGCCGTCGTAGGTCTGGAACGATGTGACCAGTGTGTCGCCCAGCTTCACAACCATCGGAGCACCAGCGCTGGTGCTGGGGGTGAACAGGCGCTGGCGTCCGGTCCAGGTGGTGCCGTCGTCGTTGGAAAAAACACAGTCGACCGAGTACAGGCCCGGGCCGATCTCGGTGTTTTCAAACACCATGCTGCGTTTGTTAGCCTTGTTCTGAGTGTTCATTGATCAATGGATATCGGATATACGTACATCAGGTTGCCGTTGTCGTCTAGGTTGGCAACGCCCGCCATGCCGTCGCGCGTGTCGTTGGTGGCGCCGGTCGAGGCTACGATGCTGTCGGACCAGGTTTGGCCGTTGTCGCTGGACGATTTCATCAGGATGCTCTGGTCCAGCTCGGCGCTCTCGGCAGAGTAGTACACCTGCACGTCGCCGTTGGCGGCCACACGGATGAACGGCTCCCACAGCCCGTTGTTGGTAGGCGTGGCCTGGCGTTCGTCGACGTCCGACAGGTAGGACCAAGTGGTGCCGTTGTCGTCCGAGTACGATAGAGTGATCCGGTACGTGGCAAACGAGCCGTCCGGGTTTTTGCCGTGGTTGCGATAGCCGTACAGGATACGTCCGTTGGCCAGCTGCAAGGGGAACGCGTTGTCTATCTCTGCTGTCGACGTCTGGTTCTGGATCACCTGCCCGATGTTCGTCCAGGTCGCGCCGCCGTCAGTCGACTTGGCCGCGGGCAGCGCCTTGGTGGCTCCGTTGTCTGTGGTGACCGTGTATCCTGCCAGGATGCTGCCGTCGGCCAGGTGGCACGCTCGCACGTACGCGCCGTTGGGATCGATCGAGACCTGCTGGCCGGCCGAGAGGATGTCGACCGCGCGCGTACTCACTGCCAGGGTGAGGCCTAGCAATACGTTCAGAGGAGAAATCATGGTGCTGTTGCTGTGTCTAAGGACTGTGCTCGGGGTGTGTGTGTCTTGAGTGTCTTGAGTGTGTTTCTGGAGCATACATGGCCAGCAGGACTCTTATATAGTTTCCAGAGGATATATCAATTGATAGCTTCCAGCCACCGGCGAATAATTGATGATTTTTTATTGTTGGTATATTATTCTTAGGCTGCTATAATCGGCCTCGTTTATTTTGCGGTTGGTCAGCAACTGTTTTCTGAATGCTTAGCCTTAGCTTGTTAGATGAGATACCCTGATTTTGAGCAGATCTCTAGGCCAGATGTAGCTTGCGCTGACCCTGCGGTGTAGCATTGCCGAGAAGACATTGCAATTGCCGACGTTGAGGGTAGCAGTCGAGATGACCAGTTGGCCCGTTCTGAGCCGCAGGGCGTACGAGCTGCAGGAGATCATGCCGGGCTTGTAGGATGCTTCACTAAATTATCTCCGTTCCGTACACATACTAAAGTGACTAAGGGTTCATTCTGGATACTCGCCGATTCGCCCGTGGAAGACATTCGCTGACAGCTGGACAATAATACATTAATAGTTAGAATTACATATGTTTTCATTATTGAATTATGAATAAAGGAGCTCAATCAGGGTATCAGGGGCTTTCGACAGCGTCTCCTGACAACGGCTACTACACAGCTTAACGAAACGGCGAGTGAGTCAAAGTCAGACACTCGTGTGGTGGATAAGCTTCTTTCTCGATAATCAATCTTTGATACTCAAACTCCAGGAATATATAGCACTCTTGATATTTATTTATTCTGAAAAATTCTCTGAGAATCACTACTCTCACCGATTCTCTTCCTTTTCTATAATGCTGGTGAATTAAAGCCGGTACCTATGTATATATATATATATATATATATATCGATAACATCTCTATGTTAGCAGTATTGTTAACAGTATAACATAATTACGGAATACGTAAGATTATTTACAAGCTCCAGTGGGTACTTCGCCCACCTTTATGGAGCATGAATGCCAGGAGGCGCAGAACATAGTGAGGCCTATAAGCCTATTAGCTAGTTCCTAAGACTACATAGATACTTAGAAGTATACGAAGAATACTTTAAAGCCTACAGGGTAGCTCCTAATTCTCTAAGACTTCTAACTATGGTATCATGTGGTTCAAATCAGGCGTGCAAGGCCACCTGCAGGCTTTGAAGCCTCCTGAGTATGCTGTCAAATCATTTAACCCATGTTAGTATTTAAAATTAAAATCCGCTCCAATACCATAACTTTATTAGTCTAGCATAAAGTCTTTTGCTATCTAGTAGTATTGTTGCGATATCCATAAGAGTCTTAAGATTAATCTTGCCAGTCTCTCCGACTCATGGCTCCTAGTCACAGTAATTAGTTGTACAAGAAAGTACAATATGGAAGATTAGATTTTATAGCTATTTATATCACTAGTATTTAAATATATTTTTTTCTTTCACTTCTTTCTCTATGAATTTATTCATCAATAAAAGCTTCTAGTTTTGAATTGACACAATTTCTGTGGCGCATAAACGCTAAGGCGCGCGGAACGCCAGGCTGTGAGGCTTGCAAGCCTGCTACCAAGCTGTTCAAATCAGGCCAACAAGGCCACCCTGAGTACAGCATCAATCTATACAAATCGCATCTATAATACCACTCTAAATACGCTACTAACCTATATAAACCAGGCTTGCAAGGCCACCTTACAGGCCAGCGCTTTCTAAGAACGCTATCAAATTAGTTAAATCAGTTTAGTTAGGCCTGCAAGGTCACGTTACATTCTTATAAGCCTCACTATAAGCCTCAAAAAGAACATCATTAAATTATTTAGATTATGTACCTTTATAGGCCACCTATATATAGCCTATCAAATTAGCCTCACAGGCCTCACAGTATAAGCCCTTAAAGTACGTTGTTAATCTCTTTTGCAGCAAAGCCAGATTATAACACTATTATTCGCATCTCATTATGCAAGGGGATATACCATGCGGAGAATATGTGAGTTGTGAGCTACGAATAAGATTCCTCTTTGTCGATCCTTTTTTTTTCTTTTCTTTTCTTTTTTCCTTTAGTGAAAATAATTGCCATAATTATTAAGTTTGGCGCTAAGATCTCTAGACGTTTTAATTACGTAGTATTATTATATAGCAGTCTAGACCAATTCTAATCTACTGTCTAGTCTAAATAACCCTCATCCCCATGATATGAAACGCCCTGTGTAATGAAACTACTCTCAGGTACGTCCACTTTCCAGCAACTTTTGTTCCAACACTGTCTACTAAATACCAATATGAATAATTTTGCAATAACTTGGCTCAGTTCTTTAGTCACGCCTCCTCTCTGAGTGAAAGTTACAGCGTAGTAAAGTGGTTGATTACAGCGTGGCGCTGAATAGCATAGAAACTACTCGTTATGATCACGATGCCAAGATAACTCTCATAGTCATTAGAAATGCATGAAAAGCTAGACTATGGAATATTCCTCGCCACTGGCTACCTAAAATTGACCTTTATAAAATTATTTGACGTGATAGGATACATATCGATAATATATGCAATCCTTGGCAGCGGAAAAGGTACCTGGCGCAAAATTACCGACCAGGCCAATACGATAGTGTAAGCACGCTTGGAATGACGCATGCACAAATTACTACGGTCGCCAAAAAAAAGCTAGCTCTGAGTTAGCCACTTCAGACTTAGCTACTCGTGAGCAAAGGGTTCTATGGGGGATCGATTCAGGGTTCTCCGACATCTGCAGACCTGGATTACACGTGACGGATGACTCATGTCGACCTAGTAATATGATGCTTACTAACCGAATCGGCACCTAACTTAACTGACATCCCGGCGATATGAAACACCCCCTGTGATGAAACAGCCACCAGGTATTTTCTCTTCTAATGACTTGAGCTTCGGAACCATAATTAGAAGTTACTTAAAAAGGCCTTTCCATATCTCAGACCCAATTCTCTCACATTTTTCTAATTTAATAAAAAACATTATGCAATGCGGTGTCGTAGTACATGGGGTGCTATTCAATAACATGAAAACCAGTAAAATATTCTTTGATGCCAAGACAGTGCTTATAGGTATCAGGTCTCTATAAAAAAATAGTAAACTGTATATCTTTCGTCAACACCACTTCACTTTGTGGCGAATGTTAACAAATCTTGTCAATTTCTTGGCAGCCGAAAGGTACATGATGCATAATTATGCGTCACACCAAGGTCTCGCGCTAGTAAACGTGGCGGTGGTCGAGTACGAAACTTGCTATCTGCTCTAAATATAGTACGTCAACAAAGCTTAACGTCTCCACCAAGTCGTGAAGCGGCAACATTTTTGCCGGGATCCAACTATTACTAGAAGGAATATTGAAGTAATTCATGTTTGCAATGGGACGATTGGATAATTACTTTTTTTATGGTGTTTCTGCTTGATCACAGAATCATTTCTGGTCTGGTGTGAATCAAACATTGCATTGTCATATTCAATGCTCGCTTGGATTACTAGTATGTATAAAATATATAAATAGAACATGTACTGTAACATTCGACGAGACGACTAAACCCAATTTGTTGATTAGTAATTACTTAGTGCAGACAGTCACATTTAGGCACCCAATTTCCTGTTGTATGTTGGTAGGCACAAGCTGGTAATCGGTGTCTTTTGTCATTTATACTCCTCATTCCCTATATAGATACTCATAATATACCGTGGCTATGTCTTGGTCCAGGCTCCCTCCAGAGCTTCTTGACATGATACTTTCCGACAAGGGCCTTAAACGGCGCGATTTGACCAATATCGCACGGGTAGATAAGAGAACCCATTCAATCACTTTTCGACACCTCTACCGCCGCGTCAAAATCTACCAAGGTCGAAAATATCTAGATTTGTTCAATCGATCTCTCTCCGAGTTGCCGCAAATAGCAGCCATCACCGAGTCCCTCGTTTTTAAAATTTATGTTCCAGATGCTAATAACGAAAGTCTTGTTCGCACCACATCAATTCTAGAAAAGGTTTCCGCTCTTCAAAGTTTGGCCTTCCAATTCAGTGGGTGTTCTTATAAACATGCCTCATCTTTCCTCCAAAGATTTACCTCACAGCAACTCAACTCCAACGCCGCTGTGCTCGCCCATCTCCAATGCATCGAAATATCCGATGCGGGACTCACTTTTGCTGATATCTTTAGCCTTATACGTCTTCCAAAAATACAGAGGCTCGCTGTGGGATGGTACCAAACGGAACAGAGCAATAGTGTCGTCATTTCGCCATCGATAACAGCACATCAACCCTCCCTTCTCAAGGATTTGGCCATTACAACATACTACGATTGCAGTGATGAGCTACATGCAGTTATATCGGCTTGTCCGGCACTCGAGAGCTTTTCCTGCTACATAGATTCTATGTTCAATATAAATAACCCTCAACTATCTCCTGCTGGGTTATCTCAAGTTCTCAGTTTCCGTAAAGAAACAATTGTCACGATGCACCTCAACTGCCACCGGGATGGCAATATTGATGAATCTCGGGTCGATCTAAGTGGCTTCGATAAGGTCAAATTCCTCAAGATCAGCAGTCTTCTACTGTTTGATTATGATGAAAGATACCAACCAGCCCTCCGAAGTGGTCTTTATAATCGCTTACCGTCGAATTTGGAACGACTAGAGGTATGAGCTTTGGGTCGTAACTTAACTGCCAAAAAAGTTTCCAGAAATCTAGTGTTGTTTCTAATGTATGTTCTACAGATATTTTTTTCGTATGGGACGAGTGCTTTAATAGGACCTGAAGATAAGTTCGATGTACAGACTCTTGCTTGGATCACCGAAATACCCCAGCATCGGCCACGTTTGCTTTCTATGCGAATTGAAGACGAATCCATGCCGCTTCCATTACATCGTGTGAATAGAGGGGTTAGACTTCGCAGCACTCCACCCGAGATTGAGAATGCATTCCAGGCAGCAGGCATCGAGATAAAGCTGTATCTTTGGCCTTCTCAACTCCCTGAGGCTATTGAATAGCAATTAAGCAATCACAAAAAATTGTCATAAGAACCAATAAAGCTCAGCCAATGAATTAACGTTCGTTATGGACGTTAATTACATAAGTAACTCCCAAATTGGAAGTCTTTTAACAAGTAAGTTTTTCAGCCCTCAGCGATTATCATAATGGCTTGTGGGACTATAGAAGTCTCAATCGGGCTCGCATTGCGGCTCGTCGTATGGTATTTGTTGCTACCTTCGTTGTCGGCCGCGACGCCTTGGAGCCATAAGGATGATAGTTTCGTGCTTGTGCCGAATAAGTTTCATACCGATTTCAAGGCTTTGGATAATCGGGCTTCTACTAACTCCTCGTTCTCCCTCTGATGTTGCGTTGGAAAATGGTACGGAGAGACCGGTTCGCTGGACTGGGTTCCATATGTGCATTCCGGGGTGTAACTTCATAAAGAGCTGCAGTAGGCAGCTATAGTTAGCAATACTTCTTAGAGGATCCATTATATGAAAGTAGATGTTCACATTGTCAGACCAAAAATTCAAGGGACTTGCTGTAGGTTACATGTACAGTAAAGGCAGTCTGATGTCCTCCAAAATTCTTGTCTTGGAGCATAGCAGAATCTTCGTTTATCACGTGTTTTGAACTCACTCACCGCCATCTTAGCTGGGTTTCCACACCTGTTAGTAGCCTATAGCTAAGTCTAAGCATGTAAGTAGAATTGATACCTAGAATATCTATTTAATCGTCGCATCGCAACATTATGTCACCATTTATTCTAGTGAATGCCCGGATGCGAACCCGGCTAAAACTGCCGCTTCCCGAAGAGGTGGGGCAGATGTTGATGCACTCTTAACTTTAATTTAGAGCACCGAGTAATTTTCGTATTCAGTCATCGCCACGTTTACACGCCCTAGATTTTAGTGTGGCGCATGATTTTGCACATGTACCTTCGGCTGCCAAATCAATAGAATCTGTTGACATTCGCGACACAAATGAGCCAATGGTGATACGTGACTTCTGAGGTAAAGATAGTCTCATAGACATGGTATTTGCTCATTTTCGTAGATATCCGACTCCCAAAAATGCACTCTTGGCGTGGAGGAAGTTTATTATGGATTTTTGGGCCATCAAGTGGCACTGCTAAAGACACGACTGGGCATTACATAATTTTTTGATTGAGTCCAGAGATCAACAGGTATTGAGCTAGAAATAGGGCATATCACTTTTCACCAATTTTTTTTTTTTTTTTTTGCAGTTCTGAAGTTGACAGCGTGGGAAAGAGAAGTACCTCGCTGCTGTTTCATCACGGCAGGTGTTTCATGTCGCCGGGATGTCATTTGGTCGACTTCTAGGAAGCGACTCATTAGGAACGTAAATTGGTGATCGTCTGAAATCAATTGTGATTAGTGGGCAGGATCAGACTATTGAGGAAACCCCTATATAATTTGATAATTTCCTTTGTAATTTAGACTAACATGCTTGTCCTAATAATCAATTTGACACATTATTCTGAACCCCAATTTGCACCGGCTCTACGTTATTATATAAGCCGTGTCAAGATCTCGCAGTTCAACAACTCACTTCTAGGCAGCAAGATGCGGTGATGGCCTTTTGGCGCAATATTACGTATCCGTCTCAATACCCCCACCTTGATATAGAGCAACACACCAGCAGCACTGGAGTTTGAAAATTTTTGGTTAAGAAAGTCTACAGAATTAAGCAAATTAAACTTCCCAGCCTTCATCGGTTACTAGGCTATTCCAACCTTGGGAGTTGGGGCCTAAATACAAAGATCCTTCCCAGAACATGTATATGCAAACAATATTCACTCGGATCGGTCATATATCTGCTGAAACCAATCCCCGGTGAGGTTGATTAAGCATTATGATCAGCAATGGGCGAGAGTGGACCTATACATGTACCTCCATTACTCTGCTTTTTCCGCTCTCCAGCAGTAATTTGATAGCGACTACCTGACAGAAATTAGATGCGAAGGCTGACATTGAAGACATATTGTTCGAGAAATGGTACACCACAGCAGAAAGCAATACGCACACCACACCACAGTAAAAGAGAATTTGGCGGAGGATTTTAGATTCAGAAGCATTTAATTTACTGCCTTTTGCTCTAGAGGATGATCAAAAGTGAAAAATAGATAGTTAGCAGGTAGAAGCATGTCTGGGAGAAATTATTCTAAAACCCGGCGTCAGAAGATTTCCAGAAAGATAGGACCAGGAATGCTCCACTAACGCATATAACATTTGGAAAGATGATTGTATCGATATCCCGCCCTCTGTTTGGTTTTGAGATGCCCTTCGGGAGACGTATCTGTGACTTGAAATGAATGCAACGTTGCCAAACTGACGATACAGAGCTATTGGTGACGTTGTTACCATGGCGGCACTTCTGGATTGAAGATTGCTCCTCTGTCAACAAATTATATGCTCCAATTGGGGATGATTGTCGTTCTTTCCTATTTTGAACAGCTCTTCCACGGAGATTAAAGGGCTTGCTCTCGTGCATTACCTTTTTCCCATCTTTAGAGTAGTTTGCTCTGACTTCACAAACATCTGCTTATAATATCGAGATCCAGCGTTAGCTAATTTAGATCCAAGTCTTTACATTCCACTAACTAGTGGATGGTGCATACATACTCTAAATAGTGTAATTAGAATTATAGTCAAAGTTCTTATGATTATAATCATATTATTTCTATACTGTATTATAAAAATAGAATAGAGCATCCTTTCTAACTATTAGATACTCTCTTAGTACGCGTTAATTTCATACCTTCTAGATAGCAAGGTTATTTGTTAAAACACACTCGATTTCTTTGAGTAGTGTAAATCCACTAATAAAATGAAATGTCTTTTGATATCCGGTCCAGCCTTCAGCTTACTGTAAGGTAATCAGAGTGATCCAGTCGTGAAACCTGTCAGACTATCCTTTATGGAATTCACTACTCTTGAAAGAGGATTCGAAGTCCTTATATTCTCAGAAAAATCCACGACCCATTACATTAAAACTGAAGTCACTTGAGGCTTTATTTATCTGTATTAAGCGACATACTTTGGCTGGATAGCAATAAAGAAGGGCATTAAAATCTCCTTATTGGATGGCCTCATCAAGGCTCCTAGGACTGCGGTTTTATGCGAGCTTGTCAATTTTTGCCTCTATACTCTGTATAACCGATTCTTCGCTTCTCACGTAGTCGTACACCCATCGTCCTGGATCTTTTAGCTGTCTTGACATGATAGTAGAGATTCACTCAAAAAAATTTAGATGAGATATAGTTAACGTTATAAATCTCAAGATATGTCAGGTCAGGAAAAAGATGTTCCACCCGATGCGCAGAATTTTGTGGATTTCGACGTTCTCCGTGGATGTCCCTTTGATGTGATCCTGGGTTCGGACTTTCTAGATGATACGGAGGCGTTTACAAGACATCAAGATTCTTTTCAAGATGTGATCCAGGAAGGGCCCTCAGGGTTGAATATCGTCATTTGGGTGGCATCTAAGAAAAAGAAAGAGTCTAGGCAGGAAAAAAGAGAGAATCGACATAGGGACGAAATTGATCGAGAACTTGAGCGACGCGCAGAAGCGAATTGGGGATCTTACCCAAGGAAAAGACGGGATGGACAGTTGCTGGTAGATGAGCTAGACTTCGTGAGCCACAGGCATAACCAGAACACTCTCTCCGCTTCTACACGTCGACTGCCCAGCACAACGCGATGGCCTACTGTACGTCCAAGATCGCTAATTAGATCAACTTCAATCTACCCGTCACATAATGTATTGGCAGAAGTCTATAGGTCAAACGTGCCTTTAGCCTCAATGAATACCCCATCGCCTCGAGAGCCTAGAATTCTCGACACTCCGTATCCGAAAATTCCTGAGGTACGTGTGTATGAGGAGACAGTTCCTTCCAGATATAACAGGACAAGGAACTCGCACTTTACGCCGGAACGCACCGAATCCTCAAACCGGCATCAGACCACTACTCCTTCGAGGATAAATATGAGGTGGACCGATACACCATACCCATCACCCGCCAGGAGGGATACTTTGCCCATGAAAACCTCGGCACGTGAGACTCAACGAGCTTCTCGTGTTCCAGATAGGACACATCACTCAGATGTATCGAAACCTAGGGCTGTACATAAGCCAGGTATATCCTCTCGGGGTTGCGGTGGAACCTTAGCAACTTCGTCGCCAACCCGGAGCGAAGTATCGACGAGTTCCCGTTCTAGCAGATCGAATTCTCACTCAGCACCGTCACTGCGGCGTAGCAGTGACATGAAATCAAATACCTCCATTTCCAGCGACAGTAGCAGACTCTCACGATTGGTATCATCCCAAAATAGTATGGGTGGATCTACCACCAAGGAAATCTTGAGCCCTGAGCAAGGCGCACACATGACGACCATGGCTGCTTCGGGGATCCCCGATCAGTGTAGCACTCGAGTAAGTAGCGGTCGTTCAAAAGCCATGCCGAGGAGTTTGTACTTGCCGTCGTCTGCTTCAGAGCTACAGAAGAAGAATGTAAATATCTCGCGACAAGATCAGGAAACCGCGCAATTGTTGGGTCAAGCTGTAAATGTACATTTGAGAAGGGAACCATCTTCAGCTTTTCAAGGAGTCTTTACAGTAAAGACAGAGGGTAAACAGACGAGGCTAAAACGAAAACCAAATTTTTGCGAAAGTAGACTAAGAATTTACAGTTAGATAGATGTGCTTATATCGATACTTCTCTCTATTCCACGCTTTGAAGACTATATTTCCGATTTCCCGTCAACGAAGATTACCAACGAAACAAATCTTTGATTTTCATTTCTGTAGTCTAAACCCACACCCACAGCAACCAACATAATGATAATTGAGTCGACTCCTACTTGACAGAAGAAAGAAATTAGACGAAAACAGGTGTAATAAAATAAGGGGTTTGAAATCTTCAAACCAAGTACATCCCCCTAGTAAATTGTATAAAAGTTTGTTAATTACACGGATTCATTTTAATTATTAAAGAATTTACAATTCATTTCAATAAAGTAATACAGCTTGGCTTAACAGTACTACGCTAAACCCAATACTGATATCCCCCCTAGTGACCCTCGCTCGGGACTCATCACCACACACAAAATGATGAGTTCCTCCATGCTCAAAAGAATATAGCAGTACTGGGTCGCCTTAACCTCCGCAATCATAGGCATTGCGAGTAGTAGGGGTTGAGGACTGTGCAAGTGTAGCCACTGGCGCATGTGGTTGCTCCGGTCCATCCAATACCACCGCACTGTTGGTAGTGCTGAGCGACGGCAGTAGAGGTACTAGATGTGCCGGTAGTAGTAGTAGCAGTTTTAGTAGAAGTAGTAGTAGTACCACCGACACTGCTGGTGCTCCCGGTAAAGGTAGAGTTGATAGGACCGACTTTGATATCGGAGAAAATAACATGCGAGTTGGCATTCTGAGACTCTATTGTTTTGGGATCTCCGGAGCTGGTCGAGCAGGTACCACGAGCTGCTCCGGGTGTGGTTGAGGTTTCATTTGTTGGGTAGACGCTATCGAGCCAGAGCATGCTCGCTGCGTGGTCGTCCCACAAGCTCATGACCAGGACCATACCTGTGGAAAGGGCCTGGCTCATACCAGAGAGACTGCCGTGGTCGGTGAAGGATGTACTTTCTCCAAAGATAGAAAGCTCGGCGGAGCAGAAGGCGCTGTTGATGACATTCCCCGTGATGCCGGAAACCTTGGAGGAAGGTTGGGGAATCACATTACCATTCTGAACATAATAGCGGTTAATCTGGGAGAGAGTGCCGCTCGAGGTACCATCATTAGTAATGAATTGGGTGACAACTTCAAATGGCTTGGTGGTGTCAACGGTCATACCAGCACCATAGAAATTGGTGTTACCCAAACGGTAAGGGTTGAAATCACATCCATCAGGATCGCAAGTACCGGCATAGCGGCTTGAGCTGTAAGTGCCGCCACAAGCGTCGCCAGTACACATAGTGTTGGTTGGCGTATCGCAAGGATGGGGAGTCAGCGCCTCAGATATGCTGTTGGCTTCCCAGATATCCAGCTCAGCGCAGCAAGATCCGTGGTTGCCGACACCTGAGTTTACATCGCTGGTAGATGGAACCCAGCCCTCGACGTTCCCTTGGCCTTGAATAAACTTTAGATCTCGCGGGCACTGGGAGTCACAGTAGCCAACACCATACTGAGCACCGGCTTTGTTGTTGGGGTACTTAGAAACACCACCGTCTGCATCCATGGTGACGAAATATAAAGCGCCGTTAAGACCGCAGGGGAGGTTTGAAACATCCACGGTGAAGGTGAATTCTTGGTTCAGCAATTTGAACATCTGGTAGTGGGTATTATCGGCCATCAAATAGACACGAGACCCTACGTTGGCGCCGCTGGAGCCTTGGGTGACAAAGTTCAGGCGAAGTTGGTTACTCGAAGTGGTGATTCCATAAGTGTTCACATAGTCAGCACCATCTACAGCGCAGCTTGTTGCACAGGCAGCGTCTGTATCACAGATGTCGGTGTTCCACTCATTTCCGGTGTAGCAGTTGGTGGTGCTGTTGATCGAATGGACCCAACGCCAGTTGGCATCGAGGACGATAGAACCAGCAGTTGTGGAGCAAGAACCACCGCTTTTACAGGTAGACCACGAGAGGGATGGATGTGTCTCGGTCGTGTAAGTACCAATTTGCTGAGCCTGGGAAGCGACCAGGAGCGAGCTCAAAATGAGGGCATTCTTGTAAATGCGGTAAGGGATCGAAGTGGACATGTCGACGGTTCCTATGTCAGCTGAAACCTATTGCTCTGCAGTGACTATGAAGATGATGGGAAAATTGAGATTTCCTAATTTAGAGAGAACAGAGCCCTCGTTTTATACTTGTAGTTTCACGCATTGCATGTTCCAAGACTATGAGATATGAAGCTGAATCTCATTCTAATCCATAGGATTATGAGATGGGTTTACCACCGCGGATTATCGGGTAAATGGTAGTAATTAAATTTCTGTATCTTGTGAGGGTATTAGAGAGTATCTAAAATGGCTTTATGTGGCGTGAAGTCGAGGACATGGCCTATTGTGAAGTCCGGTTTGTAGCCGCACATGACAGCTCCTCGGCATTAGCTGCAGTTTTTACTCAAGGTGTGTGGTTCATCATGCTGCTTTTGAACAAGGAGACCGTAAAAGAGAAAATGGATTTAATTTTAATCAAAATGTCACTAATACATTCCTAGACTCAACACGATGATGGGACATGATGATGGGCTCCTTGGTCGTATCAACACTACGGCGCTTGGTTATAGCATCTATTAATAACAGCCTAAGAATTGATATTTGAGAACCTGAATGTGGCTTGGGAGAAAGCGCCTAGTGTATTTATTACCTATTGCACATCCTATGTAACCAGTCATAAACCTGTTTCATTGAATTGAGAGGGTAGTTAAAAGTCTATCGTGCAATGAATACCTTGTCATATTGCCACACTATTCAATGAGGAACCCCATAAATCTATGTTCTCATACCTCTAAGGGCAACAGAAACCGTTGTCTGAATGCAAAACAAATCCTGGGCGATTTGTCTGCAGCGCTCGGCATTTGTTTGAGGCACTTTATGTAGGTGCAAAAGCAAATTGTTCCTCGAGACCACACAGAGTTAAGGATATAGGGTAAACAACAAGATATTATTATATTAAATTTATCTCTTCTTTTCTATTGTATTTATCCTACATAAACATATATCACTTTATCATCATCGCTAGCAGAACACCTTGCTACCTTGCCATGACCAGCTGATTATCTCTACAATCAGCGCAGCGCGGCTGTACGTAAATGCTGAGATAGAATTGTAACAGTAAGACTGTCAGATCTGCGGAGTGTTACAGCAATCTAGTTTAGCTACATATTAAGTTGATATCGATGGCTATTCTTGCCGAAGGGTTAAAACTTAAAACATTGAATTGACGAATAGACACTGTGGCCAAAGCCACATGATATATATTATCTCTATTAGAGACATGCTGATATAAGTTGTCCGGCAGTGGATACCTTCTAATTTATGCTTGCTACATGTGACGTCTTCGGGTTCCAAGTACCGATGAAGAATGTGCCTGCATTCATGTACAATACGATCAATAAGTTATTTAATACGATGTTTACGAAGAATTTTTGGGATTAGTGACTGACCCGAAAGATATACCTCACAGGTTTAAAAAACAATGTTGGCAATTTAAATTTATTTAGGTCGATGCATCGTCAAGCTACTTGTAATTACCGGTGACCTAAATTAACTTAAAAATTGGCTTCGAGGAAGCCCATAGGCTCAGTCGATAATAAGCACTTTTCTAGATAGGGGTACAGACCACAGCCACAGAGACCCAGAGAACGCTAGACGAGAGAAGTTGAGATCGTCGCGGAGTTCCGGAGAGAACTAACTTGAGAAATTGGCTACCCCCGCAGTATAACATATTCAGACTATTGCAGTCCCGATGATCGGTTACTGCTCTATGAAATAAATCCCCACTTCTATCGGCTATACTAACTGCATTACATGTATTCGATTCCTTGTTCATCCTGCTGACATGTTTACATGTCTAATCTACAGAGGTATGTGGGATAGGAAAGTGAGAAAGTACTTGGCCCGACAATCCGCGATGACAATGTCAGTATTTCTTTATATTCTGTCCTATTCCACAACTCAATATATCAGTGTTCTTTTTCTTTCCCCATGCACAAACCCAACGAGAACTGAGAATTTTCTGTTGTGAGGCATTATGTGGCGATATATCAGCATTGTCGCTGCTGCCTTTTTCGGCGCAGCTGAGGCGCAACAATCAGTTTGGGGACAATGTGAGAGACATTTTATGAAGTTATAGTCCTTGGATATTGGATAGATGGTTAACTTGAATTTCTCAGGTGGCGGACAGGGCTGGACTGGTGCAACGCAATGCGCTGCTGGATCGACGTGCAGTGCTCAAAATTCTTGTGGGTTCCTATCATTTGCTATATCTGTCAAATAAGATGTAAAAGACTTGACATGGACGCACATCTAATCTCTTTGTCCTTCTCTGAAGACTATGCACAATGCATCCCTTCAACTGCTGCGGCTACTACCTTAACTTCTACTTCACGGGGAAATGGCGGGACTACGACTACAACGACTGCTCCCATAACTAGCGGTACAGCCGCTGCCTCCGGAAACCCGTTCTCTGGCTACCAGCTCTATGCTAATCCTTACTATTCGTCTGAGGTTCACACCTTGGCCCTGCCGTCGTTAACCGGTTCCCTCGCGGCGGCTGCTACAAAGGCTGCGGAGATTCCTTCTTTCGTCTGGCTGTGAGTTTTCCCCCAGCGTTAATACCATAAAGACAATGAATTCCTCCTGCTAATATTCTCGGGTAGTGATCAAGCAGCTAAAGTGCCAACCATGAGCACTTACCTAGCCAACATCCAGGCCGCAAACAAGGCTGGAGCCAATCCTCCAATCGCTGGTATTTTCGTTGTCTATGACTTGCCTGACCGTGACTGTGCAGCTGCAGCCAGTAATGGAGAATACAGCGTATCCGACAACGGTGTCGCCAATTACAAAGCCTACATTGACAGTATCAAAGAGCAACTGACAACTTATTCTGATGTCCACACAATTCTGGTAATTGGTGAGTCCATGAAGCAGATATCACGATGATGCCTCCAGAGGCGATTCGAAATGTTCATTGACCCGATTCTGTTTGATAGAGCCTGACAGTCTGGCCAATATGGTTACCAATCTGAATGTTGCCAAGTGCGCCGAGGCTCAGTCTGCGTACTATGAGTGCGTCAATTATGCGTTGATAAATCTCAACTTGCCAAACGTTGCAATGTACATCGACGCCGGTCATGCTGGTTGGCTTGGCTGGTCTGCGAACTTGTCACCAGCAGCTCAACTTTTCGCTCAGGTCTACAAGAACGCCAGTGAGCCTGCTGCTCTTCGCGGGCTGGCCACCAACGTCGCCAACTACAATGCATGGACAATCAGCAGCCCGCCATCTTACACATCGGGCGACTCCAACTATGACGAGCAGCTTTACGTGCATGCTCTTTCTCCACTTCTTGAACAGAATGGCTGGCCTAACGCAAAGTTCATTTTAGATACCTGTGCGTTTCCAACGTTTATTTTGTTATTAACTTCCAAGAAATAAATCTAGAAACTGACCGTTATGGTGACTACAGCTCGAAATGGTGTCCAACCAACTAAGCAGCAGGCCTGGGGTGACTGGTGCAACGTTATTGGCACCGGTTTTGGTGTCCCATTCACAACAAACACCGGCGACTCACTCGAAGACGCTTTTGTCTGGGTCAAACCCGGTGGTGAGTGCGACGGTACCTCGAATACGTCTGCCACTCGCTATGATTATCACTGCGGTCTCAGTGACGCTCTCCAACCTTCCCCCGAGGCTGGTGCCTGGTTCCAAGCCTACTTCGTTCAGTTGCTGACCAATGCTAACCCTGCTTTGTCTTAAATCGTCTGTTGTAATGAGGCAATTTCAGGAGAAGCACTGGCCCAAATTTACCTTTTGAATTCAATGTAATGCCAGATAGTTTTGTTGCAGGGGAGCAAAGCAATACCAGATTAAATAGGTTGGAGATAAAGCTATCGATCTATTAGCATAATCCGATATTCCTGATAACATAAGATTCACACTTATCTAGATACTTTCACCAAACATGGGTGTAATGAGATTAATACCTCAGTCAGGTAAGGAAGCTCTAAGTCATATATCAGAGCTATTTTCACCGGAGAAAGATTTTGAATTGATACTAAGGTTATATCTGTTGAAGTGGGTAATCATTTGGGAAGAATGTTCTCTAAGGAATCAACCAGTCATTTATAATATTAAATATTAGTTAAATTAAAATTGAATATCTAGATTGTTTAGACTAGGCTTCTCTATTCAAATAATACTATAAGGCTATGGATAAAGCCTACAATGCAGTAAATATCAAGCCTAAGGCTCTCTCAAACTACAAGGGTAAAGAAATTTAAGAGATCCTTAATGTCTATAATTAATATATGTCACAGATGAGGTCCAATTCAAAAAGCCCTACACAGAAAAGGATTCGATAGAAAGGAAGGAAAGAAGTGACCTCTTGGAGTTCCATACAGCTCTTATAGCCTCTCACTCGTCAACTGGCCGGGATCTTTGCTTGATTGGCCAAGATCCTGATCCTCTCTGCTTAGGGTTAATCCCCCTCGATGTCGACTCGGAGCCGTGGGGCCTAAGCGGGACCGAGCGTTCTGTGTCTAAGGCACTCGGTAGTAAAGCCCTAGATCCATATAGAAGGACGAATCCTTCACATATATCCACACATTATATAAATAACAATACAGTAAATTCAATTAAGATATAATAGAAGTAATAGCTATTCTAAATAGGACAAATGTGACTAGATATTTAGAGAAGATATAGCCTTAATAGAGAAATGATATAAATAGATTTAGGTAGGATTTTATAATCTTTTTATCCATTATACGTGCATATAGTCTTAAAGCTCCTCTTCCTACTATGCCTTAGGTGGCAAAGCTAAATTTTATTCATCTTACCATTTTGGGTAAAGGGAGTCCTGCTGATGCACTGACAATATTTGTGGAATATCAAGAAAGGGTTTTGCAGTATCCCCATTCTATGCTGCGCACGGATGAAAAAGCGTGGAATGGATTCCATTCCGCGGGAAGTACTACAATAGGCCCTTGGCTGCAGGCAGGCAGCCATAATGATATGATAACTCAGCAGCCACGTTCTGGTCAAAGCGGCTGATCGCGGGATGTCGGGATCGATTGGTATGCATCAATAGTGTGTATTCAGGCTGAAAACTACCGACACTTATTACAGTAGGATTACTTTTCTTGGATAGGGGCCCCAATGGGGTCCCACAATGGATTATTGGTTTGATGATGGGTTGGGTTCTTCGACCCATTTCTAGGTTTTGGCGACGTCTACGGAGAATGGAGCACGGAGTACTTGTTATCTAACAACTGTGTGTACCAGATCTCGTTAGATCATAAGTTTCTTAGTCGCTAGCGCAAAGTCCAGCGTGATTTTCGGCCGAATAGACCTCTGATCCACATCATTTACATATGGTTTCCCAGAATCTGGTTGTTCCCACGAACGAACCGTGCTTGTTTCGCTCGTTAGTGGGCCCAGCTGGATGCTCTGCACGGACTTGATCTTCATAGATTCGGGAAACTAGTGCCCAGCCTGCTCCTAGATCGTGCTCGACCATTGATATGTCCGCTACAAAAGGCGTCTAGAATGCCTATTATATGGCGCTATTAGCAGTTTCCCAATTTGCCTGAATTTCTCTAGAACTGCTAATGATCCCAGATTTCTGCCAAATATGCTGCTGGTTCTGACTGTTGGTTACAAGAAATTAACCAAAACTTTCCCCACATCTTCCAAAAACAACGTTTCACAGTATAACAAAGCTGATTCATTGTGAACCAGGTCCAGACAACAGGATCCTGCATTTTTTCCGCAACGCCTGAAACAGGGCGGAGTTAAGGCTAAATAGATCTGACCTCGAATAACTTCCGAGATCTCCTAGCATAAATAGACAGCTTAGCTATTCACCTTACACTTCCCTTCCTTCTTCATCTTCCATTGAAAACTAGACCGATCTCGATTTCATAACAAATATGAGGATCACTTCCTTCTTCGTTACTCTTTTTGCTATTATTGCCCGGGGAGCTTTTGCTCTCCCAGCGCCAGATGCCCCCTCCGAGACTAGCCAATATTTCGAACTGCGAAGGGAAAATTCTTCCTTGTCAAACCTTATGCGTCGCGCCGAGAGTATCAACTATAACCAAGATTATGTCGCCAGCGGCGCGAATGTTCAATACTCACCGAATCAAGGCGCAGGGTCTTTCTCCGTGAATTACAATACTAACCAGGACTTCGTTGTTGGACTTGGTTGGCAACCTGGAGATGCCAAGTAGGAAAATCCAGTTTCCATTTTTGTATGCGACATAATTTCACTGACTCAACAAATTTCTAGCCCAATCACTTATAGTGGCACTTTTTCTGCACAAGGCGTTGGCATCCTTGCAGTATATGGATGGAGCACTGATCCGCTTGTGGAATACTACATTATGGAGGTGTCAGATGGTTACCAGACAGTGGGCCAAAACAAAGGCACCGTAACTAGTGATGGTGCCACATATGCTATTTGGGAGCACCAGCAGGTTAATCAGCCATCGATAATAGGCACTGCGACCTTTGAACAGTACATCTCCATCCGTCAGAGTCCCCGCACTAGTGGTACTGTTACAGTGCAGAACCACTTCAATGCTTGGGCGCAGGCAGGAATGAACCTCGGCACTCTGAACTATCAAGTCGTGGCAGTCGAAAGCTGGAGCGGCAGTGGCTCTGGGCAAATCTCCCTTAGCAAAGGCACTAGCAATGGCACGGGCACTAGCACAAGCACTGGTACTTCCGGTGCTAGTACTGGAGCAGCTGAATGGGCACAATGCGGAGGAATAGGCTGGACAGGCCCTACTACCTGCCAGTCTCCGTTCACTTGCAAGGAGTTTAACCCCTATTACAGCCAATGTCAATAGTGGTGCGAAGACTGAATGAGTAGGCCAGTTCCCCCAAGCTAGTTTATTTACAATGATTCAGATCGTGGTGGTGGAAGATATTGGAACATAGTGAATGCTTTGACCTTCTTAAGTTCTCTGACTGTGTTTCACGTTCAACTCTAGATTTCAGTATTGCCAAGTCAAAGCTTCCTTTGCCCTGTGAAGCAATTGATTGAGGTATTTAGCTATTATCCTCTTATTTAGGTGTTATCGTAGTGGCGTATGAAGAATGTTGATAATAATAGTTGTATGCTACTTAAAATGAAATCTAACATGATAGACTAGATATATAACGGTAATGAGCGTCTACATATATAAAGTTCTATCATAGTCATCATATGAGGCCATATATTGACTATATTGTTTATTATAGTAGTTTATAATGTAAAAGAGATATAAATATATTTTTGAATTATATTTTTACTCTATTAATAGATTAAAAACTATATAAAAAAAATATAAAATAAAATAAAATATACCTAGAGTAATAAGTCCTAGTTTAATCTTCTATCCTAATACTTAAATGTCATATATGGATTTTGATGGGATGTTAACTCTCTTCTAAATTCTCTTTGAAAATGCTATACTTATTATAACAAGGAAAGGACTACGAGTCACCATTACGGGAATATTTCCGACTCCGTAGAACGGCCGAAATTACGTAGGTTGAATAATTGTCCCATGATTCTCCGTTACTACCGGCCGTTTAAGTGCGTGCTATCACGATTAACGCTGTCCAATCGGCCACTCGAATTCTGACAGGCGGGCTGCAGGCAAGACTCGGTGGGTCCCGTTCTCATACACTGGCCAATCGGTCACCTAATATTACTCGCCTCGGACCGCTACATACTATCTAGTGCACATTACTCCATAAGGTCATTTACTCTATCAGACTTTTAACGGCCGCATTAGGAGTGGCAGGGCTTGTTTACCTTGGGCCGGTCAGTTAATGACTAGATGATGGTGTAGACCGTGAGGAAGAATTTATGTATAGAATATATATTAAGAAGCACGTACAGAACCAATCTGTCTAGTTTTTTTTTGGCTTATCTCTCTCCAAGTTGTTTATTGAAATTGATTCTTACAATACTCTCTGTACTTTCACACCTGGGTGTAATTGCTGTGTCACTCATTATCCTAGGCCTAAATAGCAAATTCATCCAAAACAAAGCCTGGGTTATGGGGCCTATGGTATACATTGAAGTGATTGCTGCAGTCAGTGTCGTGGCAGCTCTCTAACACCTTATCCTAATTTTCTTTACGACTTTATATTCTTTGCAGCATTGATACTGGCCGCTATATTTGCGCTGGTTGTGCAAGTATAGCTCCTCTGTTATTTTCCTGAAGTTTGAGTGTGTTTAACTGGCGTATGGAGATATTGATAATTTATGTTTCCAAAAAAAAAGAAAAAAAAAAAAAAAAAAAAAAAAAAAAAGGCTGCTGCTAGGCTGTATTATGGAAGATCGTACGCGTTCTCTAGCATCGAGATATGACAAATGGTTTCTGATGTTCACCAGACAGGCAGGGTCAGCGGTCCGAGGTTCGTCAAACCCAAACTGACTAGAAAGTAGTGAGGGCCTGGGGGTTTTGTAATATGACAAAAATATCCGGTTTTAATCTGCTTGCATGTGTCTTCACTAATCTATTCAACAACCCCATGACCAAAATTATGGCCCAGATACGCCATCATGCGCCCCCTAGTCATATGCTACTGGTGGCCAATCAGTCCCCTTCTTTCATTTTCTAGTGATACACGTTTGAACCGAGACAAGGCGCTCCACGGTCCGAAATAGCTCGGAAAGCCTATATGTTACAAGCCGAGTAATTAGTGTCCAATTATGTTTGCGTATGATTTCAGAGAATCTATTCACTTCTGATGCTTTATTGCGTCTTTTTCTGTGTATAAAACCGTGTTGTAGCATGACTTGCGAAAACTTATAACACTCGTTCAACACTACTCCGTGCTGACATATGTTGACATTGCAAGCACCTTGATTCAATAGAAGTTCTTAGTTACCTTCAACATGCCGCAGACAGAGTCTTTTAAAGACATGGAGAAATCCCTTTCATCAGGGTCAGAATACTGCGTTACCATCACTTCCGAAAAGGGGCCTAACGCAGGGGAGATTTCAGACCTGGAATTAATGGAACTGAAGATGGTTGCACGTGAGAGCATTACGTTCGTCGGTGGCCCGGCGGCCATCCTGCTCCAGATTGCACATCCTTTGGTAGGTCAGGGGGTGGCAGACCACAGCACATTCGCCACTAGGGCCATAAGCCGCGCCGAGTACACGCAGATGTACATCTACTGCATGATATTTGGCACAAGCGAAGAAAAAGCTGCCATGAAGGCGTACGTTGACAAAGCTCATTCCCGAGTTGTCGGCCAGCAAGGCAAAACAGCGTACAACGCAAAGGACCCGGAACTGCAGCTTTGGGTTGCGGCAACTATATATGCGTCTATGATAGGCATGTACGAGTTGATCTATGGGCCGATGAGTTCAGCAAGAGCGGAACGAGTTTACCGCGCTTTTTCAATTATGGGAACTTCACTTCAAGTTCCGCACAGTATGTGGCCGAAGAACCTCTCTGCGTTCAAGGACTACTGGGATGATATGATTGATAACAAGTTGCATGTAACTACTGATGCGCGAGCTGTTCTAAAAGATATCTTCCATCCAACAAAAACCCTTCCGTTGTGGGCAAGCGATGCCGTTTGTGCGCCGCATCACAATTGAGCAGCTCCCCCCACCTGTTCGGGATCAATTCTTCTTGAGATCTACCAAATCCTCTCGTGCCATATCTGGTCTATTTGTCAACGGGATGTCAGGTGTATACCCTTTCATACCGCTCTTCCTACGTCAATTCCAGAAGACATACATGATGAAACAGATGAGAAGGCGGATCAAGAAACGTGGAGGTCAGTTGATCAAACCTTGATGCCATGAAATTCATCCTACGCGATATCAAAGAAGATAATTACGAGTGTTTTACAGTACAGCTGAAGTAAATTTAATTGATTGTAGCTTAATTTACTTTACTGTTGGATGCTTATAATAAATTAAATATAATAACTGTTTTCAGATAATGCGTCTGTGAAAATTCATCCAATATGTTTCAGCTCTTTATATATTGCGATAAACGTGCCGAATTTTAAATATAAGAAGTGGAAGTATACTATGGATCTTTTATATCTTTTTTACCATGGTTTAAAGTTAATATAAAGTAGTATTTTGTTTTTTATTAATGTCATATACACCGGTATATAGTATATAGTATACATATACAGTAGTTAACACATATATGAATTTACCTCAGTTGCACTAAAAGGTTTAACCAGTGAATATCAATCAGAATGATCTCGGTATCATTCTTGATAAATGTATATAGTGCGTAGAATATCCAAGGCGAGCGTGGAGTAAGAAGGGCATCAAGGCGTTTCAATTCATCCTGGAATTCTTCACGGACATCAATCCGGAGTAAAGCCAGCGCGGCTCTCTTGGGCCTTATCCCTCTCAAATACTCTTGGACAAGCAGCATGTACTTAGTTGGAGCGAATTCCGAGAGGATCAGAAAAACATGGGAATAGAAAGATACCCCAATTGTCTCGTGAATTTCTACATTATTTGTCATCAGATGAGTTGAAAAATCTGTAAGGTATTAGGCTTTATTTAGTTCGTCCAATCTAGTGTAAATCCGGTGGTCCGTAGTGGAGACTTTTAAGGAAAATGCCCACTGCGCTAGCTCAGTTGGGTAGTAAGAGCGAACCCGCCAATCACATTCCTGCGGTGCGGTGACATTGTATATACTACAATGTAATTATAGTATGCAGTTGTATGTATATATAGCAAGTGGGTGACCCCAGTCTCTCTCCAGAGCGCTCCAGAAGTCCTGTACTCGCACATGTCAAGATTCGTGTCGACAATCCTGCACCGCTCGAAAATGCCAGCTTTTACTCTATATGGCGCCCGCGGTTCGACCAACACGGACCGTGTACGCCTGACTCTCGCCGAAGGCGGCTTCACGGATTACGAACTCGTGCTGGTCAGCCTGCACAAAGGGGAGCAAAAGGTGGGTGAACAGTTTTGCCGTGAAAACATTTTTTATCGCTGACACGGCACCTAGTCGGAAGAGAACTTGAAACGTCACCCGTGGGGTAAAATACCCAGTGTCACTTTCCCCGACGGCTTCACTCTCTACGAGAGTCGCGCAGTCTCCAAATACCTCGCGAAAAAGTACTCATTCCCGCTGCTGCCACCGGACTCGGACGCCGAAGCCGTGGCGCTGTTTGACCAGGCGCTTTCGGAAGAAATGCTATACTTCGCAGAGCCTGCCGGAAAAATTGCGTTTGAGAAATTTGCCAAAACTTTCATTGGGCTGCCTGCCGATGAGGCCGTGGTCGCTAGTGCCTTGCGTTCAGTCGAGTCGTTTTTCGACGTGGCCGAACGTCTCCTGCAACAGAGAGACTACATGGCCGGAAAGGACTTCACGCTCGTGGATATCTACTATATTCCGCTGATTCAAAGACTGTTCGCGTGTGGATATGGAGACATTATTCTCAGCCGCAAAGCAGTGAGTGCCTGGTGGAGTCGCTGCATCAATCGGTCAGCCATACAGGAGCTGTTGGCCGCCGACAAGGAGGCTGCAAACAAGTAGGGTAGCGAATAAAGCATACATATGTATGTGTATACACATATATAGAATCGTTAGGTCAATATAAGCCTATAGGAATCCTCCTGTCTGAATTGTATGTTTGTATCAGTGACTTGCAACGACGGCACGAATCCTAGAGTGTGAATTAATCCTAACCTGAACTATGCCCATTCGACATTGACAAGTCATTGCCAAGCCGCACCTGACGCTGACGGCTGGAGGGGTCAGCCAGCCTTACACCATGACTGTAGCAGCCCGGTGACCTTCACAAAAAGGCTGAATCGATGATGAAAATCAGTCAATGATCTATAGGTGCGACCTAGATCCCTGAGTAGCCCGTGTCCGAGCGCGTCCAGCCAAGCCAAAGCGCGCATGTAAGAAACGCCTCGCTAGCTATAAAACCCGCATATTCCCATGATTGTGAAAAAGACAGGAGCCAGATGCGGAGTTCAGAAATATCTGCGTCACTTCACTATAAAGAATATATGCCAGCGTACTTAAGATGGTTCCCCTCGCCCACTTCTGGGCACACTGCACGCTCTATATGCCTTTACCCTTGCATCCACATCGCAAGCTATGCCCTGCAATCGATCATTCTCCTTCTGCAGCTCTGCATAAATATTTGATGATGAGTCTAATGCCCCCAAGAGAATGATTTTCAGTATTTGATGGAAGAAGCGCATGAAAGACTCTGAAACGGGCCCGAGTCTGACGTCCGAATGTCCGAGTTCAAGGTCGACTAGCCACGATTCTAATGAGTCTAGCAAAGATACCTTCTCAGATAGTAGTCGAGGAATGGTTCTTGGAGATTCGACATGGAACATTTTACCGAGAAATCCAAGGGTCGATGCAGCGATTCTTGTAAGCTCCGTTCGCATATCTGGTGCAATCGTGCGAAGATTTGGGGGTTCAAATGTCTGTTGATGCGGCGACATCGGACACAAAGGCGACGCCATCCCACTACTTATTTCTGCTGTTGCTGGAGATTCCGCAAACTGACATGGTGCAGCGAATAGCTTGATGATAAAAACATCTAATAAGGGTAGCTGGCCATGGTTCGCTGGTACCAGTTTATTGTTATTGCCAAAATTTGGCCTTGCCCGATATTCGTGCATGATTCTGAGTCCTTGAATAATGTGCTGGGCCATGGTGGCGTAATTCTCTCGAACTTGCTCAATGCTGATGAAGACCTGACAGCAAAGTAACGCCGACTTCAACCCGTTAGGGCCCGGAGACGACAAGTTTGACGCGAGGCCACCTAAAGCCATACAATATTGTTGGAGGCCATACTCATGGCCATAGTTGGATGTCTGCTGCGAAACGGACGCTGCACCGTCTCCAGGAGCCTCGAGATGTTCTCGAAGAGCTTTGAGAGATGAGACAGCGTGTCGTATCGGCGGATCAGTCAAGCTGGCTCGGAGGACTTGTCTAGCTTCTTCATCACAGCCTAGCTTTACATCAAATATGGTCTTTGTTGAGAAATAACGATTGAGGAGGTCGACGTCTTGAGGCGCGATCTCCGTCAAGGGGCGCTGGATGGATTGCAAAGCAGTACCCGACTTGATGCCACCAAGATGGGAATTGTTCATTGATTGACTGGTGACAAGTCTAAAGGGCGACTCGTAGCCGTCGCAAGTACGGCCAGTGACAACACATTTCTGGCAAAATGGCTTGTTCTCGTCACATCTGACTTTTCTTATCCTATTGCTAAGTGAGCACAATCACTGTAGAGATGACCTCCCAGATAAATCCTTAATCCATCGGTGTAGGATGGTAATGAGGCTCGCAACTGACCTACAAGTTACACAACCGGTTTTCATCTTGTTTCTACATTGGATGTGACGTTTGCGGGCGACTCGACTTTCGGCCATCGTTGGGTGGCACGCTGTTCGCGCCACCGTACAGATGGGTGAAAGATTCGTAGCAAGCAAAAAGAAGAAAAATTCGAGGTGACAAACCAAATTGTACGCCTTGATTCATCGCCAGAAGCCAGAGGCAAGCGACTTGGTATCGCTTCGTGTTAAGAGAAGTCACACGCCGGGGGGCAAATCACAGAATTTTATCCTTAACGTACCTATAGGCTGCCGTATATTTGCAGCCTATAGGTACGTTAAGGACAAAATGCGTATTTTACAAATCTTACTTTCGCGCACACACCAAACGCAGAATTCTAATTCGTCAATACTAATTATTAAAGTAATTTTAATATTAAAAGGCTTTAAATGTGTGTATACAGGTCGCGCGACCTCGAAGGATCGCTCGCGTGAGCAGAAGTCGCCACAGCTTGGCGCCAAGACCGCTTAATCAGCAGATTTTTAAAATTTATCAACAATTTTCGCTCGAGGTATTTCAATAAGTTTCATCTAAAAATTTGTTGTGGAAGGATTGGTAATAATGGAGAGAAAAAAGAGGTGGTGCGAGCGGTGTCTGTCACGGGATGCTTTTGCTCGGGGGACCCACTTCAGCTCGCGCGACGCTAAAAACGACCCCAACCGAGCTGGAACCACGTCGGGAGCACTCCCAATACGTTTTCTGATACTAGAGTAATGGCAACTTCTCTGCAAGAAAATGTACTGGGAACAGATGCTGGCCGGTCAAGTATTAACGAGAATCATGCACCCGCCAAGGGTAACGTAGAGAATCCTAGTAACCATCAAATAGAAGTCTTTTTGTGAAACCAATATTGAAGCCACAAAAGCGAAATTGGGTTTGATTCATACGAACTGACGTGTTACGTTTTTGACGTATGGAGGCTATTGGTACGGTAAAATACCTGGATTGATTTTCGCTCTTTTCATGGCCATGTTCTTATTCATGTGAGAATAATCATATTCATCTATGAATATAAACAAGGACAATGAGAAATATATATTCATAACAAGTGTGCATATTATTGAGAATAGAAATTATTCATTTCCACTGGAATGCACTAGCTACCCCTTCCCGCGTGCGTATTTGATCTTTGTACTAAATCTGTCAATTGATATTTCATGCATCTATTCGTGAAGAGATACAACTGGTTACTTCTCGAATGGTTGTGGTAAGTGTGCCTCAAAGAGCTCAGATCAGAACGGGACAACTTCATCGTGAAAGGAATGCTAGGATGCTGGATACTACGGTCTGTACAATTGAGGAACGGTTGTCACCTGGGCTCCCGAGCGGCGCCTGATAGAACGTCTGCGAGGGTTTCCCAGGATGATGAAACTGGGACTCATAGACTTTACCGCCGTATCGCCACAGATCTGGCTGGAATAGTTTCTTTCCATAGTGTCGTATTAGCTATTACCCTAGAAGAGTGTATATATGGAAGATTGTGACTTACGTCATTGGTCGAACAGGTAGAATTGTTTGCACCAAATCTTTCGACATTGGAAACTTTTCCGTCACTGTCATAGTCCACGCGAGCTTGTTGTATTGTTGCACGGGAGGGGTCGGACGAGAAATAGTTTTGGGGCTGAATTCTCATAGCAGAATGAGAAGAGGTGAAACTGTATTGGGGAGATCACCTGATATTATTAGCGGTTCCAAGTTGATGACTTCAGGGAACTGGGACTGACGGACCTGTTGATGGGAGGTGGTGGTTTCCCAGGTTGAACCAGATCACACTGGGGAGAATTCTTTTTTAGGATCTTTGAAACACATTGATATCGTATTGGAGACTTACAGGTCTTCCTGATCCAAAGACTCGTTGTCGAAGAACTTGTTAAAATCAATCAAGGGGTTCTCAATGTCAGCACCGTTAAACTGATGGGAAAGGTGCACTTCCGTATCCTTCTGCCGAGTAGCATAGAAGGCGTGAGTTCCAAAGTTGATACTATTGTTGGCGTTCGACGAGTTCCGAACGGTTGAATGGATGGCGTTGCCCGTTGCAGGGAAGAAACGGTATCCAGGGTATTCGCCAAATTCATTTGGTTTGTCTTTGTTGACAACCGAGTACAGCGCTGCACCGTTGGGTGCCCAGTTTATCTTGGAGTGGCTCTCATTCCTGATGAATTCTCGCGTTTTCTTCATCATATTTCGTGGGAAACCCTTTGACCATGGATATCTGTCTTGTTATTAGCCATATGTGTAGAAGACTCGTACAGACTCAGAAAACTTACTCAATCGTGGCCGGAGCAAAGCCAACTTTCTTTAAACTCTTCTTTTCTCCATGGATGTCAAAATCCAATTTATATGTCAGGACATGGTCATGCATGGCCCCAGACACATTGTCGTAGATTCTAGAGCCGTAGTCTTCGTTATGTGCTGCGAATGCAGCAAGGATGTATCCGGATGCACGAACAGAGACTTCGATACTTCCGTCTAGAAAGAACTTGTAGTCAAAGATATAGTCATAATTTCCTACACTAGATATATACCGAGCGATGAACGCAATGTTTCTGGTAACACTTACGTAGTCCGTAGTCGCATGTCGTTGGATAGGGTATCCCTCGTCGAATTCGAATAGGCCTGTTATCCTTGTCAGGTTGTTTGTGGGGAATAAGATATTCATCTCTCCAATTTATACGAACATATAGTGTTCGGGCGAGTGAAAAATGACATTTTCTCAGCGTCCCAGTTGGTGGTATTTAAGTAAGTCGAGTAAGTTGGACAATCAAACCCTGTGCGATGCTCAGCATGATCATATGCAGTATAATCTATCGGGAACGTTACCATCAATCAAAGAAAATGCATAGGGTCCAAAGCCATATTTGCCATCCAGGAATCTGTTACCAGGCATGTCAGAAACTTTAGGGGCACGTCGCGCAAAAGTAAGAAAGCATACGTTGCACTTGAGATATAAGGATCATTTCCACTGCAAAACGTCAAAGTCAAAAAATCGTCATTCCTTGGTCTATGGGTCAAACTTCTTCATACGCGTAGTGGGAGAATGCTTCTTCCAAGCCAAGCTAATCATATAGTTAGCGTCGAATTCCTAGGTACACGTCTTCTTACATGCCTCGTATATGATTCTCTCGCCCTTGTAGCGGATATCAAATAGTCGTAGCCCAGCTAAGGCGTTCCAGGACAGATAGAATGAGAAACCCACTGATATAATCAGTTCCAATTTCCAGGTTTCCAATTGCCCCAGTAGCTTACTTACTCCACGAAACGTATCGCTGCTCATCGTCCACTGAAAACCTTCTTGGCCCTTTCTGGGCAGGAACTGGAGGAGGCAGAGTATCTAATCGTATCACCTCGCCATGTTGATCGGTATTTGACCATTCGCCCTCGACATTTGGGGATAGTCTCACGAACCCCGGCAGCGCAAATGCCTGACGCAAGCCCTGGGTAGTGTCGTAAAATACATCATCGTAGACCCATCCTTCTATTTTCCAATTGGAAGGATCCAGCCCTGTGATATCAGCCTTCAAGTATAGAGGAAGCGGCAGGAGCGTTTCAGTATCCAAGCCCGATTTCGGTCGGTTGACGAAAGCAGCCCAATGAATCGTCCGATTCCCCTCTTTGAACGGCACCGTGAGAAGCGTCAACCCCAACCCATTATCCAAAGTCTGCAAATTAAATCTCTGATCAGCCCCACTGGAGTGTTGAGATATCTCCTTTGGCTTCCAGCCTGTTGCCACTTACCGCATTCCACAGTGCATCTGTAATATCGGCTATGCTCATCCCAGCTTCGTGGTCGAACCGCTTAATGGCGTCAAGATCCTGAATGGGCAAAGGCACCTTGCTATCGCCACGGTTGTATGCGTAGTTCAGAGGTCGAACCTGGGTGGCCCGAGTAATCGGTAATGGACCGATTATGTAGTCCTCGGCGTAAGGTACTTCTGCAGCTCGAAACATGATGGTGGCGCGTGCGTAGCGTTCTGGAATCCCCGAACTGTCGGCGAGAAAGGGAAGGACATCGGTTTTGTTAGGCTGTAACAGCTGGATTTGTAGTCTGTGTTATATGTGAGCAAATAATCATAGGCAACTTGTGCACTGATCTTGGGGAGGGTTTCGATTTACAATTTATTGTCCGAACTGTGGAATTGAACCGATACAAAAGTCGGTGAATATTTCCAGCAAAGCTGAATGGATTACTAGCCTGCGTGCTGACTCCGGTCTTGTAAGGTTTAATCCCGTTGATTCTTGATGCAGGAGGTTTACAACCTCTCTAGCTTCTGCGTTTGTTAGACCAAGCCAAACATTTTCACGGGGTGCTTTGATAATGGGCTGTTCTACGGAACAGAAGCCGGGTGCATCGCGCCCATCAGATAGTGAATAGGCAGTCCAAACACTGGAGGAGATTACAAGCCCAAAGAGACTATGATATGCTTTCATGGTGTGCCCAAACAACGAGATATGATAGGAAAATGGAGAAAAAAAGAGAATACTCTCCAGGACGGTGATGGCCAACAGTTAATTGATGTTGGTCTCGCAGGAGTAATGCGTTTACTAAGATTATGATAACAGATGTGGATGATAGATAAAGCGATAAAGATTTCCCATCCTTCGGTCCTCTTTTTGAGTAGATGGCAAAGGCATGTTAAGTGGGGTTACTCGGGCCTCTTCAAGCATTCCCGTAACAGAACACGGTCCATTAAATCAGACACACGCTATTGTTTGTTACTTACGGAGGTAGGCACAAAAAGTGATGCAGATGTAGGGCGCACTAATTGTATTGGCTTTATCAGTTTGTTTTAATGATACATAGCATTACACTTTAAAATATATAGAAGTTGATATAACTATGAAATACAAAATGAATTATCAACTCTATATTGATTTTAGAAACTTTTACAAAACCACTATAAATAGATATCTTTAACTAAGGATAAGACGGTATAATCAATTAGGTCTATATCAAGCCGTCGTCACATTTTATCGCAATAATATAATGATCATCTAATGAAGTCGAGCTGATCTAAATCTTTATATATAATAAAGAAAATTAAGTTCACTTGACGTTTTTAAGAATACGTGATGTGCGTTGAAGATTACCAAGTAATCTTAGTACCAAATAATATAACCGGCCCCTACATATATTCCGGGGCCGGTTACATACCATTAGGGATTATTTGTTTTTATTTATTGAATCAAGTTTAATACCCTCACAGTGCCTCTTTGGCTATGAAAGGCAACAATTTTGATGGTTTAGCCGACATTTCAAATAGGCTGCATTTTGTTGAAATCGAAAATAACCGCCCCATTTACAATGACTCCTTTCGATATTCGCTAAGTCATCCCGCACAGATGAGCATATATTAGATTAGGCCGAGCTCTAGAAACTTAGTGATAATAATGTAGACTCTAGCTATAAATATGAGGATTTTCTGTATCTCCTGATTCTAATTTGTCTACCTGGCAAGAGAGTCTCCAAGATTTTGTGCATTCCGAGCCTCTATTTCAAACAATGTTCTAAAGCCACTCGACCAATGCAATAACCCTTTTCAAAGCCTCTATATTGCGAAATATCCCGATTGACGCTAATTGCGGCTAGCCGGCGACTAGGTACCTAGGACATGAGTGTTTTGAAGAGTATAAGATGCATAGATCGCCGTAAATATGGCCGAAAGCAAATTTGTTCCAACTAGAGCCCTGTAGTCAGTCATGGCAAACTTCTTCCCCAAGACTGTCGTTACCTCTTTGCTGTTGGCGGCCACTACGGGCCACGCCTCCATGCTGGCCCCAGCCAACGAT
Source organism: Talaromyces sp. DC2 (assembly GCA_039119965.1). NCBI lineage: Eukaryota > Fungi > Ascomycota > Eurotiomycetes > Eurotiales > Trichocomaceae > Talaromyces > Talaromyces sp. DC2. The sequence continues at coordinate 8,485 of JBCLNQ010000015.1, read as the reverse complement.
ATTGAGTTCCCTTCTAGCGAGACGTCTCAGAATCCGTTGCAGTTTGCGGGTGGTAACACCCCGTACTTTGCTGGACCTAATGTGAATGGCGTGAACAACAGAGTGCCTGACCAATGCACAGTCCAGCAGGCTGCTTATGCTGTGAGACATGGCAGCAGGTAAGAGATTAATTTAAGGACATGATTCGGTCTCAACCGCTGATCTTTTTTAGATTCCCTGACACAGGTTCATACAACTCTTGGGTTGCTATTCGAGACAAGGTTTGTCCTCCTTTTTACCTAACTATTCGTGCAAAAGACCAACAATTATAGATCCAAACAGCCGTCAATAGGACCGGCTTCGACGCCCGTGGCTCGCTAGGTTTCATCAAAGACTGGAGCCCTGTGTTGACTAACCCGACCCTGCAAATTGCACAGGAGTCTATGACGGGTTGGAAAGAGGTATGTCTTAACTCTTAATGGGAAAGAAATTGAGGCATTCTCATGTTTTTCAGGCTTCCGATCTCGGTTACCAACTCCGCGCCCGCTGTAAGGAAGACGGCATAAATGGTTCCATCTTTTCATGAAACTGACTAGTCATGATAGATCCCGATTTTTACGAGGATGGTAACCCATTTTATGTCTGGGCCAACCAGTACAAATACCCCGTCAACGAGTCTCGTGTGGTTCAGACTGCCCGTGCCTTCCTCAACGGCTATCTCTACGAGTATGCCGATACATACGGCAGCGTTGTCAGCGTGAACTCCACCGGCTCTGTCGACGCCATTGGCAACTCTCTCGGCCCCTCTGACTCCTGTCCTGAGTTTGTCACAACATCCAGTGGAGGCAACAACGTCACGGAGTGTGAGTCCAGATGGGATCAGCTGCGTATCTGTAGCCCGCTAATTCTTGGTTGTTAGTTGATGCAACCTGGACCCCTAAGGCCTTGAAGCGTGTCAACTCCCTTGTCAGTGGTAACCTGACTTTTGATGAGTCCGATATCCTCTTCTTCCCTTACCTGTGCGCGTACGAGAGCCAGATTACCGGCCGTTTCAGTGACTGCTGTGGCGTTTTCACCGAAGAGGAGCTTCGTAACTACGCCTACTCGCAGGACCTGAGCTACTATTATAGTGTCGGACCTGGCTCTGACGGTCCGGCTAGGAAGCTCTTCCTGCCTTTCCTCGAGAGTTTGATAACACTTTTGAGCAAGGGCCCTGGTCAGACTGGTACCGCTGCGAATGGCGGTAGCTTCACTGTTCCCATGCTGATTATGGCTTTCCTGAATGACAACCAAATTGCCGAGATGACCTCTGCCATGGGAATCTTCGATAATGAGGCACCTCTGCCCCACACCAACGTTCCACCGCACCATCTGTATAATGTTGCCAATTTTATCACCATGCGCGGTACTGTCGCCTTTGAAGTCCTGAAGTGTGAGACTGGCTCTAAGCACCGGTCTTCTAGCGACCCCTATATTCGTGTGCTGTTCAATGATGCCGTCTACCCCATTTCCAACTGCCAGAGCCGACCCGGCAAGAGTTGCCTCTTGTCAGACTATCTCACGCTGATCCAGAAGAAGAGCAAGGCCGCAGGGAACTGGATTGACTACTGCAATGTGACCGAGTCCGGTCACCCTGAAACTGTTGCCGGGGCCAGCTTCTTCACTGACCTGTCGCTGGACTTTTTGACCTTTGTCAAGCCTTGATTGGACTGGTCAATGTGATTTGTTATACTCTTCCTTCTTGATGTCATTCCGTTCGCCTTTCTTCGTGATAAAATTTGCAAATGTTATCGTCTAGATTGGCCGCGAGCATAGTGGATGGCTTTAGAAGCAATTAAAGAGGGTGTAGGACAAATAATTTTGGTCTGGCCATGCTTTGGAGAATGTGAAAATCATGGCTACCTAGGACATAAAAGGCGAAAGTGCTCTTTTTGCACTTTTACAATTTTCGGCAATACTTTTCCTATTATTGCTCATGAAGGGTCCTACTTTGACAGGTTCAACGTCTACACCCCTAAAAACTCCGCCTCGTCGAATGAATATTAGCTTGTTGTTTGGAGCCACGCTTGAAATGGCTTTTAGACCTAAGTACTACATGCTCCGTGTTATTGAACAACGCTAAACGTCCAGCCGAAGCTAGCCCCGGAGAACTTGCGCATTTAGGCAAAATGCACCTGGAGCCAAGACGGCAGTTTCGTCGGAGAGCCATGCATTAACTTCGTTCTCAACACGTGGGGTGCTTGGGAATGAAGCATTCTGAACCTATCTCACGAAACGATATAGGAATATTCATTGCGTACGTCAACGGCGATACGACCAGACTATATTTTAGCAAATTCACGAACTGCCCCAATCAGGAGATGCAAGAGCGTCCACGTTTTATGAAGCCTAACTCGGGAAAATGCAAGGCGTACAGTAGCTTGCTAGAAGTTTGCAGGCTAACCGTTTAGCTCAGAATAATCTTCTTATCGATGCAATATTCCTTGCTCTATTACCCCTCTTCCGGGCATATCGAAGTCCACCAACACCATCCAAGCATGGATTATCTTATAAAAGAGCGATCAATTCCTATAAAACCTGAAATTTTTCCATCCTATCAAAGAACACGGTACTCGGATTGACTTGCACGATGAGATCCCTTCTCGTCCTTGGCCTCTTCTTGGTGTCTGCCGACGCGACAACTACTAGCGGTAAATTTACCGCTCTGAGTTTCAATGTCGCAGGTCTCCCGGAGATTCTCCAGTCTAACGATGTCAATGGGTCGAAAACCGAGAATGCCGGTGAAATTGGTACCTACTTTGCTGAATACGGCTACGATATCATCCATATGCAGGAGGTGATCATGACCATCACTGATTATTGGTATATTTAGGTTGACATTCAGCAGGATTTCAACTATCATGCCTATATCTACGCTACAGATAACCATACCTACCGGACTGCCACTTCTGGGGGTGCAGGTATCGGAAGTGGGCTGAATACCGTGTCAAATTATAATTGGGTTGACTTCACTCGTGAAAAATGGAATGATTGCTCTGATGCATCAGGAAGCGATTGTCTTACCCCCAAAGGGTTCACTTTTATGCGCTGGAACCCATCCGATGGAGTGTATATCGATTTCTACAATCTTCACGCCGATGCTGGGTGAGTCATGACCAAATTTCATGAGAAGCATGAGAAATTCTGACTGCTTTCCAGCACCGAGGATGGCGACGAGACTGCGCGCAACAGCAACCTGCAACAAGTGGCCGACTACATCGACACCTGGTCCATTGGAAATGCCGTGGTAGTAATGGGAGACACCAATAGTCGATACACTCGAAGTGCTGATACTGGTATTCGGGTCTTCAAGTCTCAGAATAGTCTCACCGATGCCTGGGTTCAGCTAGAAACAAGCGGAGTGTATCCGACTGCGGGAGCTGATGCAATCTTATGCGATAATCCGTCAACGGTCGAGACCTGTGAGACTGTCGATAAAGTTCTCTATCGTGGATCCGATATCGTGACTTTGTCGGCCACTAGCTTTTACTACGATGGCGAAAAGTTTCTCAACACCGACTCCGCATACCTCGGTGATGTCTTGTCGGACCATAACCCTGTTCTGGTTAGCTTTGCCTGGACCATGTCGAGCTCCCTTCGACAGAGCGAGTTCTCCGGTGGCCCGCACGGAACCTGGTTCAACGATATGCCTAGCATGCCTTCTTCTCCCGCAGCATCTGTATTGACATTCCGTGGTGCTAGCCGCCTGGATGCTGTTGCGCTGAACTTGACTGATGGAACATCATTCAGCCATGGAGGAAGTGGCGGCACCGAAGTGACACTTACCTTTGGCTCAGGAGAGCACTGGATCACCACTGAGCTTTGCACCGGCCAATACAATAGCGAGACACGGAACTTCTACATCAAGGCTACTACCAGTGCTGGACACACGTTGGAAGCAGGCACGGCGACCGACAGTTGCACGACGTACACTGCAGATGATGGTTACGCTGTTGTTGGATTCATGGGTCAGGATGGGGATGAGATGGACCAATTGGCCCTGATCTATGCTCCTTATTCGTGATGGAGCTCGCCAATGATTAGAGCGAGCTCTAATTTTCGGTATTGACAGTAAATAGATTTCTCCGAAAGTAATTCGCAAAGTAATGCATCCAATGTCAGGCCTAAGCGATATACTGTAACCTTTCCACCAGGCACCACAAACCACCGGGGTGTCGATTACCTCTCTGCCCCGCTATTGAATTATGTCGTTGGTAAGAGTCGGTCCTGGGGATTGTCTTGGACCCGAGCCCTAACCAACGTTTTGAATGCGGCACAAAGTGACATCAGTACAGCGTATGTGACGTGCACACTGCGGTTTTTGTCTCTTAATAATCATCGCCATTTATAGCAATACATGAAATGAACATATAATTCATAATAAATGTATATAGTATAGGCTGATTAGTGCAGCATGAATGGCCATTTCGAGTACACCGCCAACGCGGCTCTGATTGGTCACAACGAGTTCACTCATGTCGTGATAGCAGAATACTACGAAATATTACATATAATCTGCTTTTTCAGTTATTTTTTACATCCGACTTTGTTAAATAAAATTTCTATGATTTTTTGTACTCGAAATTCAGCTCCGTTCCAGCCTTTACAATGGATTTTTCGCAATCGGATGAAAAAATGGATCGTCATCCCCCTAACGCACCACGACAATGTCTTCAACCAGTCAACCCAGAAGCCTCCGAAATAGAAACCTACCCCGAAGGCGGCCGTGACGCCTGGCTCGTTGTGCTCGGTGCCTGGTGCGGCCTGACCGCATCAATAGGAATTTACAACACAGCCGGCGTGCTGCAAGTAATAGTCTCCAAGGTGTCGCTGCCGGACGAGAGTCCATCAAACATTGGTTGGATCTTTTCTATTTATGCGTTTGTCACCTGGCTCTTTGGAGTGCAGGTTGGACCGACTTTTGATGCAATGGGGCCGCGGGCGTTGATCGTTGCAGGGACGGTGTGCACGCTTGTCGGCGTTTTTGCGTTGAGTGTTTGTACAGGTAGGATGATGATCCCGTGCACCCTTTTCACGTTCCACTGCTAAATGACAAACAGAGTATTATCAAATCTTCTTATCCTTCTCCATCATCACCGGCATCGGCTCCTCACTCCTCTGTACTCCCTCGATGGGCTGCGTGGCCCACTGGTTCCTGAAACGGCGTGGCCTCGCCAGTGGCATCGCATTTATCGGGGCTGGATTCGGCGGCGTCGTGTTCCCGCTGATGATACAAAGCCTTTTGCCTCAGGTCGGCTGGGGCTGGTCGATTCGGATTATGGCGTTTGTCTTGCTCGTCCTCTGCACCACCAGCGTGGCGTTTTGCCGCAGCAGGATTCCACCGCGAAAAGGTTCGCAGACGACCTGGCGAGACACGCTGCCGGATCCTCGAATCTTCATGGATGGAACGGGCGCTATGGCGGTTACAAGTTTGGGAGCGCTTTTGATGGATTTGGCGTATTTCATACCGATTACCTACACGCCGAGCTACTATATTGATCGCCAGGGCCTGTCTCATGACGCGGTTCTGACCGGGTCGGCGGCGTTTGCATACCAGCTTTTGGCGATTCTCAACGCTGCGTCGTGCGTTGGTCGGTACGTGGCGGGCGACTTGGCTGACCGGTTTGGCCGGTACAATACGATTATTGTCTCGTTGCTGTTGTGTACGGTATCAGTTCTGTGTTTCTGGCTCGCAGACATGCTCGTCGTACCCGCCCTACAAAGTGACGCATTACTGATAGTTTTCATCCTGGTGTTTGGCTTCTTCAGCGGCTCGAATGTCAGTCTGACGCCAATCTGCCTGGGCCAGCTGTGCGAGACGCATGACTATGGCCGGTATTATGCGAGTTGCTATACAGTCGTGGCGTTTGGCGTGTTGGCGAGTATCCCCATTTCGGGTAGTCTGCTCGATGCAGTGGAGGCGAGTGGCAGAGACAAGTATTGGGGCATTGCTGTTTTTGCTGGGCTCAGCTATGTAGGTGCGTTGCTGTCTTTTGCATGGGTTAGGGTTAGAGTGAAGGGGTGGAATTGGACAAAGTGGTGATCCAAAAACGTGATCAACATTTGAAGCTATGTATGTACATAATACCCATATTACTCAACTATTGCTCAATGTTGTATGTATGGAAGAATTCGTCCGTGCAGAACCATTCGTCCAGATTGAAGCCACAGTCCATGTTTGCATCTACTTCATTCTCAATCGGCGTAGTGCTCGCTGCGTGTCTGTCATTACCATTAATGGGAAACTGCACTGCATTCTCCCTCTCAAATTCCATCATGTACACCCCCACCGTAACCCCCATTGTCTTTTTAAACACACGACACAGATAACTCGGAGTAACACCGACCTCGCTCGCCAGCTGCTTCAAACTCCACTTCATCGTAGCCGAACCACTGCTTTTACTGCCGTGATTCACACGCAAAAGCGCAAGCACCCTGCCCACAACCTCCTCGCTCTCGCCCACAAACGCCGGGTTGTCCGGCTTGCAGCGCTTGCAGGGCCGAAACCCGTCGCGGCGGGCTTGGTCGGCGTTGTCGTAAAATACGACGTTGGCGCGACGGGCGAGGCGCGCAGAGCAGGTTGGCCGGCAGTAGATTTTGGTGGATTTGACGCCGTAGAGAAAAGACGAGTGGGAGGACGGCGTGCGCTGGGTGAGGGCGAGCCAGCGCGAGTGCGGGGTTGGGAACTGGTTATGGATTTGGATTTGGGGTATGGTTTCCATTTTTGCAGGCGTGTGGTCTACATCGTATTAATTTCGCGTGAGTACCAGTGTAGCGAGTATTGTAGATGAGATGTAGTGGTAGTTGAGTTGCAGTTGGAAAGAGAAGAGAAAGAGAAGAGATGATCGGATTCGGCGCCTGACGTAAGCAATTATACTTGCTTGCCAGTTCCAACAATTAATCAAACATTGTCATTGGACAAAACTTTAAATAGAGTAATTATACCCAATCCTGGTTAATAATCAACAAATACGAAGGTGCATAGCAGTACCATAGTAGTACAGGATAAGTAGTTCTACAGATCAATGTCGGTGCCTCGGCAGTCAGGCAGCCAGGTCACAACGTCCCTTGCGTATTAATTATTGTGATAAACAAACCCACCAAACGATTTAGCCAATTCAAGTACTCCATTCGTCTTGTGTTACAGCTGCCACGAATACGAGAGATCAATTTCCCCATGCAGGCTAGAGCGAGCTTCTTCAGCTGCTAAAAACGCGGACTACTGCAGCGTAGCGGAGAAAGCTCATGCGCGCGAGCTTTGGTTTCAGCCTCGTGCTTTTTTCCTGCTTCCTGCCACCAACTTGCAAATCTTCTGCATCTGCAGTGCGTCTGTTGGTTATTCATTTCTAGACCTCGATGTTGATGTTGACGTTGGCGTTGATATTGCTAGGCTGAGTGACTGGCTGAGTGTTTGTTTTATTACTTCCTCTATTGTTGATCGCCCAACCCCGCACTTCACTCGACTGTCGCACAACATCAGCCTCACTCACCCTCACCCTCACCCTCACCCTCAACTGCGTCTCAATGTCGTCTCTGCTCGTCAGCGACCCGCGCTCGCGAGGCCGCTCCAAGTCGCCCAGCGGACGGCGCGAGCGCTCCAGATCGCGCGACGTTCGCGCGCCCTCGCCCGCAGTCGAGGTCAAGAAGAAATACTACGATGATGATGACGACGATGACGATGAGTCGGCCGAGGAGGAGAAGCGGCGCGAAAGGCGTCGCGAGGCCAAATACTCGTCTGGCAGTCGCACCAGCGGTCGCTCCGACTACAAGGAGTCGTCGTCCGGCACCAAAAAATACAGCAAGAAACACGACTCGTCGGACGAAGACCGGTATCGCGCCAAAGATCGGTACTACCATTCTGACTCGGAGGATGATGATGACGATGACGAGGAGAAACGACGGTATTATGAAAAGTCGAAATCGTCTAGTCGGTCAAGCAAATATAAAGATGAAGACGACAAGTACCGTCGATCCGCCAGCCGTCGCTATGGCAGCGCCTCGGACGAGACCGAGAGCGACTCTGATCTGAGTGCGCTGGCGTATGGCGATAGTTCGCATCGTCGCCAGTACTCGTCGCAAGACCCGCGCGAGTCCGGGTCCAAGTCGTCTCACCGGCCGAGCTCGACTTATCGTCTCGATGACGACGATCGCAACAGACCAGGCGCTCATCCGAGCTATGCCAAACCAAATCAGTTTTCGTATCAACAGCCCGCCGTCAACCAATACTCGGATCCAAGACATGCTCCTCCGCAAGGCACAGTGCCTCCAGTTTTGCCGCCGGACTGGGCTCCCATTCCCGCAAGCGAGATGCCTGGGTACGTGCCTCCCAGCACCCATCCGGCCAGCACGCAGTCGATTCCAGGCGCATTTCCAGGAGGATATCCGGCTACTGCGGCGAACACGTACTCGCAAGGTCCGAGCTATACCTCGACATCGTCGTATGCCCAGCCGTCGCAGTTCCAATACA